>CM075807.1:44936643-44972171 GCA_037975025.1 Excoecaria agallocha | reverse complement strand
TTATTTATGCATGGTTGTCCAAAACAAATTTCAAATATCATTTAAACTCAAAACGAGTCCGATCCATCCCAACTCTGCCATGTCCGAACCTGATCTGGCCTGAACTTGGCCCATATCAAGTCCAACACAATTCAATCCGAAACAAACCTATATTTTATTTATGCAGTCTTGTTTAGAAAAATATCTTCAAATTCCAATTAGCTCCAACCAAATGCGACCCATCCCAGTCAGCCTATTGTAGGCTTGAATTTTATTTATTTAAGTTTGTGCAGAAAAAAATTTTAAATTTCGGTTAGACCCGACCCATCTTAGTCTAACCTGAACTCAGCTCAACCCAACCTGAATCTGGCCCAATTCAAAATAGGTTGGGATTTATTTATGCAAGATTGTGCAAAAACAAATTTTTAAAATTTGTTTAGACCCAACCTGACTCGGGTTGAACTTAACCCATCCCAGTCTGGTTTGAACTCGGACTTGTATCAAATTCAACCCAGAAACCTCAAATTCTCAATATTTTAAAAAATTCCATTTTCAATATATATTTTTGCTGAATTAGGATGTCACTGTAATGCCAATTAATAATAATATATAAACAACATCATACAGTGTTAATTTACGACATAAAAAAAAATAGAAATTATAAGAATGGAGATTGAAATAACATTTTTTTCAAATGATTAACTATCTCTTCATGCACATTGAATAACCGTTTTTCCAACTTTAATTATTTGAATTTGTTTATGGACATTCAATCTCAGTCGCTGCTAACAATTCATTGGAGGAATTTTTGGCATTCTTGTCTCGCTCATAAGTTAAAGCTTTTCTTTTGGAAATTAAATATGCTGTACAGGTCATCGATTGTCATCAATTTAATTCAAGGTTTTTCTTTTTTTTTTTTTTGTCAATTTTACTGTGCATATAAAATATATGAAAAAGGGTTTTTACACGAATGTCACACAAAATTTTAAAAAAAAATCATATTTGCACTCTTAAATTTTCTATCTCTCATAAATACTATTTTTAATTTTTTTTGTTTCTTAATTAACATTTTTATATTTTAATTTTCAAAAATACCTCACGTTTTATAATTTAGTTAAATAATCAAAGTCATTTAATGGGATATCTGACGCTCAATAGGAATGCAGGGGCGGGGATTTCCCGGCAGCATTTCAGGGGAAAATTTCCCCCGTCCCCACCCCCGCAAAAATTTTTTTAAAAATCTAATTAGAACTAAAATATAATATTTAACAATTGAAATATAATATTTAATAATTAAAAAATATAAATTAAATTATAAATTAAATTAAAATAAGTTTTAATATATAATTGATAAAACTAAAATTAAATATAATTTAAAACTAAATTATATATATAATTATATTTAATTATTAAATTTGGGGGTGGAGAAATTTCGGGACGGGGACCATAATTCCCGTTCTTGCACCGTAATTTAAGTCGGAGAATATTTTTTTTCCGTTTTCGCCCCCATGAAAAAAATTTTCGAAAATTTTTCGCCCCATTTGAAATGGTTCGCTGCAAGGGATGGGGATTTCCCGTCCCATGATCATCCTTAACGCTCAAGCAAACTTAGCCACCGGACTTAGTGGTGATATTGCCGGTTTCATCAAGCTCCATATATAATTTAAAGTTTATATAACATAGAATCATTTAGTAACCATGGGATTTCTTTCTGCTATAATTTAAAGTTTAATTATAAAAAAAAAGTGTCAAACATAAATCAGTTGCCCTCCATCATTCTATTCTCTTGACCATCTCTGCACTTCATCGCGGCTTAGGCTTTTTTATTTTTGTATATTTTTCTCACCAATAATTCACTCTCTTACATTTTTGCCTTCTGCTCTGGCAAATAGAAATGATATTTTTAGCCAATTCCATGGGACCTTAGATTGATGTTTGATCCTATTTCTTTTTGATGATTGTGCTGTTCAAATATTTGACGCAACTACTTGGAAATATCTCAACGTTATAATATTCTGTCTTTTGAGGTCAAACCATGTCTTTGTGCTTGAATTAATCGTTTTGGGATATTTTCCTTATTGTCCTCCTGGTATTTCAAACTAGAAATTATAAACTAAAAAAAAATAACTTATTGAACCCAAAGAAAAAAAAAAGTAATTTATTTTGAAACACTAATTGCTAGATGATAATAATAGCTAATGCAATTATACCCATAAATCATGCACAGGAGAAATAATTTCATCAGGTGTGTATGAAGAGGATGAAAACTTAACTATCTTGGTAACGAAATGATAGGGACTTGAGACTTGCTGGAGTAAACAACAATTTACATAATCTTATAACCGAAATACAGTGTGTAATTTTTTATAAATAAAAAAATAGAGTATATAATCTTTTGAAAATAAAAAATATAATGTATGATATTTTATAAATAAAAAAATACAGTATATGATTTTTTAAAAATAAAAAAATACAGTGTATAATCTTTTATAAATAAAAAATATAATGTATGATTTTTTCTAAATAAAAAAATACAATATATGATATTTTATAAATAAAAAAATATAGTGTATTGCCTTTTAAAAAAATAAAAAATACGGTTTATAATCTCTGATAAATAAAAAAATACAGTATATGATCTTTTGAAGATAAAAAATGCAATGTGTAATCTTTTATAAATAAAAAAATACAGTACATGATTTTTTTTAAATAAAAAAATATATAATATATGATATTTCATAAATAAAAAATACAGTATATTATCTTCTAAAAATAAAAAATACAGTTTATAATTTCTGATAAATAAAAAAATACAGTATATGTTCTTTTAAAAATAAAAAAAATATAGTATATGATCTTTTATATATAAAAAATACAATATATAATCTTTTGAAAATAAAAATACATATAATATATTATATTTTTAAAATAAAAAATACAGTATATGATTTTTTTAAATAAAAAAATACAGTGTATGATCTTTTATAAATAAAAAAATACAATATATAATCTTTTAAAAATAAAAAATACAGCATATGATCTCTTATAAATAAAAAAAATATATAGTATATGATCTTTTAAAAATAAAAAATACAGCTTATGATCTTTTGTAAATAAAAAAATATAGTATATGATTTTTTGAAAATAAAAAATATAGTATATGATCTTTTATAAATAAAAAATACAGTGTATAACCTTTTAAAAATAAAAAATATAGTGTATGATCTTGTGAAAATAAAAAAAATATAGTGTATGATCTTTTATCAATAAAAAAATATAGTGTATGATATTTTGTACATAAAAAATATAATATATGATTTTTTGTACATAAAAAATGCCGTGTATGATCTTTTATAAATAAAAAAATACAGTGTATGTTCTTTTGAAAGTAAAAAAAAATAGTGTATAATCTTTTATAAAATAAAAAAAATATAGTGCATGATCATTTATAAATAAAAAAAATTACGGTATATGATTTTTTGAAAATAAATTAATTTGGTAGTTTGTGCTCCTTCATCAAAATGTACAAAACTGAGGAAACTATCTTTTAGTTTCTTTAGTTGTTTCCGGATAATGCAGATCATAGCAATTCCATTGTCTGCTTTAATCAAACAGATGGAGGGGCACTCAAGAAATGGATGGTGCTAGCTACAACAATGTGGATACAAGCAGTTACGGGAACAAACTTTGATTTCTCGTCATACTCTTCAACATTAAAATCAGTTCTGGGAATATCTCAAGTTCAACTCAATGACTTGGCTACTGCTTCTGATTTAGGAAAAGCCACCCAATAACCATTGGATCTTTCTTCTCAATAGCCTTGCATGTAGAATAAACATCAATCGAGAATTTACCTGTAACAGTAAAAGTTTGATCGAAGACAAATAGAAGAATATAGCCACTTGACTAAAAAGATTTCGTTTGAAGTTTGATTAAAGAAGCAGATAGAAGCCTGATAAAGGGAATAAGGAAAACCTAGAATTTTGACAGAAGACAAAGAATGAAGTCCGATAAATGAAAGAAGGCAAAAAAAAAAAAGGATAAAAGGAGTAGTTTTGAAATAAATATATAAAAAAAAAATTGAAATGGGATATTATTGAAATATAAAATTTAAAAATGAAAGTTTTTAAATATGGTGTAGTATTTTTGAAAACAGATTTAAAAAAACGTGGCATTTGATGTAATTTCCTCAAAAGAAAATGTCATGCAAATCTTTCAGGTGACGTATGTTCATTTTACTGGGCCGAAGTTGGGCTTAGTTTGGGCCCAAAAAAATAAGCTAACTATTGCTGTTTTAAGTAGGCGGCTCATTCCCGCCAAAAAAAGCGTGACAATATATATAACTCTGCAACTTTACCAGTGTCTCCATTCTGAGCTCTGAGCACGCCGTTTCACGAGACTTTCGCTCTTTAAATGACTCCTTTAATCGCCACGTGTCGCTCTCATGCCACGTAACCCCACTTCCCAAACCCTCCTCTTATGACGCTATATCGGTGCACGTGCCAAATGGCTTTCCCTTCTTCTAAAAGGCTACACACCCACTGCGCTAGTTAAAGTTCCTTTCTTTTTCTTCTTTATTAGTTAGTTTAATTTCTCCTTTAACACTGCCCTCTCTCTTTCATTTCTTTGTTAAAGAGCTATGAGGGCTCCTGTTGGATTTTTAGCTAAGTTATGGAGTTTTGTAAAGTTTTTGCCTTTCTTCTTCTTGCTTCTCATCTTGGGTCTAGTTAAAGGTATATATCTGCAGATCATGTGTTTGTGTGAATGATTAATTGAGATTTGCGTTTTTAGTGCTCTTTACAAAAATTCTTTTTCTTTTTGTTTTTTCACAGCTACAGTTATTTGCCCATTAGCAGCATGTATTATTGTGATTGGTAATTCAGCTGTTATAATGGGGCTTTGGGTTGCTCATTTTCTTTGGACTCTTTATTGTGTGGCAAGGTATGTTTTCTTTTCATTTTCTTATTTGATTTCTTGCAATCTGCTAGATTTGTTTAATTTTCAGCCTCCTGTTCTGGAATTTTAACCTTATATTGTAGAACTAAGAGACTTGGATTGCTTCTGAAGTTTGTGGTGCTCCTATTATTGCCATTGCCACTGGTTTTCTGGCCTATCATTGGAATTGTTGGAAGTTTTTTGGGTGGGATTGGGTATGGCTTCTTTAATCCTCTTCTTGCTACTTTTGAGGCTGTTGGAGAGAACGTTAGGGACAAATTCTACCACTGTTTTTTTGTAAGTTCTGCTTTATGCCCAATACCTTTTTTTTTTTCAGTATTCATGTTAAGAATACAACTGCAAATTTGGAGGTATTCAAATTTCGAATGATATTCCCATTATCAGGATGGTTGTTCATCCACCATAAGGGGCAGCTGCACAGTGGTACGGGATTTCACAGATTTCTGCTTCCATTCATATTTTTCATACATGGATGAACTGAGTGATAAAGTGCCAGAAGATGAAAAGCCCATGAATATAAAGTAAGAGACTCTTTCTTTGGCCCTCTGTTATGCATATATAATTATCAGCAATTGAACGGTTGTGTTTATTTTTTTTCTTTTCTTCCTGTTTAGGTTGTCACGATTGCCTAGTTGTTTATTGGTGATCCTGATCGCTGTGCCTGTAGATGTGCTTCTTATTACATTTGTTGCCCTTTGTAAAAGCCCATACATGCTGTTCAGAGGATGGAAGAGATTATTAGAAGACTTGATTGGTAGGGAAGGGCCATTCTTAGAGACAGTTTGTGTCCCATTTGCCGCTCTGGCTATTATCCTCTGGCCTTTGGCTGTTGTTGGAGCTGTGATTGGTGCAATCTTTTCCAGCTTCTTTTTGGGACTTTACAGTGCGGTGATAGTCCATCAGGTCTGACACAATTAGCTTCCATCGATGTCTCTTTTGTTCTTGTTTAAAGTTTTATCTGAACATAATGGATATATTTCCAGGAGGACTCACTCATGATGGGACTCGCCTATGTTGTAGCAGTGGTGTCTGAATTTGACGAATATGTAAATGATTTACTCTACTTGAGTGAAGGATCACGACTTCCCAGGTACATATGAGAATTGATCGCTTTTCAATATTTGCTGTCACATTGATGGACAATGTGAATAACATTATCTTCAAGAGGTATTTGATCAAACAGGAAAAGAGTGGGGAATCGGATCATTAAGCTGTGTTTGCTATAATTTATGATTTATGATTTGATTAAAGTATTTGGTTTGTTTGAGGGTTTAACTTTTAGACATCTGTGTGGCAGCTAGGCCTAGATATCGAAAAAACATGGATATGAAAAAAGATGAGAGCAAAAATGGTTTGAAGAACAGGAGAGAAAACTCACTCGAAGCAAAACTATCGTCAGAAAGATCAAGAACACTGAAGTGGGCAATCCATCAATACAAACCAGTGCATGTATGGAGTTTTCAACATATAATTTTTTACCAATTTATATTTCCTACGAATCCATAGTTTTAAGTTTCAAATTTCACAGGTGTGGGACTGGTTATTCAAATCCTGTCAGGAGAATGGTAGGGTACTCCTTCAAGACGGCCTGATAAATATCAAGGACATTGAGGAATGTTTTGTGAGTGGTGATATTAAGCAGCTAGCTGTCAAGCTTCCTGCTTGTTCCTTATTACAGTGTCTGCTTGCCTCTGCAAAATCCGACTCATCTGGGTTGGTGATCTGTAGGTCTTTTTGCCAATAGTTTTTCCCTTATAATGCTGGATGCAATTATGCTAATCTATATCATGATCACTGTAATTGAATTGTGCAGCTGATGATGCAGAGCTAACAAGGCTTAATGGACCAAGGGATAAACTTTTCGAATGGTTAATTGGACCACTATTGATCATGAAAGAGCAAATAAAGACACTTGAATTAGATGAAAACGAAGGAAAGTGCCTGAGAGATCTAATTATACGAGGCAAAAATGAAAAGCCTGAAGAGTGGGATGACTCTGGATTTCCATCCGAAGACAATGTCAAAAGAGCACAGTTACAAGGCATAATCAGAAGGTAACGTTGTTATAAGTATAGTAGAAATTATTGTGATTCTTAAAGCACAATTGAAACGTTACATATAGAAGTTGAGAATGTTATGGATTTCTGATATGGCAGATTGGAAGGAATTGTAGCTTTCATGACTCGTGCACCAACCTTTCGCCGACGGTTCATGAATTTGTTGAAGGTATTGTATGTAGATGCAATTCAGACAGGTAGTTCTTCTGACATTAGTAGAAGAATTGTATTAAAAACCAAACGGTCAGGCAAGAATTTGACAGAGCATGGGAGCAGAAAAGGTAGAGATGAAGAAGCAGCCAAGGCGCAGAACAAGGCTTTTGATTGTGAGATTGTAGTGTGATTGAACATTTAGTCCAATGTAAATGAAGATTTTTCATCTCCATGAGGACTTCATTCTAAAGTCTAATATTTCAACGGTGTGTGTTTCTGTACAGCATTTCCATTCATAGCTAATTACTAAGCCATCGTTTGGAAATATTACAATTTAGAATGGCTTAAAGACAGATAGTAAGGATCTTTTTCCATACTGAATTCGTTAGAAACTAGAAATGATTGTAATAAAATTTTGAGTCAGTGATTTATGAATATGAAATTAGTGTTGAAATAAAAAAGAAATATTAAAAGAAAAATAGATAAATGAATTCTCTATGATTAGTTTAAGTAAAATAATATATAAAAGTGGAGGGTAAATGTACTTTGAACTGGTGGTTGATTGGCAGTGAGCTTATCATGATAAGGTATAAACAATAAATAAATAAAATGAAAAATCTGTATATAGAAAATTTTGAAAGAAGGCAGTTACTTGAGCCCTTGTGTTTCGTCTGACCCTTCTTATTACAGCCTCTACATTGAGACATTTTCTCAATTTCCAACTAACTCTCATATCCATTACTCTCCATTCTCTTTCTTCAAAGAAACAAAACAACAAAAAACAACCATAATCTTTCTTCTAAGAAGATCAAAGTTATCTTCTTTTTTTTTCCAACCATTTTCCTGGAATTCTTTTCTGTTACCATTGGTGCAATTCTGTGTGTGTGTATTAGCCATTATCACACTCAAAATACAGCACATTGAAGCTGTAATTTGATTCTCAGGAGACGTCCATTATGGAGGTAACACAAGAGATGATAAATTAGGTTTAATTGTATGATAATTGTGCAGATAACATATTGCATATTAGTCTTGTGCAACATAGGATATGTGAGTTGAGCATCTATATATATATATCAATGGCTTTGTCACATCCATTGAGAGCTCTGTCTGTAGGAGCTCAATCAATGACACATTATGTAGAAAAATTATCGGACGATCCCTTGAACAGTAAGACGCCACAGAGCACGGTAACCTGCATCTACCAGGCACATATATCAGGGTCTTGGTGTAATGTCACAGTTTTATGGTGCAAAAACCTTATGAATCACTCTCTTAATCTCATTTTCAATAATCCTGATGGTGGCAACATTTTCTACAGTTGCAAGATTGACCTTAAGCCTTGGCTTTTCTGGAGCAAAAAAGGCAGCAAATCCTTTGATCTTGAAGGTAGCCAAGTAGATATCCATTGGGATCTTCGCTCGGCTAGATTCTCCGGTAGCCCTGAGCCTTGCAGTGATTATTATGTTGCGTTAGTTACGGACGGAGAGGTCGTGTTATTGTTGGGAGATCTTAAGAAGAAAGCTTATAAGAGGACTAAAGCAAGACCAGCTCTTATTGATCCTATCCTATTTCACAAGAAGGAAAATGTATTTGCCAAGAAATCCTTCGCTACCAGAGCGAAATTCGATGAAAGAAAACAAGAGCATGACATTGTTGTCGAGAGCTCGACGACAGGGCCTAAAGACCCTGAGATGTGGATTAGCATAGATGGAATTGTAGTGATACATGTTAAGAACTTGCAATGGAAATTCAGAGGGAACCAAACTGTGATGGTTAATAAACAACAGGTTGAGGTTCTGTGGGATGTGTATGACTGGTTGTTTAATACCCCCGGAACTGGTCATGGTATGTTCATATTTAAACCAGGGGCACCAGATTCCGAAGATGACAAAGACGGGAGCCCCCATGGGACCAATAGCGATAACAGCGATGGTAGCAAGTATTTTTCAACGAAAAGCAATTCGCCATTGCCTGAATTTTGCCTTTTTCTCTACGCATGGAAGATAGAATGAAGCTCATTGTATGTATGTGTGCATTTTGCAATTGCTATACTGATCATGAAACCAATTGCATTCCTGGGTTTTATCCCTTTGTTGTAAATATTGTTCAATAAACTTGAATCATCCACCAGGAAAAACAATTTGAACTCACTCTGTAGTTGCTTTCATAGACAGTAACATCAATAAGTTAGCTCAGTTTTTGTACGTGTACCATGGTGTTCCTGTCTGTGCCTCATCTCCAACATATGAAAAGCTCTCTTTGGTTGTTCTTTTACCCCTGCAGAGTACCATTTTTGCTTCTCATGAAAGCAAATCCCTGCTAGTTTCTTAAGCAAATTCGTGCATGGTTGTTACATGGCTCAGGCCAACAAGCCAACCTAACAAGTTAACCAGCAATAATTTTCAGGAAGCCAAATTAATAATATCCGACTGATTCTCACAAAAATTTTATCCATATTCAGGGAATTGAACAAAACCTTGCCTAGCATGGTAACATCAACTATCAAGTAAGATATCTATCAATTTTGTTGTCATTCTTTGAGTGCTCAAAAAATCAATTAAGATCTTGTACATTATTGACAACTTGCAGTAAAATCGTAAGGAAGGATGTGCAATTTTGATTCCTGTATTCTTTTTCAACGTATGGAGTCTTTATATTCTTTCTAATGGTATTCTCAAACAGTATGGAAGGCAAGCTTTCTTACTTAGCATTATAATTAGAACATCAAAATAACACCATCGAGGAAAATGGAAAAGAATTACTCGACATATATTTTATTTCTCAAAATATGATTTTTCATTTTTTTTCCCAATTCAGAAAAGGAGCTCATCCTGATTTCTTAATTGGTCTTCTCAACCCGAATGAACATTCTGAAACACAACGGAAGGGTTAAGGAGCAATAACTTCTAACTTTAGAGACTAAGTTTCTAAAGTTACTGCCAATCCAACCAAAGGAAGAAACAGAAGCTTCAAAATATCACCACCTTGCAGGGAAATTTTGTTTTTTTTTCCTTGATTGGCATCGGAAAAAAAAAATAAAAATTCTATTGTAAAATTCTATTGTACAAAGATAATCTAACTCCATATAGCATGTATAGGTGTTCCAAGCAACATTGTCCTATCATACAGAACAATATAAGAAAAAATGTCTGAATTGTTAAGGAATTCTACAGCAGATCACCATATCACCTTCCAAAACATTTCAGTACTGAAGCAGTAAAAGTTGAATAAAGAAACTTCAACCCAGTAGACCCTCCAGGGAAGTATGAAATGACGTAGTATGATAGCGCAAGGACCTACCAAAGATTGAAGGTGCATCAGTTTCTACAAATCTGTATATAATAGAAAATGTAGGACACAACCACACCTGCCATTGTCTTTAGATAGCCGCATCAACAAAATATTATAGAAATGTAAATTTATGGCTTCTTCATTGTGGAAAATCATATTCTTAATAATGTGTGATATGAATGACAATCAAAAACATATAGTCTCACTGAAGCTAAAATAACTAAAGCATTAGAACACTTTTCATGCCTAACAATGTCCCAACATTTTAAACAATTAGCATAGGCCAGGTCACGCGGAATTTGGATGCAGTCAGATATCGTCAGCCAAGACTAAAATGACATACTCAAATACTCCATATTATTTTTCTTTTTTCCCAATAATAAGATATTAGAAAGGAAAGGGCAAATAAAGTAATAAACAAGAGTTCAAAGGTACCTATACCTGTAGGACAGAAAAGAGAACAGAAAGAATGTAACTGTGAAGGAACATAGAGACGTATACCGTTCCCACCATGGTACCAATAAATCCCAATGTGAAAGGGAGCCTCTGTTCATAAGAAAAAATATATCATCATTTACAAGGAGAATACCATGATTGGTAGCCAGCATAAGCAAAGGTTTGCATTTTTTTTTTTTTTGGGCTATTGCATTTTCAAGTCAGCATGACTTTAATTGGCAAATTAACCGAGTATCATGGTAAGGTGTTTGTTTTGAGTCATTAAATAATAGTGGAAGGAAATGCTGGATGTACCTCTTTAGAAGACATATGCGCAAGCTGATTCTTTGGCCCTTTAAGTGCAAAGAATGAACCGACAATGAACGTACAACCAATAGTAAAGCAGATAGCAAACTTCTGAGGCATGAGCACCATAACAGGAAGAAACATGGTGAATGCAATAAATACAAAGAACACACCAGCAGCAAGGAGCATGCCAAAATACATGAAAGATTTTCCAGAAGGAACATTGCTGGTAGCAGATTGAAAATTACCAGGCAAATCCCTCACTCCTTTTGAAACCCTGAACAACCATCAGGTCAGATGAGCCATCCATGCATTATTAGTATCAGGAAATTGTGGACCAACCAAAAAAATGAAATCAGGAGCGCATGCACGCACAATAAAATCACATCCCAAAAAACTGGTAACATCATTTATATATATATATATAATAAGCATTGTGTTAGTAGGAAGTATTTACTCTTCATTGAATTCGCTTAATAGTATTAGGGCATGGAACTTGAGATAAATGATAAATTATGCATTGGAAGCTACATATCCTAGAAAAATTAAGTCTGAACACCAGAAGGTCATTACAATTACCCACACACACACACACATATATGTACAGTAGGTAAATGCCCAATATGATGGAACTTAACATGGTCAAAGTGCTGGTTGCTAGTGAAAGCTGTAAGCTTGCCTCAATATTCAAAATCCATCATCTTAGGAGGGTGTTCTGTAGAATTCCCTTCAGAATGAAAGAATATTTCAGTTGTTTGCACCCATAATTCTAGGTCAAAATAGAAAAACTTTACCATGAACAACCACCAAATTTTGATTAGAAAAACAGTTTTCTCATTGCTGATAAATTATTGGGTACAATGCAATTGCAACCAATTGGACTTGTTATCATGATATCTAATAACAATAAGGAAGCCAAGAAAAGCTTCAACTAAATCCATGAATTTGTTCTTGCTATATTATATCATCCAATCCAGGCATAAAAAAAGGGAGAATTGATGGCAAATTAGAGATCTAAACAAGCTGATCTCAAAAGGCCCGACAATACTTCCCAGATTGAAATGCGAAGTAAATGACGAAAATTCGAGCAGAAAAAGACCAAATCAAACAGAAGAAGAAAGAAATGGTAATTTGAGCTTACACATTGAAAGTGCCACTGACTTTGTCACTGGTGGAACGAACAGCGGCTTCGAGATCAAAGGCAAGAGCAGAAGAATCGGAGTACTGAGAGGCGGCATAAGAATTCCAATCAGCAAGCAAAGAGGATTTGGATTGTTGTTGATCCGTAAAAGTGGTGGTGCTACTTGGGCCTCCCATAAACCATGATTGCGCGGTTTTCTGCATCTCTCGCTCCCCCCCTTGCTCTTAATTTGGTGTTTCTTCTTGTTTACTTTTTCAGGAGCGATCTTAGATAACAGTTTGATTGGCGATATTTGGGTGCTAATTTGAGATCTGTTTGTAATTTGGCGCCACCCTCTACCGATATTCATGAATCCATCAACATTTTCATACAAATTAATGTTAGGGGTTGTTTGGTTATATTTTTTTCTTTTTTTATAGGGGACTTATTTCTTACATTTAACACTTTACATTTGTAATCTTTTCTTCGGCCACTTAGCAATTTTTTTTTTTTTTAAATGTGCATTTTTGCCCTCATTTTTGCGCAAAAGTGTAACATTACTCCTTGTGAAAATGAAAGATTTATGCCATCGGCTTCCAACGCAGTTAATTTTGACTAAAAGTTTTGTTAGTGGACTGATAACGTGGAAAAATTTATCACTTAATCAGAATTTTATTGGACATTTCATTGCATAGCACGGTGACCCTCTTCCTCCTCTCATTCTCTCCATCCCCCTGAATCGCTTTTCCCTCTAGGTCTCTTCATCCTCTGAATCTTCTAAACCCGCTGAGATTGATCTCTTGATCTCTTCCTTCATTGCCGGCCTAATTGCCACTAGACTCCAATCTTGGTGTTCAGATTTAAGCAAAGTCGTTGCCCCACTTACATGAGGGCAAGCCATTAAAGTTCCAGACAGAATGTTGAACTGTCATATGAACTCAAATCTGGGTTTCCATTTTTTTTTCTTTTTTTTTCCATGGTTATAATATAGTTGTGCAATTGCGAAATTTATGATATGCTTGTTGATATAATATCATATAAAGTATACGATGTGTACACTATGCATTTAGATTTCTGCATTGAGGCAAATAAAGATTATGAAATGCTTGTTAATATTATTAATCTCTGGGTCGTGCTTCTCTCTTCTTGGCTGGCAAGGGATTGATATTAGACCTAACCTTGCAGCAATATTAGGATTAGCATGTTTGGAGAATACGTTTCTTGGTGGTACCTGCTCAGCTCAAATCGCAAGTTACTGGCCTCCATTCAAACGTCGAATTTTAGTTCATGATGCAGGCCATCTTCTTGTAGGTATGTATCCTGGTGCGTGGATGAAAAGAAAACATATTCAAGGTAATTGCATTTGTTTCAAAATATATTGTTCTTCGTCTAGAAGGTCCCAATAGGGGTATATTTTCTTTGTTGGGAAATGATAAATTTGAAAATAGCCTTGGAACATCCGCTCTGCATTGTTGGAAGTTATTTCTGCATATTTTGGTGTTCAATGCCATTTATCTTTAAACTAATGATGTGATTACGATTTCTCTCTTATTATTTTATCATTCTTCACATTTTTACACGTCCTAATGCTATATAGTCTTGTCCTTAACAAACTATGTCTAATTAAGATTCTGTTTCGTGCTATGATTTAAGATTTGCTAATCCATTTATCATTATATTGTTACTTGCAATGTGTGAATGTTGACTCCAGGAGCAATCAAATCCGGCTTCAGAATCTCCGGGTTCAAGCCGTTTGGCCCTCTACCAGAATCTAGCCCTTAAGATTCCTAACTGAGCTCAAAGCCAGTTCAGATAACCTCTTTACAACTTGAGTTAATTTTCCATTAATATCAGTGGGTAATCCGAAAGGAGAAACGCAGTTTACTGTAATTCCATGCTGCTTTAATTCAGCAGCCAATTTCTTGGCCAAACCCCAAATCCCATATTTTGTTACTATGTAAGTTTGAGTAACGAGGCCTGCAATTTTAGTGCAAGCACTGGAAGTGAATAATATGCAGCCTTTTCCTTGAGGAATCATTGCTTTTGCTGCATGTTTTGCTCCAAGAAAAGCACCGATTAAATTCACATTTATTAATCGGTCTAAATCCAATTTTGTTGTCTCTAAAATTGTTGCGAATGGCTGATCTACAATTCCTGCGTTGTTATACATTATGTCTAGTTTACCATATTTTGTTATGGTTTCCGAAATAAGGTTGATGATTTGTTCTTCTTTCTGAACATCACAGTGAATATAAGTAACATCTTGGCCCAGCTTCTTGGCCAAAGCGAGACCTTGGGCGTCTTAAATATCGGCGATCACTACTTTGGCTCCGTTTTCGTGGAAGATTTGGGCTGTTGTGGCTCCGATCCCGCTTGTATGTTCCATTTGCCACCTCTGGTGCGGTGGGAGAAGCAGTCTCCATTTGCAGAACTAGCCACGTGGAAATTAAATTGGATACTAAGGGTACGTTTACTTACAGAAAATAATTTTCTGTTTTTTATTTTCTATTTTCTTAGAAAATTGAAGTATTTATTTTCCATAAAAAATTTAGAAAACGCGTTTATTTATCAACAAATGAAAAACTGCAGTGTTTATTTTTTTTTTGTGTATATATATATATATATATGCGTACATACATATATTTATATATGTATGTGTGTGTATATATATATGTGTGTGTATGTATATGTATATGTATGTGCATGTGCATACTTACATATGTATATGCATATGTATGTGAATATACGTACATACATACACATGTATTTATGCATACATACATATATACATGTATGTGTATATATGTACATACATATATATACATATCCATATGTATACATATGTATGTACATACATATACATATGTATATATGTATGCACATACAAGCACATACAGATATATGTATATGAATATGTATGTATATGTATGTGCATATGTATATATGTATATGTAGGTGTATGCATAAATACATATTTATGTGTATAAGTATGTATATAGATACATGCATGCATGTATGTATGTATATGCATATGTATGTGTATACACACACACATATATATATACATATACATATGTATGTATACATATGCATATGTATGTGTATGTGCGTATGTATATATATATATATATATATATATATATATATATATATATATATATATATATATATATATATATATATATATATATGCGTGTACTACATATACATACATGCACATGCATATATTTATGTATGTATGTACATATATACATATATATATACACATATATGTGTGTATTAATATTATTTAGAAAATTTGGAAAACATCTTTTATTAGTTTTCCAATTTCTTCTTTATTTTGGAAAACTGAAAAATTCATTTTCTGTTTTCTATTTTAGAAAACTGACGAAAATAAACATGATCTACATTTTCTATTTTCTGTAAAAAAATTTTCTGAAAAACTGAAGCAATTTTCTGTAAGTAAACAGGCCCTAAAAAATTCAAGGTTTACGCTTTTGGAGCCACGCCTTTCGCAATCCCCATGGCATAACCTTCCATGCTCGCACGGAATGAGTGCCTTCTAGCCGCAGTTGACGCTGTGTGGGTCCCATGACCGTCCGCATCTCTCGGTGATTTGAACTCAGCCGCAGCAATTGAGGGGATGAAGAGAATGAGAGGAGGAAGAGGGTTACCGCCAGCTGTGTAATGAGGTATTCAATGAAATTTTGATACATAACAAATTTTTCCACATCATCGGTTGGCCAACGGAACTTTGGTCAAAACTTAACTATATTGGACGACCATAGTATAAATCTCTCATTTTCATAACATAAAAGGTATAAATCTTCTAATCGTAATATTAAAGGTAAAGTTGCATTTTTGGACAAATATGAGGAACAAAAATGCACCTTTAGCCTTTTTATTTTTTCAAATAAACCCCACCACTCACATTTCTTTTCTTTTATATCCTCCTATCCTATACTAACAACTTACGTTTTATATAAACCACTTGCCAATTTTTTTACAAGTAGCATGTGCAATAATTCCATCCCAAAATTAGGATTCAGAGTTTAAATGGTTTTTCATGCCAAGTTTTGATCACGCGGCTTCGAATTAAATTTAGAAGTTAATATAATATAATTATAAAAATTCGTGGGGTTAGAATTTTTATAAAATTAAAACATAAGAGCTTTATATAAGTTTTAGGAATAATTTATAAATACTACTTTAAATTATCAATTAAAAAAAAAAAAGCTTGTCAACTGTTGGCTGTTTTACTACTATAAATCTAATACTAAAAATTATTTGAAATACTTTCTATATATATGCATTTTTCCTATACTGTTTTGACATCATACCACATGTATCTGTAAATGGATAATTTAACATTTTTAAAAACTTTAGAGTAAGTTGAGACTATTGGTTAGTTAAAGAGTGTAAATTGTTTTTTGTTGCTAACTGGAGGTAGTTTTTATAGTTTTAAGAATAAAAATGGGAAAACTTTTTAGTGTTTGAGACTATTGTTTGCTAAATAAGGTGCCTCTCCATCATGGGACTCATATTTTTTCAAGTAACTTGCGGTCAATACTTACCAAATAATAAGAATAAGACCCACCATTTGCATGATCCAATTAAGGTTGAAACAGTGGACTTACAAATAAAAGTACAAAAAGAGACAAGATAATGAGAATAAAAGCTCAGTTTTTATGACCTATTTCAGGGGGAAAGAAAGTATTTTTATCTGTTAAAAACAATATTACAAATTATATAATTTATTAAGTTTATATATTAAAATTTTTTAGTAATTAATTAATAAATCGATTCGAAAAAATTCATTAAAAATTGAAATCGATATAATGATTAATTAAAATTAATAGAATAATTAATAAAATTATTAATAAACGTGGAAAAAATTTGTTTTCTGTCATTTCTATGTTTTTTTTTTGGGTCAGATATAAATTTGCAACCAAGTGATGTGACGATGTTGAATGTAGATCAATCAAGCGTATTAAAAGTTAAATTGCTCTCATATTACAATTACACCCTCACAATTTTTTGGATCCACGCTGGTCGAAAGCCGCACGCTTCAATTTTTACCAGGCCCACATATCAGGTAAAAAAAATGAAAAATTATATTGCGGTGAGCGTGGATCGAACACGCGACCTTCAGATCTTCAGTCTGGCGCTCTCCCAACTGAGCTATCCCCGCCTATGACTTATCGCTGTTATATTCTGATTAAATGCAATTTTATATATATATATATATATATATTTCCATCATATATTATATATATTTAGGTGAGTGTGGATGGAAGGCTGAATTCTAATGGCTAGAAAGTATACAGATGCTTCATCGGTTTAAGAAATATGTAATTCTCAATATTAGATATGAATTAATGTTATATGTAAACTATATTTTAAGGAATTATTAAGGCTTTATTCTTGCAATTTTTTTTTTTAACTATTGTATATGTAATTTATGTTATCATTAAAATATTCTATCATACTTCATAATTTATTCACCTTTTTAAATTTGAGCCAAAAAAAATTCAAATTAACTAAACTAATTTATTAAACAAAACAGATAACACGCATGAATTCATTAATTAGTTATTTCCAACATAATAACTCATTTGGTTAGTGACAACTCAAATAACCATAAATAATTAGACAATAAAGGTTAAACACAGAGAGAAAAATTAGAAATTAGAGGAGAGAAAAATAAAAATGGAGAAAAAAGTGGCAATGATAATGGGTTTATGGGCAATTGGGATAATGAAGATTTTGAAAGTGAGTAGTGGCGAAATATCATGTGAAGAAGCCATAGCAACATTGAAGCCATGCCTTTCTTATTTGGTAGACATTGATCCAATACCAAATTCTGATTGTTGTTTGGCCGTGGAGAAAGTAAATCAAGCAGCAACAACAAATTTATGTGTTTGTTTCAAGCAAGCTGCTCTTTTTTTCGGGGTTAAGCTTGGTAAAGCTAAGCAACTTCCTAATCTATGCCATGTCCCAGTTCCTTTCCCTATTGATCCCTCCTTTGACTGCGACAAGTATGCTCTCTTTTCTTTTCTTTGAACGTCAAGTTTAAATTTTCTCATTAATTGTTATTTATTTATGTGTGCAGGATTACAGCATTGGAAAATTTTGCTAATGGATTGTGATGTCTCTCGGTAAAATAAAATATCTATATCGTTTAGCTCTCTTTCTTGGTTATGTATTCTGAGTATTTTTACGCATGTATTTTTTTGGATATATAGGAGACTTTTCATGTTTTTAATTGAGTATTGATAATCTCAAAATAAATTTTAGTGGTTACATTATTTAGCTTCTTTTAATTTATGCAATCAACAAATATTATATACCATATAAACGAAAAAGACTAATATATATGTATATATCTATATTATATATAAAAGTACAAAGTCGAAGAAAACTTTTTAGACTAAAGGAATTTTTATTTTTTTATATTATTAATAAAAATCTATACATAAGAATTAAAGTTAAAACCAAATTAAAGTTCCAATATTAAAAAAAATGTCTTGCGTGGATGGATTGTTTGGAGGACATAGAGCGTGAGTGACATTGACAATTATTATTATTGTTGTTATTATTCCGAAGAATAATAATGATTATACTTGATGAGCTATTAGTCTAATCACTTGTATTATGCAGTTTTGCTTCTAATAAAAATTTTGGGTTTATTAAAATATAAACAAAGAAAAGAGGGGAAAGACATGATATATACTTGATGAAAACCACATTTATTTGCATTATTTATACTATTTATAAAAATATAAAATAGATGAAAACTTTTTTATAGTAAAATATATTATTACCGAAAATACATATATAAGAATTAAAGTTAAAACCAAATTAAAGTTTCAATATTAAAAAAAAAAAAAAGTCCCGCAATGGATGGATTGTTAGGGGGTACATAGTGTGAGCCGCATTGGCTAATAATAATTGACAATCTCAAGATTGTCAAACCGAAAGAAAGATCGGTTGTTTGAGTAGAAACTTCTTAGAAAGCCTAAAATAAGAAGATTTTGATCGGACCAGACGTGTAAACTCTGACGCTTAAGTTAGTATTTTGCTAAAATCTCTTGTAAGAAGTTAAAGGAAAAAAAAAAAGAAAATATTTTTCTTTTGTACCTCGGATCTTAAGGATTTGGGCAACTTATATGGGGCATGACCTATTACGATAGGTGTGCTAGAATAGCTTGGTAAGCACTTGACGACGGTTTCAATCTCTCTGACACAACCAAAATTTTTGTCAGACCAATTGGATTGGCAACATTTTGACAAAATTGATAAGGAAACTTGCACATACAGGATCGGATTCCATCATGCAAGTTAAGTCTGAATCCTGTTTTGGGCCTCGTGGGCCTTGTAAAATTTTGGGTATTATCATTTGTCCTCCCTACCTTAATCCGATCGGTCATCAACAAGATTGTGGCTCAGTGGTAATTCGCTCTATTTGGTGAAGAATTTCATTTATTTATTTTATTATTTTATTATTTTGCTTTTTATTTTGATTTGTTTTGCAAGCAGTGACTTTTCGTGCTCGAGAAATGATAGCGGACAATTGTCTATCAGGACAAGCAACATTTCTTCAAAGGAAACATTAATGATGACTCTTCGTCAATCGTGGTGTCCGTTCGGTCGCTCAATCAGGAATTTACACATGGATGGTGGAGATTAGGGTTTTGTATGTGGGCTAATTTGTATTTTTACCCTAATAAATGATTTTTCACTTCTCTCCTCCTTTACCCCTTTTCGAGGAAATTATTCATTTCTCTTTTTATGTCTCTTTAAGCTTACTGCAATTTTGCGATTTCCTTTTGGAGTTTTGAGAAATTGCCCTCTAACCCTTCTGAGTAAGTTTTCCTTATACCTTAAATGCATTGCATTGAGATTTCTAGCGACTCTGAGACTTCTTTGTTTTCTTCATCGTCTTCCTCTTTTTCTAGTGAGGTCACTTTTGTTCCTTTAGAACATCTTAAGTACTCATTTTTTGAGCCATTTCCTTTAAAAATGGCTACTTACAGTGGGAGTGAGTTAGATGTTTCTTGGATGGTCTCGTATCAAAGTAGGATTATAATGCATTCTACTACGAAATTATTACCAGTAGCCATATCCTTTTTTAAGGAAAGATATAATCTTCCCAATGATGTGGTCGTTATAGCTTGTCCAGCATCGATGTCAGCCAAGAAGGGCCCTTTTGGGGATCCTCTAGAGTGGTTTATTTGTTTTCAAGTTACTTTATCTTCCGGCATCAAATTTCCTTTTTCTCTTTTTGGCATTCAAGTTTTGGAGGGGTATGGGTTGGCTTTCAACTAAATAAACCTAAATGGTTGGAGGATTATAGCTGATTTTAAGATGATTTATAGGAATTTGAGTATCGCTCCGTCGTTAGTACTATTTATGCATTTTTTCTATATATCTTGTCATAGTGGGTTGTCTGATTTTTATTTCACCAATCGTCCAGGGAGGAGACTTCTTGTTCTGCCTAATTCTCTTAAAGGATATAAGGATTAAAAAAAAAATTTTGATCGGACAAGAAAAGGGTTTTGGAGTGAATCTTCACCGATCGCATAAGCCAAAAGTGCTAAGAGCTTTATCGAAAGGCCTTGATATGCATACACCTGATAAAAAGGTCCTTATCGATTTTGCCGAGAGTCGTAGGGGTGACTTTCCTTCCTAAGACTTTTTGTTAGGGGAAGGGCTTGCCAATCCTTCTGGCATTTCTATTCGAGATATTCCCACTGATAATTCAAGGTATTCCAGGCCTTCAAAGATTGAGGCTGAATGTGAGCCTTCTTTTTTATTTCGTGCGTCTCTATATCTTCTTCTCTTGGGGTATGATTGTCACTTTATTTTATAGCCTAAATGGATCCCAAAGTAACTATAGAGACTAAGAGAATAATGGCAAAGCAGAAGTGAGCCCGAGATGCTCAAAAGAAGAAGCAATTTTTCTAGCATCCTAGGGCTCAAAATTTGAGGAGAAAGTTCGATGTCCCTTCCTAATTAATCGGGTTTAAAGGTGCTTTGACATTCGGGCTATTTTTATGACCACTGGAGCTTTTGTTGACACCTCTCTTCATGATGTTGTTGTTCCTTTAACTAATTCTTTGACTCTGAAGGGTTTTTTTGTCTCATAAGCTTAGTTCTAACTTTTCTTTTAAAGATAGTAGGGTGCTGGATTTTACTAGATATTTCTTTATGTCTAATAAAGATATGAGGAAAATGGGACCAGTTCAGTTGCCATTAGAAGAGTTCAATGTTGTTTTGCTACTATAAGTTTATTTTATCTCTCCTCTTCTTCTTCTTTTTTTTAGGCCACTCAAAGAGTTCTCCATCTTTATGGTGAAAATTTAAGATTGAAGGATAAACTTCAGCAAACCCTCCGATTAAAAAGGAAACTATCGACAAAGATTAGTACTCTAAGAAGGGAGCATGAAGTTGACCTTCAGTCACTCTGATTGGAACATTCTACATAGGTAAAAAGTCTTTTGACTCAAATAAAAAAAAAAAGCTTAAGGCCAAGGTGGCTTCCTTGGAATCTGCCAATGCTACCGCTTTGAGATCTTATAAGGATGAGTGTTCTGTATAAAAGAGTCAATTCATAAAGCAGATGGCCCAGGTTCAGGGCAACATCCTTTTGCAATTTATATTTTTTTATGAGCAGTGTTGTCTAGGTTTTGATTTTAGTTTCCTAAAAGATCCGACCTCTTAGCCCCTAACCACTTTCAGAAAAGGGGAAACAAGGGTACCGAAGGTAATGTTGATGATGGCAATGACGGCCATGTGGTTGATCACGAAGAGGTTGGGGTTGAAGCCATTTTCCTCGAAGCGCCTTTGGAGATAGAAGATAATGCTCTAGAATGATTTATTTTATATTTTGGGATGTTTTTATTTTTTAGGATATTTAATTATAAATTTCTTTTAATAATATTAGTGCATCTAAAGCGGATTTTTTATGGTTGAAATTTACTTACTATTTCATTTTTGACAACTTCGGCCAAGAAAAAATGTTTCATTTTATATTTTAGATCATGTATTTTTTCAAGACTTCTGCATTCCATGACCCGGAAATGTTCGTTCGCTCCATGTCCTTAAGCCTGTAAGAGCTCTTACAGATTTTAGAGATTTCGTAAGGTCCTTCCCAATTAGGCATAAGTTTTCTAACTTCTGTGTTTCTTGATCCTATGTCGGCTTTTTTTAGGACTATATCGCCTATATTAAATTTCTTGCTTTGATCTTGTTGTTGTAGTTTCGGGCTATCTTTTGTTTATAGGTTGCTATCTTGATGTAGGCATCCTCTCATTTTTCTTCTATTAGGTCTAGTTCTTATTTCTTTTCTTATTCATTATCCTAATCGAAATAAAAAGTCAGTCTATAGGGGAGGTGCCAATTTTGATCGGTATGACTCCTTTCGATTCGTAGACAAGGGAGAAAGGAGTTTGCCATATTCCAACTCTTGAATAGGTTTGATAGGACCATAGGACATGTTGTAACTCCTCTGTCTAATTTTCTTTGGCTTCTCCCAACCTATTTTTCAGTCCTTCTAGGATTGTTCTGTTAGAAACTTTAGTCATGCCATTACTCTAAGGGTGGTTAATTGAGGTAAACCTTAGGTGGATTTTTAAGCCAGAGCATAAAGATCTGAACATCGCACTGTTGAATTGTTACCATTGTCAATGATGAATACCCTTGGTAGACCATATCTGTAGATTATGTATTTCCATGAAAAGTTCCTTACTTTTTCAATGGTGATTGTGGCCAGTGATTTAGCCTCTATCTATTTAGAGAAATGGTCGACTGCTACGATTAGTAATTTCATTTGTCTTTTGCCTCGGGGAAAATGGCTCTAATATGTCCAATTCCCATTGATCGAATGACCATGATATGCTAATCGGCTGCTGCTAGGATGTTGATTGCTTAATTATCCTTTCGTGTATTTGGCATTGTTGACATCTTCTGACTTGCTCTTGAGCATCAATAAAAATGTTGGTCCAAAAATATCCGATTTGCAAGACTTTCCTTGTGATTGCTCTACTAGCCTCATGGGCACCAAAAATCCCATCGTGTATTTCCTTTATTATATAGCTCCTGTATTCCTTTAAAAAGCATTTTAGCCAAAGGTGGCTGAACTCCGTTTTGTATAATTCTTCTCCAATTATAAAGTAGTTAAGGGACTTTCTTACGACTTTCCTGGCTTGGACTTCGTTATTAGGTAATTTGCCTATTTGCAAATACCGGACGATCGCGGTCATCCAGGTTTCTATTTCTCATTCTATCTCCATTAATTTATTTTTGCTGAGGAAAGATTCGGGCATATTTGTTATGGTGACGTCTTCTTCCATTGTCTCTTTATTAGAGGTTGTAATTTTTGCTAATTGATCTATTGATCTGGTTTCCTCTCTCGAAACTTTTTCAAGGGTCCATATTATCTCATGGTTTCTAGCACATAAGGTTTTTCCTTCACTTTTGCTAGGTATTTATTCATATTTTCTCCCTTTACTTCAAAATTCCCCAGTGTTTGGTGGGTTACAAGCTATGAGTCACTTTTGATTGTCAGATTGTCCTGCCGGATAGCTTTGATAAGTCTTAGCCCTTGCAGTAGTGTTTGGTATTATGCTATATTGTTGGACATTTCGAAGCTCAATCTAATTGCGTGCTTGATAGTTATGCCAATGGGACCTTTATTACGATACCTACTCCTCCATTTCTACTATTGAAGGCTCCATCGACTGTCATTTCCCATGTAATTTTCTTGATTTCTTCGACTTTTCTTTCTCTTATGAATTCTGCTACAAAGTTTGCAAGAGATTATTCTTTGATTGCTTTCTTGGGTTCGTATCTTATGTCAAAAGATTGCAATCTTATTGCCCATCCTTCCATTTTTCCTTCCAAGTCAGGCATTTACAATATTTTTTGCAATGGCTAGTCCAATCACACCACAATCGTATGTGCCTCGAACAATTATCCTAGTTTTTTGGTGCACATTATCAAGATGATGATCAACTGCTTGGTCAAATTCTTCTTTAATTGTGTTCTACTCAGCACTTGGCTGACATAATAGATAGCTAGTTATTGGTTTCATTCTTCTTGTACCAAGACAACTGCTACTGCCTCTCCTAAAATGGATAGTTATAAGTATGGCTTCTCTTTTTGGATTGGTCGGCTTAACGACGGCGGGTTTGTTAGAAAATTTTTCAACTCCTCAATGACTTTTTGGCAGTCCTCATCCCATGTAAATATGTTTGATTTCACTAATTTCTTAAAGAGAGGGGTGCATCATTTGGCTGAGGACGAGATAAACCTTTTCTAGGGTTGTTATCCTTCCGTATAACTTCTGGATATCTTTTACATTGGTTGAGGGTAACATATCTAAGGTGGTTTTGATTTTCTCGGGATTAGGTTTAATCCCCTTTGTGACATAATGAGACCTAGGAATTTACCAAAGGTACTCCGAAAGCACATTTTTAGGATTTAGCTATATCTGAAATTGGTTAAGGGTGGTGAATACTTTGCTCAAGCCTATTGTGTGTTCTTTTAGGCTTTTTCTTTTTACGACCATGTCGTCCACATATACTTTTATGTTTTTTTCGATCTACTCTTTAATTATCTTATTCATTAATTGTTGATAAGTGGCTCCCACATTTTTAAGTCTGAATGGCATGACTTTGTAATAAAAAGTGCCATCATTTGTGATAAAACTAGTTTTTTTCTTGATCGAGTAGCCACATCAAGATCTAATGGTACCCCTGTTAGTGTAAGCCCTAGCCCCAATACATTGTAACGAAACACTTGAAATTAATAAAATGAGGCATTTGTTTTATCCTTTGTATTCCTGTGCATATCAATTGATAAAACTATCCAAGAGTGTTATTTCGGTTTAAGTTATCATGTGTGAGGCACATGGATTGTAAGACCTTGAAACAAATGAGACATCATTCTAAATATCCCTAGTCAGTCATTGTTATGGGAATAACAAATGAATTAAGACTAGTATGCTCTCTCTGATCTTATGAGTTCTGTCTTACGGATCATTAGGACAAGAGTGTCAATCAGAGATCATAGATACATGTTAAAGAACATGGTATCTGGATTCGATCCGCTCATGAGAACACTACATGGTACAAGTCATAAGTGTTTCTCATATGCAAGTTTTGTATCGGAGTTCTTAGACCTGAAATCTCTATGAAACTCTTTATGAGTTATTGTGTACTTTGACATACACCTAACGTGCTCGTAACAGAGTGACAAGTACGGGTATGATTGGGTATGCACTGATTCATGTTAGAGAGCATGAGAGAAGTGAAGGGATTACCCCTCTCGATAAGAGAGAAAAATATCACCGGCCACTTGATCAGTGAACTGAGAAGTGTATGGCCATACCGAGATGAAATAATGAGTAATCATTATTTATCTGAGAGTTCAGTGTCACTGGAATATCAAGAAAGGAATTAATATATATAAGGATGACTAGTTCCATGCCTTATATTAATTCTGATATTTATGGGTAAGGGACTATGCAAAATTGCATTAGGTCACCAAATGCCATATGCATTTTCATTTAATTTGGAATGCTATAATATCTTGCTAGAGAATATATATAGCCTTTGAATTAATTTATTAATTCATTGCCAATATTAAATGGACCTATAGGATCGCACACAAAGCATTGGGCTTAAAATGTTTAAATTAAGTATTGAGCATTAATTTGGCCTTTTAATTAAAGTCAAATTAATGTATGTAATGGGTTATAATATTGCTATTGGGCTTTGGTCCATGAGAGAGAAATTCAGCCCACAAGGTTTAATTTCAATTAATTAATTATGTTACATTAATTAAGTTAATTGAGTATTAAAGCCTAAAGGAATTTAAATTAAATCAAATCACTTAAATATATATAATGAAGTGGCCGAAATTCCAAGATGGAATTCAAGGAATTTCGGCACATGCAATTAAGTTATATTAAGTGATTTTATTTAATTAAATGTCTTATGTTTTATTTCAAATTTGAATTTAAATTCAAAGGAGTTTAATTCAAAATATATTACTTATCTTTAGGAAGTGATAGAGTTTGAATTAATCATCTTAGGATGGTTGAATTCAGATCAAAGACTTGCCAAAGGATAAGCATATATATTAAAAGAAATAAAACCCTAAACCTAATTTTTTTGTGGCATGAATAGTAACTCGTGAATAGTGACTCTCTCTCTCTTAATTTTTTTTTGTTCAATTTTGCACAAGGAGAAAGGATTGTTCCTCATTCTCTTGTGTTATTGAGCAGTAATAGCAATCTAAAGAAGTACAAAATCAAGTTTTGTAGCTTCAAACTATAACCATTAAACAATACCGAAAAAGAGATCTAGCAATCTCGTTTTTAAGCCGACAGTGTAATTGTGTGTGTGAGAATAGAGGGAGTGGCGCAAAAGGCTATTCCTTGGCATTGGTGATCGAGATCTAAGGCGGACAAAGCCATCTTTGTTGCTGGTCATCATCGGAATAAAAGTTTTAAAAGGCATCAAAAGTTGTAAGTTCGATAACCCTAAAATTGCATGTTTCGATTCTATCTTTGGATATGTATGGTATGTATGATAAAATTTTTGTTTTTCCGCTGTGCTATCATGATTATCATACCATGTCATATTCCATCAGTGGTATCAGAGCCTAGACATGCTTATTTTAGTGCTTTAGATGCATGAAAAAATTAATTAAAAATCGTTATTTTGAAAATATGCAAATCTGAAATTTTCTGTTTTGAGTTTTTTGCATTGTTTTGGTGTAAAAACGATTTTAATTGATTAGATAGGTATTATAATTAATATGACATGTTAATATACTATCCTAAGATGTTATTAGGGCTGGTAATGGTCGGATTTAATTATTTATACCTGATGGTACATGTTAATTATGAAACTAGGTGCTAGTTGGCATGTAAATTGCTAGTTTAACAACTAGTTTTCAAAATTAAATGTAAAAACGTTTTTGGCATGTTTGTAAGTAATATTTAAAGATTAATTATCAGGTTTGGACATTTTTTAAATTTGGTTTTAATTCTGGTCCATGATAATTTAATTGATTAATTTTAAAATCACTTAAAACAATGACTAGTTTGTGTTTGTTACATGTTTAATCAACATTGTTTGCTTTGATTTGATTAAAATGGTAAAAACACATTTAGATTAAAATGGTACAGAATATTAAATCAATATTTATGGACTTATTTAGATTATTAAATGACTCATAAAATTGATTTAAATGTTTGTGCATTTCATGGCATTACATAAACATTAAACAACTAGTTTTGTTGTTTGTTTGTTTTTGCATGAATGCCGTGTGTTATTATATGTGTTCTTCATGATTTTATTTTTAATTCATGTTAGCATATATTATATGTATTTTTAATGTTTATGGGCTGTATGACATAAAATTAAAAATGGCAGAATTGGAAATTATACTAGAGTTGATTTATGGCACAAATCTAACTAGTTTGTGTTTTGGGCTTTTAAGAGAACTTATTCAATAAGATGATTTAGTCCATTGGGCTTCGGCCCAGGCCTATCACGGGGTCTTCTCTTAAGGGTTCAAGTACACAATTTCCATTAATGGGCTTGGCTAAATTGATTAAAATTGGACTTTGTCTGATCCATGAATGCTATGTATATTTATTTGCTTGTTTGGTGTGATGAATGGATATGCATGGTGCATTCATGGGCCCTGGGTTTTTGTAATTAAATATGGCCTACGTGCCATTATATTTTATTGTAAAAGTTTCATTTATTTCTTAGAATAGAATTTATTTGAAGACTTTGTAAATCAAGACGAAGCCCACCGGAGTGGATAAGCCCAACTCGAAGATTCTTATGTAATAGTGTAGAATCTTAGTTGTAGGTTTTTGGGCCCATGTTTGTCACGCTTTACTTTATGCAATTATATATATATGCATGCTATGTATGGATGACAAAGCGTATGCCATGTAAGCCGTAATAAAATGAATCCCTAAAAATAGTAAGTCACAAAGTTGCCTTCCTAATTCGAAACATGTCAAGGCATCGATCATCGGTCACGTAGACTAGGAGTCCTAGATGCGCCCGATTATCTTTGTGAGGCATGGGTTGTGAATGTAGGTTAGACTTAACATGGAATGGGATGCTCGGACCTAGGCAACTAATAAATGGGTTGTGCTATAACATCCGAAGATGTTAGCCCATTTGATCCAAGAGTCATGTACGAGACATGACTGGAGTTTTCCTACCTAAGTAACTTAACTTGTTAGGTGTACAAGCTCAGCTTGACTAATAAGTTGTTGTGAAAAGTGGATTTCGGCCCACATTAAATCACTAACGTGAATTATTTAAAGGGATATTAATTCGGTTTGTGGGATCATAAATAAGACCTCATTTAATCTTGCTAAATTTTATTATAGATTGAAAATGGCATCTTCAAATAACAATTTCTCATTGCGATCGGTCCTTGAAAAGGACAAATTGAATGGCACCAATTTCATAGACTGGTCTCGAAACTTAAGAATAGTTCTTAAGAAAGAGAAGAAGTCGTATGTTTTGGATGCACCCTTGCCTGAAGAACCAGGAAGGAACGCCTCTGCGGTTCAAAAGGAAACTTTTGAGACCAAGAAGAGCGACTCCAATGATGTGACCTGTCTGATGCTGGCCACTATGGTGCCTGAATTGCAAAAGCAATTTATGGACCAAGAGGCTTATGCGATCATGGTGCACCTCAAGGAGATGTTCCAAGAGCAAGCTCGTCACGAGAGGTTCGTGACAACAAAGGCATTAATTTCTTGCAAGATGGCTGAGGGTACACCTGTTAGTACCCATGTACTCAAGATGAAAGGGTATCTTGATACTCTTGAGAAGCTTGAGGTACTAGTGCCAAAGGAATTGGCCACTGACTTGATCTTAGGATCATTGCCTGCTGCTTATGATCCATTTGTGATGAATTATAACATGCATGCAATGAACAAGTCAGTCACTGAGCTTCATGGGATACTTAAGAATGCTGAAGAGAACATTCGAAAGACCAATCCCGTTCTAATGGTTCAAAAGGGAATTAAGAAGGGACCCGCTAAGGGAAAGGGAAAGGGAAAGGAAAAACCCAAGTCAAGTGGGAGTGCACCTCAGGCCCAATCCAAGCCCAAGGCGCCAAAACTCAAAGAGAGTGAGAGCACTTGCTTCCATTGCAACAAGATAGGGCATTGGAGGAAGAATTGCGCTCTCTTCAAGGAAGAACAAAAGAAGAATGGAGCCAAGGCATCCAGTTCTGGTATTTTTGTTGTTGAAATTAACCTTTCTATTTCTACCACTTGGGTATTGGGTACCGGTTGTGGTTCTCACATTTGTTCAAATGTGCAGGGGCTAAGAAATAGGCGGTTACTTGGGAAGAATGAAGTGGACCTCCGTGTGGGGAATGGAGCACGAGTTGCTGCCATGGAGATAGGCGACTATCACCTCACTTTACCTTCTGAACTTTGTATTATTTTGAATAATTGTTATTATGTGCCTGCTATGAGCAGAAACATTATTTCAGTTTCATGTTTAGATAATGATGAATTTGATTTTGTTATTAAAAATGGCAATGCTCATATTCATCGCCAAGGCATTTCTTATGGTAATGCCATGTTGCAAAATGGCCTTTATATCTTTGATTTACAAAACAAAAAGTCGATATACAACATTAATACAAAGAGGGTTAAATCAAACGAATTGAACCCTACTTACTTTTGGCATTGTCGTTTAGGACATGCAAACGAAAAACGCATTTCAAGACTCCACAAAACTGGAGTGCTTGGGTCATTTGACTTAGAGTCTTATGACACATGCGAGCCATGTTTGCATGGAAAAATGACAAAGAGTCCTTTTTACAAGAAAGGTGAAAGGACTAATGGCTTATTGGAACTAATACATACCAATGTATGTGGACCATTAAGTACACAAGCTAGAAGTGGTTTTAGCTACTTCGTGACTTTCACAGATGACTTCAGTAGATATGGCTATGTCTATCTAATGAAGTACAAGTCTGAAACTTTTGAGAAATTCAAGGAGTTTAAGAACAAAGTAGAAAACCAACTTGGCAAAAGTATAAAAGCCATTCGATCAGATCGAGGTGGCGAATACTTAAGCCAAGAGTTTGATGATCATCTAAAAGAGTGTGGTATTATTTCACAGCTCACTCCTCCTGGAACACCGCAATGGAATGGTGTGTCCGAAAGGAGAAATCGAACTCTGTTGGACATGGTTCGATCTATGATGAGTCAAGCTAATCTTCCTATCTCTTTTTGGGGTTATGCATTAGAAACTGCTGCGTTTCTATTGAACCGTACTCCAACTAAAGCAGTTGAGAAGACACCATACGAGGTATGGACTGGGAAAGAACCTAATATGTCTTTTCTCAAGATTTGGGGCTGTGAAGCACATGTTAAGAAATTAACATCTGACAAACTAGAGTCAAAACCGACTGTCTGCTTGTTTGTGGGCTATCCCAAAGAAACAAAGGGATACTACTTTTACTCACAAGCCGAGAACAAAGTATTTGTTGCTCGCAAGGCTGTTTTCTTGGAAAAGGAGTTCCTTCTCAAGAAAGACAGTGGGAGTAAAGTAGAACTTGGAGAAATTCAAGTGCCACAAGCTCCTATAGAGGATGAGTTGGAAATGGGATCAAGTTCACAACCAGTTGTGGAACAAGAACCCATTACACAAGTACCTAGAAGGTCTGGTAGGGTACGTCAGGAGATTGAGAGATATGGATTTCTAATCACTGACATTGACACTATTGAGTTAGTAGATCGTGAGGATCCTACTACCTACCGAGAAGCTATTGAAAGCCCATACTAGGATAATTGGCTAAAAGCCATGAAATCCGAGATGCAATCAATGTACGATAACCAGGTTTGGACCTTGGTTGATCCACCAGAAGGTGCTAAGGTAATTGAATGCAAGTGGTTATTCAAACTAAAAGATGATAAGACCTACAAAGGTAGACTAATAGCAAAAGGTTTTCGACAAACTCATGGTATAGACTATGACGAGACCTTTTCGCCTGTAGTCATGCTCAAGTCCATTAGGATCTTGCTTGCCATAGCTGCATATCATGATTATGAGATATGGCAAATGGATGTCAAAACTGCTTTCCTTAACGGAAATTTACTTGAGGATGTGTATTGACACAGCCTGAAGGTTTTGTCAATCCCAAGCATCCTAAGAAGGTATGCAAGCTTCAAAAATCCATTTATGGATTAAAGCAAGCATCCCGAAGTTGGAATCTTCGTTTTGATGAGGCAGTCAAAGAATTTGACTTCATCAAGAACGAAGATGAGCCTTGTGTGTACAAGAAGGTTAGTGGGAGCATAGTAGTATTTCTGGTCCTATATGTGGACGACATCCTTCTCATTGGGAATGATATTCCAACATTGCAAAAGGTTAAGCAATGGTTGGAAAAATGTTTCTCAATGAAAGACTTAGGTGAAGCCGAGACAATACTTGGTATTCGAATCTATAGAGATAGATCGAATCGGCTTTTGGGACTAAGTCAAGAAAAGTACATAGACAAAGTACTAAAGCATTTTAGTATGGGAGACTCAAAGAAAGGGTACATACCTTTAGCTTTGGGAGTTCCTTTGACTAAAGAACAGTGCCCTAAAACCAAAGAGGAAAGGGACAACATGAGTATAATCCCATATGCATATGCTATTGGATCTATCATGTACGCTATGTTATGTACTAGATTGGATGTTGCTCATGCACTGAGTATAACCAGTAGGTTTTAGCAAGACCCTAGTGAGAAGCACTGGTCTGCTGTAAAAGGGATCCTTAAGTACCTGCGAAGGACTAAGGATCACTTCTTGGTGTATGGTGGTCAAGAAGAGCTCGTCATACAAGGTTATGCCGATGCTGCTTTTCAGACCAGCACTCAGGATTCTAGATCGCAATCTGGATTTGTTTTTGTTTTAAACGGTAGTGCTGTCAGCTGGAGAAGCTCAAAGCAAGAAACCGTTGCCGACTCAACTACAGAATCTGAGTATATTGCAGCAAGTGAGGCTGCAAAAGAGGCTGTTTGGATTAAAAAATTTCATTAATGGATTAGGAGTGGTCCCAAGCATCCTAGATCCATTAAAAATTTTCTGTGACAATAACGGGGCCATCGCACAGGCTAAGGAGCCCCGATCACACCAGAAATCCAAACACATACTCAGAAGGTACCACCTGATCAGAGAAATCATTGATCGTGGGGACGTCAAGGTTAGCAAGATATCAAGTGAAGACAATGTAGCAGATCCTTTGACGAAACAGTTACGTCCAAATCTGCACGAAGCTCATTTGAGAGCGTTCGGTCTTAGGGCTATGCCCAATTGGGACTAGTGCTAGTGGGAGATTGTTAGTGTAAGCCCTAGCCCCAATACATTGTAACGAAACACTTGAAATTAATAAAATGAGGCATTTGTTTTATCCTTTGTATTCCTGTGCATATCAATTGATAAAACTATCCAAGAGTGTTGTTTCGGTTTAAGTTATCATGTGTGAGACACATGGATTGTAAGACCTTGAAACAAATGAGACATCATTCTAAATATCCCTAGTCAGTCATTGTTATGGGAATAACAAATGAATTAAGACTAGTATGCTCTCTCTGATCTTATGAGTTCTGTCTTACGGATCATTAGGACAAGAGTGTCAATCAGAGATCATAGATACATGTTAAAGAACATGGTATCTGGATTCGATCCGCTCATGAGAACACTACATGGTACAAGTCATAAGTGTTTCTCATATACAAGTTTTGTATCGGAGTTCTTAGACCTGAAATCTCTATGAAACTCTTTATGAGTTACTGTGTACTTTGACATACACCTAACGTGCTCGTAACAGAGTGACAAGTACGGGTATGATTGGGTATGCACTAATTCATGTTAGAGAGCATGAGAGAAGTGAAGGGATTACCCCTCTCGATAAGAGAGAAAAATATCATCGGCCACTTGATCAGTGAATGAGAAGTGTATGGCCATACCGAGATGAAATAATGAGTAATCATTATTTATCTGAGAATTCAGTGTCATTGGAATATCAAGAAATGAATTAATGTATATAAGGATGACTAGTTCCATGCCTTATATTAATTCTGATATTTATGGGTAAGGAACTATGCGAAATTGCATTAGGTCACCAAATGCCATATGCATTTTCATTTAATTTGGAATGCTATAATATCTTGCTAGAGAATATATATAGCCTTTGAATTAATTTATTAATTCATTGCCAACATTAAAATGGACCTATAGGATCGCACACAAAGCATTGGGCTTAAAATATTTAAATTAAGTATTGGACATTAATTTGGACTTTTAATTAAAGTCAAATTAATGTATGTAATGGGTTATAATATTGCTATTGGGCTTTGGTTCAATGAGAGAGAGAAATTCAGCCCATAAGGTTTAATTTCAATTAATTAATTATCTTGTGTTAATTAAGTTAATTGAATATTAAAGCCTAAAGGAATTTAAATTAAATTAAATCACTTATATATTTAATGATGTGGCCGAAATTCCAAGAGGAAAATCAAGGAATTTCGGCACATGCTATATATTTAAATTAAGTGATTTCATTTATTTAAATGTCTTATGTTTTATTTCAAATTTGAATTTAAATTCAAAGGAGTTCAATTCAAAATATATTACTTATCTTTAGGAAGTGATAGAGTTTGAATTAATTATCTTAGGATAGTTGAATTCAGATTAATGACTTGCCAAAGGATAAGCATATATATTAAAAGAAATAAAACCCTAAACCTAATTTTTGTGGCATGAATAGTAACTCGTGAATAGTGACTCTCTCTCTCTTAATTCTTTTGTTCAATTTTTCACAAGGAGAAAGGATTGTTCCTCATTCTCTTGTGTTATTGAGCAGTAATAGCAATCTAAAGAAGTACAAAATCAAGTTTTGTAGCTTCAAACTATAACCCTTACACAATACCGAAAAAGAGATCTAGCAATCTCGTTTTTAAGCCGACGGTGTAATTGTGTGTGTGAGAATAGAGGGAGTGGCGCAAAAGGCTATTCCTTGGCATTGGTGATCGAGATCTAAGGCGGACAAATCCATCTTTGTTGCTGGTCATCATCGGAATAAAAGTTTTAAAAGGCATCAAAAGTTGTAAGTTCGATAACCCTAAAATTGCATGTTTCGATTCTATCTTTGGATATGTATGGTATGTATGATAAAATTTTTGTTTTTCCGCTGTGCTATCATGATTATCATACCATGTCATATTCCATCATTAACGACCAAGATGAATCAAATTTTGACTCAGACCCTGACAGTAACAAACGATAATGCTGCCGCACAGATTGGAATCAAACTTGACGAAAAGAATTATGCCTTATGGTCTCAAGTTGTTGAGATGTATATTACAAGCAAAGATAAATTAGGTTACATAATAGGTGATTATTCACAACCTGATCCTACTAATCCAGCCTTCAGAAAATGGCAAATAGAGAATGCTACTGTGAAGGGATGGTTGATCAACTCAATGGACCCATGTTTGATTAGCAATTATATTCGCTTCCCAACTGCCAAACAGGTATGGGATTCGATAGCTACCATATTTTTTGATCGAACAGATGTATCTCAAGTATATGATCTAAAGAGATGTGTGTCTAGAGTGAAACAAGACAGGGGATCCATTAAAATATACTATAATACTCTCCAAGGTTTATAGAGGGAGATTGATTTTCATCGCCCCAACCTGATGTAGTGTGCTAAAGACATAGAAAAATATAATACTCTTATACAAGAAGATAGAGTTTATATATTTCTAGATGGATTAGATGACAGACTCGATAAGATTCGAAGTGATGTATTGTAGATGCAACCTTTTTCCACTATCGAACAGGCCTATAGTTATGTTCGAAGAAAAGATATGAGACAATTGATCATGTTAACAAGTATAGAAACATCTACGGCTGTGGTTATGGAATATAAAAGCATAAAAATTAGTCAGCAATTACCTAACCTACAAATGGAGAAACAATAGGGGAAACCAAATGCTACTATGAAAAATAAAGAAAAATTGAAGGAGAAGGATACTCACATTGTGGGAATATAAAACACACCCGTGACACTTGTTTCAAGTTACATGGGTATCCAAAATGGTGGAATGAACTCAAAGTAAAGAAACAAAAAGAAGCTGCAAGTGGAACAGGATGAGTGGCGATGGTA
>CM075807.1:44631881-44936443 GCA_037975025.1 Excoecaria agallocha | reverse complement strand
AGATAAACCTTTTCTAGGGTTGTTATCCTTCCGTATAACTTCTGGATATCTTTTACATTGGTTGAGGGTAACATATCTAAGGTGGTTTTGATTTTCTCGGGATTAGGTTTAATCCCCTTTGTGACATAATGAGACCTAGGAATTTACCAAAGGTACTCCGAAAGCACATTTTTAGGATTTAGCTATATCTGAAATTGGTTAAGGGTGGTGAATACTTTGCTCAAGCCTATTGTGTGTTCTTTTAGGCTTTTTCTTTTTACGACCATGTCGTCCACATATACTTTTATGTTTTTTTCGATCTACTCTTTAATTATCTTATTCATTAATTGTTGATAAGTGGCTCCCACATTTTTAAGTCTGAATGGCATGACTTTGTAATAAAAAGTGCCATCATTTGTGATAAAACTAGTTTTTTTCTTGATCGAGTAGCCACATCAAGATCTAATGGTACCCCTGTTAGTGTAAGCCCTAGCCCCAATACATTGTAACGAAACACTTGAAATTAATAAAATGAGGCATTTGTTTTATCCTTTGTATTCCTGTGCATATCAATTGATAAAACTATCCAAGAGTGTTGTTTCGGTTTAAGTTATCATGTGTGAGGCACATGGATTGTAAGACCTTGAAACAAATGAGACATCATTCTAAATATCCCTAGTCAGTCATTGTTATGGGAATAACAAATGAATTAAGACTAGTATGCTCTCTCTGATCTTATGAGTTCTGTCTTATGGATCATTAGGACAAGAGTGTCAATCAGAGATCATAGATACATGTTAAAGAACATGGTATCTGGATTCGATCCGCTCATGAGAACACTACATGGTACAAGTCATAAGTGTTTCTCATATGCAAGTTTTGTATCGGAGTTCTTAGACCTGAAATCTCTATGAAACTCTTTATGAGTTACTGTGTACTTTGACATACACCTAACGTGCTCGTAACAGAGTGACAAGTACGGGTATGATTGGGTATGCACTGATTCATGTTAGAGAGCATGAGAGAAGTGAAGGGATTACCCCTCTCGATAAGAGAGAAAAATATCACCGGCCACTTGATCAGTGAACTGAGAAGTGTATGGCCATACCGAGATGAAATAATGAGTAATCATTATTTATCTGAGAGTTCAGTGTCACTGGAATATCAAGAAAGGAATTAATATATATAAGGATGACTAGTTCCATGCCTTATATTAATTCTGATATTTATGGGTAAGGGACTATGCAAAATTGCATTAGGTCACCAAATGCCATATGCATTTTTATTTAATTTGGAATGCTATAATATCTTGCTAGAGAATATATATAGCCTTTGAATTAATTTATTAATTCATTGCCAACATTAAATGGACCTATAGGATCGCACACAAAGCATTGGGCTTAAAATGTTTAAATTAAGTATTGAGCATTAATTTGGGCTTTTAATTAAAGTCAAATTAATGTATGTAATGGGTTATAATATTGCTATTGGGCTTTGGTCCATGAGAGAGAAATTCAGCCCACAAGGTTTAATTTCAATTAATTAATTATGTTACATTAATTAAGTTAATTGAGTATTAAAGCCTAAAGGAATTTAAATTAAATCAAATCACTTAAATATATATAATGAAGTGGCCGAAATTCCAAGATGGAATTCAAGGAATTTCGGCACATGCAATTAAGTTATATTAAGTGATTTTATTTAATTAAATGTCTTATGTTTTATTTCAAATTTGAATTTAAATTCAAAGGAGTTTAATTCAAAATATATTACTTATCTTTAGGAAGTGATAGAGTTTGAATTAATCATCTTAGGATGGTTGAATTCAGATCAAAGACTTGCCAAAGGATAAGCATATATATTAAAAGAAATAAAACCCTAAACCTAATTTTTTTGTGGCATGAATAGTAACTCGTGAATAGTGACTCTCTCTCTCTTAATTTTTTTTGTTCAATTTTGCACAAGGAGAAAGGATTGTTCCTCATTCTCTTGTGTTATTGAGCAGTAATAGCAATCTAAAGAAGTACAAAATCAAGTTTTGTAGCTTCAAACTATAACCATTAAACAATACCGAAAAAGAGATCTAGCAATCTCGTTTTTAAGCCGACAGTGTAATTGTGTGTGTGAGAATAGAGGGAGTGGCGCAAAAGGCTATTCCTTGGCATTGGTGATCGAGATCTAAGGCGGACAAAGCCATCTTTGTTGCTGGTCATCATCGGAATAAAAGTTTTAAAAGGCATCAAAAGTTGTAAGTTCGATAACCCTAAAATTGCATGTTTCGATTCTATCTTTGGATATGTATGGTATGTATGATAAAATTTTTGTTTTTCTGCTGTGCTATCATGATTATCATACCATGTCATATTCCATCAGTGGTATCAGAGCCTAGACATGCTTATTTTAGTGCTTTAGATGCATGAAAAAATTAATTAAAAATCGTTATTTTGAAAATATGCAAATCTGAAATTTTCTGTTTTGAGTTTTTTGCATTGTTTTGGTGTAAAAACGATTTTAATTGATTAGATAGGTATTATAATTAATATGACATGTTAATATACTATCCTAAGATGTTATTAGGGCTGGTAATGGTCGGATTTAATTATTTATACCTGATGGTACATGTTAATTATGAAACTAGGTGCTAGTTGGCATGTAAATTGCTAGTTTAACAACTAGTTTTCAAAATTAAATGTAAAAACGTTTTTGGCATGTTTGTAAGTAATATTTAAAGATTAATTATCAGGTTTGGACATTTTTTAAATTTGGTTTTAATTCTGGTCCATGATAATTTAATTGATTAATTTTAAAATCACTTAAAACAATGACTAGTTTGTGTTTGTTACATGTTTAATCAACATTGTTTGCTTTGATTTGATTAAAATGGTAAAAACACATTTAGATTAAAATGGTACAGAATATTAAATCAATATTTATGGACTTATTTAGATTATTAAATGACTCATAAAATTGATTTAAATGTTTGTGCATTTCATGGCATTACATAAACATTAAACAACTAGTTTTGTTGTTTGTTTGTTTTTGCATGAATGCCGTGTGTTATTATATGTGTTCTTCATGATTTTATTTTTAATTCATGTTAGCACATATTATATGTATTTTTAATGTTTATGGGCTGTATGACATAAAATTAAAAATGGCAGAATTGGAAATTATACTAGAGTTGATTTATGGCACAAATCTAACTAGTTTGTGTTTTGGGCTTTTAAGAGAACTTATTCAATAAGAGGATTTAGTCCATTGGGCTTCGGCCCAGGCCCATCACGGGGTCTTCTCTTAAGGGTTCAAGTACACAATTTCCATTAATGGGCTTGGCTAAATTGATTAAAATTGGACTTTGTCTGATCCATGAATGCTATGTATATTTATTTGCTTGTTTGGTGTGATGAATGGATATGCATGGTGCATTCATGGGCCCTGGGTTTTTGTAATTAAATATGGCCTACGTGCCATTATATTTTATTGTAAAAGTTTCATTTATTTCTTAGAATAGAATTTATTTGAAGACTTTGTAAATCAAGACGAAGCCCACCGGAGTGGAGAAGCCCAACTCGAAGATTCTTATGTAATAGTGTAGAATCTTAGTTGTAGGTTTTTGGGCCCATGTTTGTCACGCTTTACTTTATGCAATTATATATATATGCATGCTATGTATGGATGACAAAGCGTATGCCATGTAAGCCGTAATAAAATGAATCCCTAAAAATAGTAAGTCACAAAGTTGCCTTCCTAATTCGAAACATGTCAAGGCATCGATCATCGGTCACGTAGACTAGGAGTCCTAGATGCGCCCGATTATCTTTGTGAGGCATGGGTTGTGAATGTAGGTTAGACTTAACATGGAATGGGATGCTCGGACCTAGGCAACTAATAAATGGGTTGTGCTATAACATCCGAAGATGTTAGCCCATTTGATCCAAGAGTCATGTACGAGACATGACTGGAGTTTTCCTACCTAAGTAACTTAACTTGTTAGGTGTACAAGCTCAGCTTGACTAATAAGTTGTTGTGAAAAGTGGATCTCGGCCCACATTAAATCACTAACGCGAATTATTTAAAGGGATATTAATTCGGTTTGTGGGATCATAAATAAGACCTCATTTAATCTTGCTAAATTTTATTGTAGATTGAAAATGGCATCTTCAAATAACAATTTCTCATTGCGATCGGTCCTTGAAAAGGACAAATTGAATGGCACTAATTTCATAGACTGGTCTCAAAACTTAAGAATAGTTCTTAAGCAAGAGAAGAAGTCGTATGTTTTGGATGCACCCTTGCCTGAAGAACCAGGAAGGAACGCCTCTGCGGTTCAAAAGGAAACTTTTGAGACCAAGAAGAGCGACTCCAATGATGTGACCTGTCTGATGCTGGCCACTATGGTGCCTGAATTGCAAAAGCAATTTATGGACCAAGAGGCTTATGCGATCATGGTGCACCTCAAGGAGATGTTCCAAGAGCAAGCTCGTCACGAGAGGTTCGTGACAACAAAGGCATTAATTTCTTGCAAGATGGCTGAGGGTACACCTGTTAGTACCCATGTACTCAAGATGAAAGGGTATCTTGATACTCTTGAGAAGCTTGAGGTACTAGTGCCAAAGGAATTGGCCACTGACTTGATCTTAGGATCATTGCCTGCTGCTTATGATCCATTTGTGATGAATTATAACATGCATGCAATGAACAAGTCAGTCACTGAGCTTCATGGGATGCTTAAGAATGCTGAAGAGAACATTCGAAAGACCAATCCCGTTCTAATGGTTCAAAAGGGAATTAAGAAGGGACCCGCTAAGGGAAAGGGAAAGGGAAAGGAAAAACCCAAGTCAAGTGGGAGTGCACCTCAGGCCCAATCCAAGCCCAAGGCGCCAAAACTCAAAGAGAGTGAGAGCACTTGCTTCCATTGCAACAAGATAGGGCATTGGAGGAAGAATTGCGCTCTCTTCAAGGAAGAACAAAAGAAGAATGGAGCCAAGGCGTCCAGTTCTGGTATTTTTGTTGTTGAAATTAACCTTTCTATTTCTACCACTTGGGTATTGGATACCGGTTGTGGTTCTCACATTTGTTCAAATGTGCAGGGGCTAAGAAATAGGCGGTTACTTGGGAAGAATGAAGTGGACCTCCGTGTGGGGAATGGAGCACGAGTTGCTGCCATGGAGATAGGCGACTATCACCTCACTTTACCTTCTGAACTTTGTATTGTTTTGAATAATTGTTATTATGTGCCTGCTATGAGCAGAAACATTATTTCAGTTTCATGTTTGGATAATGATGAATTTGATTTTGTTATTAAAAATGGCAATGCTCATATTCATCGCCAAGGCATTTCTTATGGCAATGCCATGTTGCAAAATGGCCTTTATATCCTTGATTTACAAAACAAAAAGTCGATATACAACATTAATACAAAGAGGGTTAAATCAAACGAATTGAACCCTACTTACTTTTGGCATTGTCGTTTAGGACATGCAAACGAAAAACGCATTTCAAGACTCCACAAAACTGGAGTGCTTGGGTCATTTGACTTAGAGTCTTATGACACATGCGAGCCATGTTTGCATGGAAAAATGACAAAGAGTCCTTTTTACAAGAAAAGTGAAAGGACTAATGGCTTATTGGAACTAATACATACCAATGTATGTGGACCATTAAGTACACAAGCTAGAAGTGGTTTTAGCTACTTCGTGACTTTCACAGATGACTTCAGTAGATATGGCTATATCTATCTAATGAAGTACAAGTCTGAAACTTTTGAGAAATTCAAGGAGTTTAAGAACAAAGTAGAAAACCAACTTGGCAAAAGTATAAAAGCCATTCGATCAGATCGAGGTGGCGAATACTTAAGCCAAGAGTTTGATGATCATCTAAAAGAGTGTGGTATTATTTCACAGCTCACTCCTCCTGGAACACCGCAATGGAATGGTGTGTCCGAAAGGAGAAATCGAACTCTGTTGGACATGGTTCGATCTATGATGAGTCAAGCTAATCTTCCTATCTCTTTTTGGGGTTATGCATTAGAAACTGCTGCGTTTCTATTGAACCGTACTCCAACTAAAGCAGTTGAGAAGACACCATACGAGGTATGGACTGGGAAAGAACCTAATATGTCTTTTCTCAAGATTTGGGGCTGTGAAGCACATGTTAAGAAATTAACATCTGACAAACTAGAGTCAAAACCGACTGTCTGCTTGTTTGTGGGCTATCCCAAAGAAACAAAGGGATACTACTTTTACTCACAAGCCGAGAACAAAGTATTTGTTGCTCGCAAGGCTGTTTTCTTGGAAAAGGAGTTCCTTCTCAAGAAAGACAGTGGGAGTAAAGTAGAACTTGGAGAAATTCAAGTGCCACAAGCTCCTATAGAGGATGAGTTGGAAATGGGATCAAGTTCACAACCAGTTGTGGAACAAGAACCCATTACACAAGTACCTAGAAGGTCTGGTAGGGTACGTCAGGAGATTGAGAGATATGGATTTCTAATCACTGACATTGACACTATTGAGTTAGTAGATCGTGAGGATCCTACTACCTACCGAGAAGCTATTGAAAGCCCATACTAGGATAATTGGCTAGAAGCCATGAAATCCGAGATGCAATCAATGTACGATAACCAGGTTTGGACCTTGGTTGATCCACCAGAAGGTGCTAAGGTAATTGAATGCAAGTGGTTATTCAAACTAAAAGATGATAAGACCTACAAAGGTAGACTAGTAGCAAAAGGTTTTCGACAAACTCATGGTATAGACTATGACGAGACCTTTTCGCCTGTAGTCATGCTCAAGTCCATTAGGATCTTGCTTGCCATAGCTGCATATCATGATTATGAGATATGGCAAATGGATGTCAAAACTGCTTTCCTTAACGGAAATTTACTTGAGGATGTGTATATGACACAGCCTGAAGGTTTTGTCAATCCCAAGCATCCTAAGAAGGTATGCAAGCTTCAAAAATCCATTTATGGATTAAAGCAAGCATCCCGAAGTTGGAATCTTCATTTTGATGAGACAGTCAAAGAATTTGACTTCATCAAGAACGAAGATGAGCCTTGTGTGTACAAGAAGGTTAGTGGGAGCATAGTAGTATTTCTGGTCCTATATGTGGACGACATCCTTCTCATTGGGAATGATATTCCAACATTGCAAAAGGTTAAGCAATGGTTGGAAAAATGTTTCTCAATGAAAGACTTAGGTGAAGCCGAGACAATACTTGGTATTCGAATCTATAGAGATAGATCGAATCGGCTTTTGGGACTAAGTCAAGAAAAGTACATAGACAAAGTACTAAAGCATTTTAGTATGGGAGACTCAAAGAAAGGGTACATACCTTTGGCTTTGGGAGTTCCTTTGACTAAAGAACAGTGCCCTAAAACCAAAGAGGAAAGGGACAACATGAGTATAATCCCATATGCATATGCTATTGGATCTATCATGTACGCTATGTTATGTACTAGATTGGATGTTGCTCATGCACTGAGTATAACCAGTAGGTTTTAGCAAGACCCTAGTGAGAAGCACTGGTCTGCTGTAAAAGGGATCCTTAAGTACCTGCGAAGGACTAAGGATCACTTCTTGGTGTATGGTGGTCAAGAAGAGCTCGTCATACAAGGTTATGCCGATGCTGCTTTTCAGACCAGCACTCAGGATTCTAGATCGCAATCTGGATTTGTTTTTGTTTTAAACGGTGGTGCTGTCAGCTGGAGAAGCTCAAAGCAAGAAACCGTTGCCGACTCAACTACAGAATCTGAGTATATTGCAGCAAGTGAGGCTGCAAAAGAGGCTGTTTGGATTAAAAAATTTCATTAATGGATTAGGAGTGGTCCCAAGCATCCTAGATCCATTAGAAATTTTCTGTGACAATAACGGGGCCATCGCACAGGCTAAGGAGCCCCGGTCACACCAGAAATCCAAACACATACTCAGAAGGTACCACCTGATCAGAGAAATCATTGATCGTGGGGACGTCAAGGTTAGCAAGATATCAAGTGAAGACAATGTAGCAGATCCTTTGACGAAACAGTTACGTCCAAATCTGCACGAAGCTCATTTGAGAGCGTTCGGTCTTAGGGCTATGCCCAATTGGGACTAGTGCTAGTGGGAGATTGTTAGTGTAAGCCCTAGCCCCAATACATTGTAACGAAACACTTGAAATTAATAAAATGAGGCATTTGTTTTATCCTTTGTATTCCTGTGCATATCAATTGATAAAACTATCCAAGAGTGTTGTTTCGGTTTAAGTTATCATGTGTGAGGCACATGGATTGTAAGACCTTGAAACAAATGAGACATCATTCTAAATATCCCTAGTCAGTCATTGTTATGGGAATAACAAATGAATTAAGACTAGTATGCTCTCTCTGATCTTATGAGTTCTGTCTTACGGATCATTAGGACAAGAGTGTCAATCAGAGATCATAGATACATGTTAAAGAACATGGTATCTGGATTCGATCCGCTCATGAGAACACTACATGGTACAAGTCATAAGTGTTTCTCATATACAAGTTTTGTATCGGAGTTCTTAGACCTGAAATCTCTATGAAACTCTTTATGAGTTACTGTGTACTTTGACATACACCTAACGTGCTCGTAACAGAGTGACAAGTACGGGTATGATTGGGTATGCACTGATTCATGTTAGAGAGCATGAGAGAAGTGAAGGGATTACCCCTCTCGATAAGAGAGAAAAATATCACCGGCCACTTGATCAGTGAACTGAGAAGTGTATGGCCATACCGAGATGAAATAATGAGTAATCATTATTTATCTGAGAGTTCAGTGTCACTGGAATATCAAGAAAGGAATTAATATATATAAGGATGACTAGTTCCATGCCTTATATTAATTCTGATATTTATGGGTAAGGGACTATGCAAAATTGCATTAGGTCACCAAATGCTATATGCATTTTCATTTAATTTGGAATGCTATAATATCTTGCTAGAGAATATATATAGCCTTTGAATTAATTTATTAATTCATTGCCAACATTAAATGGACCTATAGGATCGCACACAAAGCATTGGGCTTAAAATGTTTAAATTAAGTATTGAGCATTAATTTGGGCTTTTAATTAAAGTCAAATTAATGTATGTAATGGGTTATAATATTGCTATTGGGCTTTGGTCCATGAGAGAGAAATTCAGCCCACAAGGTTTAATTTCAATTAATTAATTATGTTACATTAATTAAGTTAATTGAGTATTAAAGCCTAAAGGAATTTAAATTAAATCAAATCACTTAAATATATATAATGAAGTGGCCGAAATTCCAAGATGGAATTCAAGGAATTTCGGCACATGCAATTAAGTTATATTAAGTGATTTTATTTAATTAAATGTCTTATGTTTTATTTTAAATTTGAATTTAAATTCAAAGGAGTTTAATTCAAAATATATTACTTATCTTTAGGAAGTGATAGAGTTTGAATTAATCATCTTAGGATGGTTGAATTCAGATCAAAGACTTGCCAAAGGATAAGCATATATATTAAAAGAAATAAAACCCTAAACCTAATTTTTTTGTGGCATGAATAGTAACTCGTGAATAGTGACTCTCTCTCTCTTAATTTTTTTTTGTTCAATTTTGCACAAGGAGAAAGGATTGTTCCTCATTCTCTTGTGTTATTGAGCAATAATAGCAATCTAAAGAAGTACAAAATCAAGTTTTGTAGCTTCAAACTATAACCATTACACAATACCGAAAAAGAGATCTAGCAATCTCGTTTTTAAGCCGACAGTGTAATTGTGTGTGTGAGAATAGAGGGAGTGGCGCAAAAGGCTATTCCTTGGCATTGGTGATCGAGATCTAAGGCGGACAAAGCCATCTTTGTTGCTGGTCATCATCGGAATAAAATTTTTAAAAGGCATCAAAAGTTGTAAGTTCGATAACCCCAAAAATTACATGTTTCGATTCTATCTTTGGATATGTATGGTATGTATGATAAAATTTTTGTTTTTCCCCTGTGCTATCATGATTATCATACCATGTCATATTCCATCAACCCCGCATATGCATCCAATAGAAAGAAAATGGCATGGCATGTTGTGGTGTTGACAAGCTGGTCTATATTGGGTAAACGATAATTATCTTTGGGACAAGCTTTGTTCAGATCGGTAAAGTCTATACACATTCACAACTTTTCTGTTTTCTTATTAATGGGAGCAACGTTGGCCAGCCATTTAGGATATTTAACTTCCTTATTTTTTTCGACTCTTAGCAGTTGGTTGATTTCTTCATAAATGATTTTTTTTCGCTCTCGAGCGTGCTTTCTCAATCTCTATTTTACCAGCATGAAATTCAGATCCATGTTAAGTTTATGCGTGATAACTTCGGGGTCTATACCCGAGATTTCCTCCAATTTCCAAAAGAAAAGGCTTGGTTAATTATCAAGATCTATATGACCTCCTTTTTTACATTCTTTAACATTTTTAATCCGATTTGGATCGTTTTTCTTTCGGTGATTTCTTTGGTGACGAGATCTTCTTTAGGGTTTATCCTTGGTTGCTCATCTTTTTCTTCTCTTTCCTCTCCTGGTTTGACCATGTAAGCCTATTTGGATTCTTTTATTAGGGCAACATAGGTTTCCCTAGAGGCTTTTTGATTTCCTCTTAGTATCGTTGTCCCATTGTCTATTAGAATCTTTATCACCATGTAACGGATATTGGTAACTGTTCCAGTTTCAAATAACAATGGTCTTTCGAATATCATATTGTATATGAAGTTTACATCTATCACCATGAATGTCATCCGGCATGTGTGGATTATCTTTTCGTCTTCTAGTTCCACGAACATATCAATCGATCTGCTTACTAGAATTGTGGCATTTTCGAGTCCAACCAATGGTACGTTACATGTTTTTAGTTCTTCCAGAGGCAACCTCATTTTTCGATAAGCTTCCAAAGTGAGGACATTTACTATGCTTCTATTATCCACCAACATTCTTTTAACCTGGTAGTTTGCGACATTCACTTTTACCACTAGGGCATCTTCATGGGGAAATTTCAAATCTTCTACATCTTCAAGGGAGATGGTTATTGCCTGTAATTTTGTAAAGGCAGTAAAAAAATATACGCCTTTGCTTCTTTTCCTTTTGCTCATGCTTTCCCCATAGGATGATCTGCCTACGATCATATTGATGACTCCTACCTTTTGTTTTGGCCTTTTGGCATCCTTCGATCTTTTTCTTTCCTCGTCTTCATGATTGAAGTTTGATTAGGATTTTTACTGATGTGGCTTATAATTATTCATTGGCCTGAGGCCCATGAATCTTTTTAAAGAGCCTCTTTGTACGAGTCTTTCAATTGCTTCTTTTCGTGTGTTACACTCGTAAGTGGTATAGCCAATGTCTTTGTGAAACTGATAATATTTCATTTTATCTCTGGAAGCGTAGGATCGCTCCGACATTTTTCTCAGCCAATTCACTTTAACGTGTTTTTATTTGATCCACATCAGTACTTGAGAAGGGAAGGCATTTAATGGAGTAAAGATTTTTATTGCATGTCATTCTTTCCTATCGTGTTCATTTTCTCTTTTACTTTCGTATTTCTTTGAGGAGCTACCCCTTTCAGGGCTCCTATTCCTCCTTTTAGTTTTTCTAACTGGTAGACTCTTATTTCTTTGATCGCTCTACCCAACAAGTTTAACTCTGCTTGTTTCTGTTAATTTTTTGCTTGCCTTCAGGGCATCATCCAGTTAGACTAATTGGTTCTTTTGATCCATCAATTTTGTGAAATCCATTGGGTGCAGGTGATGATGGAGTTAAATATTTGTGGGCATGTCGAATTTCTTACTAATGTGTGTGCTTCTATGCCAGGATGTAGATCATTTATTTTTTATGCTAGAGATTGGAATCTATCGATGTAGTCTCTTAGACTTTAATATGATCTCTATATCAAGTTGCACAAGTCGTTAACAGTCTTCAGAGTTCTGATTTGTACTATGAATCTTGTGACAAATAGATCTCTGAGCTGTGTAAAATTATGGATTCATTTTTAAGGTAAAATCATGGAACTGATCCAAGGCTTCACTTGTAAAAGTGGTTAGGAATACCCAATAGAACACCCTATCGTCGAAAGAATGTATCTAGATATAGGTTAGATATTCGAAAATATGACATTTATGATCGGACTTACCTATGCATTGGGCCATTTTGATTTCTCTGAATCCACTCAGCAGTCTTGTCTCTTTAATCTCCTAGCTAAAAGGCGAGAAAGTGTTTCCTTCAAAGATCGATTTTTTAGGGTGGCCAAGTCCAATTTGCTTGTTACAAGAACCACTATTCATCCTTGCCTAGTTGATTGTCATCATTTTCTTCTTTCGCTTTCTTTATCGTCCTCCTTTTGGGAGTATAGGTGAATCCTAAATCATCGCCAGCTTCCAGGGAGCTTGATCGTCTAAATGTATGAGTCATGTAATTCCTTTTTTTAGGAGTACACATGTGACTGAGGTCACCATACGTGTCAGCTGGGGAAGAACGCCTAGTTACACTATAATTGGTGTCTCCCTATTCATGCATCTTTTCTTTTCCTTTCTTCCTATGAGATTCTTGGAATTCGGATCGTGTCTCTATTTTGCTTCTCTATTCTTCTATTCTGATCCCTGTGTACCATTGTTTGTGCACTCTGTGGATTTTTTGCTTCTGTATCCCTGTCGGAGGTTTAAGGCCACTTGGTCTTCCTTATTGTATCTAACATTTACTTTGTGAAGTCGCCAAGGATGGCTTTAAGATATTTAGCTGTTACCGGAGTGGAATCCTGTCATGTTGAGGATTTGAGTGACTTATATGGGGCGTGAACTATTACAATATGTGTGTTAGATTAGCTTGGTATGCACTTGATGATGGTGTCAATCTCTCTAACACAGCCAAAATCTTTGTCAGACTGATCGGATTGGCGGTATTTTAACAAGATTGACAAGGAAACTCGCACGTGTTGGATGAGACTTTCATTGTGCGAGTTAAGTTTGAATCATGTTTTGGGCCTTGTAAAATTTCGGATATTATCAATAATAATTTAATTCCAAGTTAAACTCAATCACCTTTTAAATTTGTTTATATTATAAAAAAATATTTTTAGCATTATTCTTAAATAAATATAATAAATAAATAATTATTGTAAAAATTATTATTTCTATGGATGACTCGAAAAATTATTAGACTAAATTAATCTTTAATTATTCTATTATTAAACTCAATCAACTCTTTTTTTATATTATTTTTTTATACAATGAACCCATAAAGATAATGGATAAATTGAAATTTTATTAATTCACACGAAGATGATGGTGATAATAAATATGACCACTGATTAATTTATTACTGTATTAAACTAATCATTTAATATTTTTTATTAGCAAATTTCAAATAAATCCGGAAAATTCGAATCGGATCACTATATATTAGATTATAAACGGATCAGGTTATACATGGACTAGATAGATCAAAAGTCGATATGTTTGATTCGTTTGTTTTTCTTTAAAATATATTAATTAAACATTGCATCTTAAACCTATTAAATAAACATATAATTCCATGTTTTGGATAATTTTATTTTTAAGCCAGGCTCTCCTTTATTCACCAGAAAAGCTAAAGCAAGCTCAATTATCAATGTTTTGTAAAATATTCAATTTGAAAAAATATTTAACTAATAGTTAATTTCAAGATGAGATGTTGAACTTAATTAACTCAATTATATCTTTTCAATTAACCAAAAATACCAATACTTGACCTTTGGGAATTGAAGAGAATAGTTAATAAATTAAAATAACATGGTCTATAGCAGCCTCACGTATCCAAGTCAAAAATCTATGGGATAGTTTAAATGAATTTTTTTTTTTAATTGGCTCCTATTTATGTAAAACAATATTATTGTACAAATTAATTGGTAAATCTAAATAAATATTATATTTATAAAAAATAAAACTAAGAAGTGTAGGTCAGGCACTGTATTTAGATTGCAAAAGATTACAACTCATATTTTGATAAAGCAACCAATGCTGCAAATTACACGGGTTAATCTGCAAATGGATCCTTGAGTTTATCCGTAATCAATCTTAATTTAACTCAAATTTTTTTGGATCATATAGACTATATCGAATTTGAATATAAGTCACATGTAACGTATTAAATTTTAATAGGTCTATTTATAGTATTTTCTTTACTACTATTTTTTTTTCTTTGTAATTTTTTGATTTAAATAGTTGATAACCATAGTTAATAGCCGATAGTGATAAAAAATTATATTATAAATGTTTGGTAAAAATTAGCCGGTAATGACTGTTTATATGTTAAATTGACATTAATATATAATTTAACTGTATATGTAGATTTTGCATGTGTGTATACATACATTTGAGCTATTACTATTTTAAAAAAAAGGACGGAAAGAATAAAAAAATATAATTAATATATATTCAAAATAAAAAATATAAGTAAATCAACCATATGAGAAAAAAGACTTCAAAAATGAAATATTTGAATTTTGAAACAAAGGTTAATTAAAAAATTACCAAACACATTTAATCAGTTGATTTGTACACAAAAGCTACGGTAAAATAACTTTTATACACATTTTTTTATACACAAATCACTGTTGTTTACATAAATACTCAATTTTTCTAATATTGTTGTGCATATTACCATAACTTAAATTTCTAATTAAAAAGTCATTATTTGAAAAATAAATAAAAAGCTCTTCCAAAATCCCAGGCACAGCCCTCGGGTCTCCAGCCCATACTGTGCATAAAATCGAAGAAGAGCTAATAAAAGAATTATGAAGGTCGCTCCAAAGATACTGTTCCTGTTCAAAGATTCCGATGGATTCGCTGTCGCCATTGCTAATTCTCTCCATCCCCCACCTAACTCCTCTTTGCGCCGTTTGTAATTTCAATCCCTCTTTATTTCACACTCTTTGCTTCTTTCTTCACAAATCTTCTCCTTTTATGCTTCTATTTCTTTTTCTCTCTACAGAGAAGAGTCCTTTGAGCTATCACTCGACCAATATGGAATCAAAGATCTTAAAGCGAGTGGCAATCTCATCCATTTTATCGACACTGATGGCAATTATCAGGTCCTATGTCTTTTTTTTAGTTCATTTTAATTAATTTGAAAATTGGTCGTTTTAGGGATTTCTTGGTTTTGAAAGATGCCTATTTGTGATGCCTAGTTAAGGTTTAAGTTTTTAACGTCTGTTAGGATTTTCTAGAGTTGCACTTTCATATGATTGGAACAGCTTATGTAGAATGCGATGGTGTAGGATTTGTGATTGTTATTCTTTCTTGTCTGCTTACTACAGAGAGTCTAAAATACTCTGATCAAATAATGTATTATGCAATTTGCATTTAGCTTGTGTGATAGAAATGGATCTTTCAGATATCCAAAACCAAGGAACAGAGGTTTATTCGTTATGCAGATGACCGAACATTATCTTTGAGATATAGATTCGATTATAAGCCTGATCTACCAATCCCATGCAGTACTATCCTGGAAGTCTGTTTTTGGCGGATGAATATTTTATTCTGCTCATAATATGTGTAAAATGGGAGTCTATGTGGGTGGGTTTTTTTCAGTAGCATGGAGAATAAATGGGAGAACCTGATGTTGTACTTCTGTACCCAGCAATGAGCAGGTACTGGAACTTCTTCAAGTCTATCAACTTTGATGTACTGTGATATATTATCTCTACTAAATCTTGATGCCCTGTGAGTATCAATCGATGAGCCATGTAGAACATTTTCCTCCTTTGAAATATTTTTAAGGCCAAAATTTCTATTAGCTATATTTATCCAAATTCAATTTAATTTTTGTATTTTGTTCATTTTTGGTTTTGCCTTTGCCTTTGCCTTGCTCTCTCATATGACTTCAAATTAGCATGAAACTGACTGCATAGGAATCTTGTCAAAATATTGTACGATAGTGGTTTCTCATATTTTTGAATATTTTTGTTGTGCTCGTAGGTGTCTGCATTGCTTTTGGAGAAGTATCAGCCGCCAACCTTGGTTTGTATTGTGAGCAAAGTTTTAATCCAACTAGGAGAAGAGTCATCAGGCCTACCGACTATCATAGTTCCATTTCTAGGACCATCTTCAAAACTTAAATGGGAGAGAAAAACCTCGATACCGAACAATGCCAAAGTTTCACTTTATGGTGTTCAAATAGCTCCGGAGACGGAGATTACTAGAGCAATTGCTACTAGAACTCAAAAGCCACCAGCTTCCCTCCAGATTCATTATGAACCTTTAGCCTGCTTTCTGCAGTTGGTCCGCATCTTGAAATTCCCAACTTCTGTTCTTATTGGGAAAAGAGGTCAGGGCCCTTCGGATAAAGCTGCTAGAGAAGAGCTCGAGGTATTTACTTTTCAATAAATTCAGGTTATTATGTGATAAATTTAGAATTTTGGCCATCATTAGTGCATGGAAATCATGAAATTAAAATCATCAGTTTATAATCTCATCGTGAAAGTGGTGCGACGGTTAAAGATTTTTAGAAGCTCATTCTCATTCTTAATTTGTCCAGATACTATATGAGATGGGAGAGCTTTTGGGAAACACCATTGGTTTGTGCTTCTTGAAGGAAAAAATCACATGGAATCCAGCAAACGTATCAAAGGATAATGAAGAGCCATGGCGAGCATTATATGGTTGAACAGCAGAGGTTTGAGCTTTACAAATGGAGATTTTACTCGTAATGTGGTGCATCTAATTGGAATATCATGGATAATATATTATGCACTTTGCTGTGCAACTTTTTATGGGCAGCTTAATGCTTATTGATGGCAATTATCAAGTTGTTGGAATTCCTGGTGTAATTGCAGTCTTTTAAGAAAAATAACCTGGTAGACATTTGATGTTCAATCCTTCTCATGTTGGGGTGGTTTCCAATCAATTGATCAAGGTTGTTTTTTAATTTTTATTTTTATTTTTATTTTTTAAAATAAAAAAGAAAGAATTGATCAAGTTGAGAAAGCCTCGTATAAACTGATTCAAAGTCCAGCAAAACTGAATTTTACAATTTGAGCTTAAATTTTCAATATAATTTAGTGTATTTCTCTTTTATAAAAATTAAAGTTAAATAGCGAAACGACTCCAATTATAGATTTTATTTTGAAAAATATTTGTGAGAATTCATCCACTTTGATTTATAAGCTAGGGTATTGAGGTGGGTGAGTATGGACTAATTAACCGGTCTCTATTGGTAAAAAAAGTTTAATCAATCTATATCGGTGTTTTAAAATTACTAGCCATTAATTAATGCATTATATTTGGTTAATCAGTTTATTAGTTTCGATTTTTTTTATTTGATTAATTAATGTTTTTCATTTAATCATTAAAATTTATAACATATAATTATAAAAAAAGACTAGGTATGATTTAATTTAATTTGGAATGTGTAAAATAATTTAAAATAAAAATTACAAAATAAATATAATATATTGGTTAAAATTCATATTTAATAAATTAATATCTAGTATTATAAAATGGATTTGATGTTGTTGAAAATTAGCATATTTAATTTTAAGTAAAAGAAAAATTTTGAACAAAATTAAATGTAAAAATATAAATTGTAAAATATAATAAAATGTAATTAAATGCCATCAAATAAAATATAGATACTAATATATGTAATAAAAAATAACATATATAAAAATTAATCGATTAATCAAAAAATTCTTTTCAATTTTGAGCCAAATTGGCGGTTAATTAAATTTTTTAATTTTTTTTTCTCATCCCTATGGAGTATTGAAAAAAAGAGCAATTAATGTGATAATTTTTGACTTATTTTAGGCATTTCAGTAGTGAAAGCTACTGATTGTATATGAAATTATGCTTCTCATTTATAAATTTGATGGATGCCAATCAATTACACTTTGTTTATCACGGTTTGCCATAGTTGATTATAGTATGGCATGGTTTTATTTTTTGTTTTGGAAGGCTTTTCCTTAATAAGTGATGAATCCTGAGATTTTAGAGAAAGGGAGCCGTACATTGCAAGTGAGAGGACCCCGTCGAGGACTTGTATACGCTTGAGAGGTAAGGGGAGTTGGGCTCAGTGAGGTAGGAAACCTGCAAAAGGAAGGCTTTTACGGTCGAATCGGACTTGTACACTCCGATAATTAAGTCAGTTTCAGATTTTTTACAAAGAAAATTATACAAGATGTGCAAGAATTCTTCCTATGTGTTTTTAGAAATGAACATAATATTAAAGAGGTGGAAAATCCACTAGAGAGGCCTACTTCAATCTCAGAGTAGGTAGGCGGCAGTGTGATGTTTGATAATTGGTGGATGGGATGATAGCGTGTGTCAGGATAATCTGACGAGATAAGGCCGTCTCAGCCAATCAAGTTGTTCCATCATGTGGACTTTTGGCGTGCCTCTGGAAGTGTGCGTGAGGCTATGAGGCGTTGGGCCTCTGGTGGTTCGGGCTTTGATAGTTGATTGGATTTTTCTTCTTGTTAGCCCATTTATTTAAGAAATATTGTGCATTATCATTTGTCCCCCTTCCAATGCTCCAATTGATGGATCTGGTTGTGGGGAGGTTTCAAATGTGACTTTTCACGATATGGCTGATCTTATGAGAGCTTTTAATGTAAATAAGAAAGACGTTTTGGTAAATACGTGGATAGTCTTTTGACTCTTCTGTTTTTGATTTTGGTTGGTTTTTGCTTCCAAACTCACTGATTTTTAAACGCTAGTTTCCTAGCTATCAACGTTGTTTCTTTGGGCTTATCTTCATTCCCTTGGTGGAGTATTAGCCAGATATTATGCCCTACCATTAGGCAACTTTTTAGCTTCTTTGAGTCTTTTGGCTTTGTGAGCCTATTTGAACTTTGCATTCCTTTTGCTTTGCAAGGTGGCTTCCCTTTTTTTGGGTTCATCTTTTTTTAGCTTTGGTGATATCCCATCAAATGGGTTCATCTTTTTTTAGCTTTGGTGATATCCAATCAAATGGGTTCTTTTGTGTCCTATTTTTGTGCTTTCATGCTGTTTCTTTCTTAGTATTTGTTATGTTAGGCACTTCTGTGCTTGAAAGGTATTGCTTTGTGGTGTTTTGTCGTTCATTTGCATTAAAGGTTCTTGTAAAGAAGAAGGGCGGTATAGATCTATAAAACCAAAATTTTACCTCATTTTTGACTTCCTTTGTGAGTCCGGTGCATTTCGCAATTTTCTTTCTTTTCCTGACTTCGTGCTTTTTTCTAAACTCGTTGCTCCCAAGTGGATAGTTTTTGTCATGGTTCGCATGGTGACCTCCTAGAGTCTTTTATTTCTGCTAAAGGGCATGTTAGTGCAAATATCTAATGAGACGAAGTTACCTATGACACTTTTGTTTTCCCCTATGTACGAAATTTTTGGTAGGGTGTGTCCAAGAGATGGCTTTTTTCCTATCTTTTTTCCTAATCGAAACATGATTTTTATTTGGATGATGCTTCCTTGTTGACTCTTGACTGGGTCACTTTTTGGTAGAGGAGTAAGATTGACTTATGGGCATCCTATCTGTCCAAGTAAGGCTGAGATTGATTAGGTTAGCCTAGTCTTGTTTTTGTAGTTTTCTACTATAGTCCTTGTATGAACACTCGAGTGAGCTTTTTTCAGCATGGAGATTGCCTCCTTTTTGTAAACCGATCTGTGGTCGTTTGTGTGCCGATCAAGCTTTTACTTTAATTGGTTTTTGCTTGTGAGATAAGCTTGGTTCAATAATGTCTCGATACTATGTAATCCTTTGAAAGGATATTGTTGCTTCTGTTCGAATGTTCGACCTTCCATTTATAGTGCCAAGCTCTTTTTGTTTTAGTTGTGCTTTGTCTGGTTGAAGTGTAATTTCTAGAGCTTTGTTTAGCTAAGTCAGCCACTTGACAATCTTTTTAAGTTGTTATTATTCTTCCTTTTTCAGCCTTTGTTCGTCATCACAGTTCTTTTTTGAAGAGGTGGATCTTTTCTGAATAAGGTTGGGATGTTTGTAGACTCGTTAGATTGGTCTATTCTCGCCTTGATCTCACCCTTGCATAAGTGATTTCCTTTCTTTCTTTTGGGAGCATAGATGCTCTTGCTTAGTTTCTTCCTCGAATGATTCTTATTTTGAGGCTTGCTTTTGGGTTTTTACCAATCCTGCCTGAAGCATTCTTCCAATGCTACAGGGGCTTTTAGAAGGTTGAGCGTTTGACCTATATTGTTTTGACTTTCTTGACTTAATGCCCTTTTATTTTTACCATCTTTATTGGGCTTCTATAAGGGGAATGTCTCTGAGTGACTTTGTGAAGTACTCGAAGATGTCCGATTGAGGTAGCCTTGTATTGACATTCTTCGTGGGATGGTTGTAGTGGATTTCCCTAAAATCTTGAGATTTTCATAAAATTTGAGTTTTACTATTTCGTCAATGTATTTTGGTTTCTGTTTTGAACAATTTTCATCTTTTTTCTTCTCTTTGAAAAGAGTGTTGATTGACCTCAAAAGGTGAGTTTTTAGAGATAAGTTAAACCGGTTTTGGTTCTTAATTTAGATCCTAGTTTCTCTTTTTTGATGCTTTATTGATTCTTCAGGACGATCAGGCTTTTTCTGATGCAAAGATTGTTTCAATGGAAGGGTTATTTGTTCCTCCGATCAGTGTGACCCTAAACTAACTTTTTTGATCGGCCTGGTTAGTGGAGTCATTTCTGTAACACCCCCAAATTTGCATCTATCATGCATAGTATGATGTTGAGCATGAAAAGTTACCCCTGGTTAAATTTCAAGGAAAACGGAGTTGAATAAGATAGTGAGGGTAAAAGGGTAATTATTATAGTTATTAAAAACGGATCGGATTGGCCGGTTTAACTGTGAATCGATTGGTCATCTGATTGGTTCAACTACTGAAAATTGAATTGGCAAAAAATCGAATTGAACCGAAAAAAATCGGGTTGAACCGGAGAACAAAACAAAATCGGATTTTTTGCTAAAAAGTGTAAAAAATTATTTTTTTTTGTATATTTTCACCCACCCACCCACACACACACATACACACACATATATATATATATATATTCATTATTTATTTATTTAAAAAAATTAGTATTTTAAATTTTAAGTATATCATTTAATAATTTAATATACTTATTTTATATATATATATATATATATATATATATATATATATATATATATATATATATATATATTAAATTTTCATTATTAATTTATTTCAAAAAACTAGTATTTTAAATTCTAAATATGTCACTTAATAATTTAATATACTTATTATCTATTTGGATAATTGTAATAGTATATTAAATTATTAAGTAATATCTTTAGAATTTAAAATACTAATTTTTTTTCCAAATAAATAAATAATAGAAATTTAAAATATACATATAAATATATATAATTTTTATTATTTATTTATTTAAAAAATTAGAATTTTAAATTCTAAAAATGTCATTTAATAATTTAATATACTTATTATCTATTTGAATTTATTATAATTAAATATAATTATACTCATATATGCAAAGTTAATATTTTTTGTGTTTACTTCATTAGTATTCCATCTAAACATAAAATTATTTTCATGATATGACTGTATTTTTATGTTTCTAACATATGATATTCAAACATTCATAATTAATCACTTGTAATAATGAAATTAAAATTATATTTTGTAACTTATTATTAGAATATTTGTGATATATATTTAATGTTTGATGAATAATTTTTTTTATTTTTATATAATAGTATTTAAAAAATTATAATAATTATAATATTTTAAAAAAATTCGGTTGAACCGATCAAACAACTAACCCTTAGCCTTGCCGGTTCTTTATCCGGTCCAATTTTAAAAACATTGGTAATTATACTTAGGCCCGAAAAACCGAAATAGGAGACCCGGTGGGCAGTGTGACCTAAGACTAGGACATGAAAATACATGTTAAATGGGGTTTAATGGTATAACTTGAGAAGAAATTGAGGTCAAATAAGCAAATAAAAGAAAAATTCACGGATTTATCTAGGGTTGACCAAGACTTTGATCGAGCGATTGGGGGACTTAGAGATCTCTTATTGCTCCCATATTATATATTCACAATATAAATAGTGTAAAGATACTCTAGTAACTGAAAAATAGTAATTCTAGTATTTATGGAGTTTTGGGTTTTCGATCGGTTGCACAGGCCATCGGGACTGGAAGTATATTGAAACGATGTCAGAATATATTAAAATTTTAACCACATATTCTTGGATATATCAGGGCACTAGAGGAAAAATTTCAGAGCATTCTGAGGTTGTAAACAAAAATACATATTTCTGGGAGCAAAACCGAGACCGAATTAATTAGGAGTCAAAATCGAGAATTTGACCATAATAAGACACATAAGTCATTAAAATAGAGTTATGATTATGTGCAAGTGATCCTAGAATAGTAGATTGAGTTCAAGTGGGCAATCTAGTGATTTGTGGCTTAATTTAAGGCCATTAGATTCATTAGTACAAGATTGAATTATGACCATTCCTTTTAACCGCTAAAATACAAGTATAAAAAGGGTTGTAAATTCTAGAAATTACCATTAGATTCCACCGTTTGGTCCCTCTTCTCCCCTAAAATCCAAACTTAGCTTTTCTACACCTCTCCTCCATTTTTAATTCATCCAATTTTCTTCTCTTAAAATCTTAAGTTGAAATTTCACCCTTATACCTAGAATTTAATCCCCTTTAGGTTAGAAAAGGGTTTGCATAAAAAAGAAGCCAAAAAACTAAAGAAACAAGAGGAAAATAAGGAGGAAGGAAAAAGCTAAGGAGGAAAGGGAAAAGAGAAGGAAGAATAAGTGTATTTCAAGCCTATTTGAGGTTAGTGGATACAACTTACCTTAAATTTCATTTATTTTAGTGAAATTTTCATAAGAACTACATTATGCAATTACACATAATTGGGTAAATTGATGAAATAAATTGATATAGCTTAATATAATGATGAAATAGACTAATATAAGCTCAAATTAGTGAAGAAAACCAAGTGAAAATGGTAGAACCATGTGAGGTCGAATTATGTAACATAATTCACTTAAATGCTAATTAATGTTTAATGAAGTTCTAAATCATATTTAGGCTATTTAAGGTATGGGAAAAATAATGGAATTATTTAGAATGCAAAATAAATTATGTACCTAATTATGTAAATGTATACATAATGATGGATGTAAAGACAACTTAAGAAATTCAATGAGATTTTAGTGTACATTGGTATATTAATGAGTAAAATGATTGTAGAAAAATAGATGATGTGTAATTAAGTGAGAAAACATGATGTATATGGAAGAGCCTTAAGTGGCCGAATGCTAACATGTAATAAATGAGATGTTTCGGTTGCATTTTTATGGTATTAAAGGCATATGTGAGCATTTGATGCTTGACAAGATTATATTAGCACATATGGGAACATAATGTGATTATTACAATTCCATTAGCATGAATAACGATGGAAAAGTCTAATATTAAATGAGATTTGACGATGCCCTTAGTGTTCAGTGGGTAACCCAAGACTATAGGATAGTATGGTTAGCCATAGGGGCACTTATCCTGTGGTGTTCTGTTCACTATACTGAGGGAGTGTGAATATACTATTAGCCGGCTAATTTTACTAATACTAGGTAGTAGCATCATACCCTAGTGGTATGGTCACTCCCACTTACTGGATTTGCTTATCCTCTTATCCGATTCATGGTTTTCCTATTGTCGTCAACTAGGAAAAAATGATAATTTTTCATGAAAACTGAGTAAAAAAGTAATTATGGCAATTAAAATGTTAAAAGTGTGGATACAAATAGAATAAATTGAAAAATGTGATGTATGTGTTCAAAAAGGGTAAAAATATAATTACGTGATTAACTGAGGGTAAAATAGTCAATTAGTGGTGAAAATATGGTTGAAATGGTTAAAATAGTCAATTTGATTCAAAAGGGCAAAATCATAATTAAAGAAGAATTATAGGGACTAAAATGCAATTTATACAATTGACTTAAAGTAAAATGGAATGAAGTCAAACGGGTCAAAATGGAAGTCAAACTAGCTAAAAATGAGAAAAGTCAACTAAAAAGTCAAAATTGGATAAAAGTCAAACTTTAAGGGCGTAAATGCAATTTTTCATTTAAACTGGAGAATTATTGAAATTAAGCAAGAAAATTTGTTAATGAGATAAATAGAATAAGATTTATGACAAAAGGAATAAATTTAGTATAAGGAGAATTAAATTAATTAATTTAATTAAATAAAACATTGAGATGAAATTTTATGTAGATGCATCCATCACTAAGCGATTATGTTGCTTAGTGTGTAGTTTATATTGACTGTGCACAGAGACAGGTGAAGCAGGAGAAGCAAGAAAGAACAAGACCTTGGCATGTACATAAAAAGACTTTTGGGATGTATTTATGTAAATTATGTGTAATCTCGAAGTAAATAATCAAAATTTTTGTATGTACTCAGGCCTGTAAATAAATATTATGTGAATTTAACTTTTGATATGGATAAATGGTTTGCAATTTTTGTATATATGTGATATGAGAATGTCTTGGTGAAATTATAGGAGTGTTGTGTTGATGATTGGAGTATTGGAGTTGGAGGAAACTATATTGGGAGTGTAAATTGAATTTTTGCAGGTTTGGATAGCATGAATTATAAGCCGTCATGCTGCCAAAAATTGCACTAAATTGATTGATAATTAATAAAGAATAACCCTTCTTAACCCAAGCGTCCCATTCCGGAGCCAGCTATTCTAGTTGCTAAACGTCCCATTCCGGAGCCAGCCCAATAACTAGCCTAAACCCGGGTCTAAAATCCTAAGTTCGGTCTACCGTCCCATTCCGGAGCCAGGCAACCCAAAACCTATCTATTTCACTCCCTACTCTAGTTTTAAAATCACAAATACCACACATCTAGAGTCCTATTCCGGAGCCATCCAAACTAGACAATATTCATGATAGAAAAACTGAGCTAAATCATTCATAAACTCCAATCTATTAGGCTTAATACCCATCAAGACATATGATAAACACCATCCATCCATGGATACAAAATAACTTGCTAGATCGAAAAATCAATGATAAACAAATAAGTACTTGTGAAATAGACCATCCATTCATATAAACATCAATTTGAGTTCAATATTCACATTATGAGTAGGGGATTCAAAGATCCCCAAGCAACAAAAAGACTACTCACAATCCATAATAAAATGAAAAGAGAAAAAGATAGAATAACCCCTGAAGTTCATGGTAAAGAAAACCCAGCTGAATCCAAGCTCTTCAATCTCTTTTTCCAAAGCTTACAGGAAAAATGAGCTTCAAAATATGTAGATCTATACTTTTAAACTATATATCTATGTTTAATCTAAGTGTTTTTGTGTAAATCCCACTATTTTCAAGTATCTCTATGTATTTTTGTGTGTAAAATAAACTAAGAGCTTAAAAAGAGAAGAAAGAAACCCTAAAAACTAAAATTTACCCAAAAACTTCCCTTCTTTTCGATTTCAGAAAACTCTGCTTTATAAAGGTCAGCATGGGTCACGGTTACTACCACATTCGTGGTAACCGTGACCTCTAATAAAAAACCCTCTTTTGATTAAAATGGTCACGGTTACTACTAAATTCTTAGTAACCATGAGACTACTCGGAGCTAAAATTCAAGCTTTGGTCACGGTTACCATGAAATTTTTGGTAACCGTGAGATAGTTCTCATCTTTATTCTGGACTAAAAAATTGCCTGCCTCACGGTTACTAGGAAATCCTTAGTAACCGTGAGATGCTTCTCTTCTTGCTTCTGTATTAAAAACTCCATAGGTCACGGTTACCAGCCTATCAAGAACAATTGCCATGCTGACCGTGACAAGCTTCAAAACGGTGTGTTTTGACATAATGCATGGGTCACGGTTACTAGAAAATTCCTGGTAACCGTGAGATACCTGAAAATCACAAAAATCTGTCAAAAACTCTCAAAAATCACACAAAAACTAGAATTAACTAAGAATTGGATAAATTATTAAATGCTAGTAAAAACAAAGCAAAAGATGCTAAAAGATCAATGAAAACTATACTCAAATTAAACTAAAACTAAATACTGAAATTGAGTTATCATGAGGCATATATGCACATGGTCACGAGTCGGGCTAATAGTCACGACTCGTGAAAGAAATATTTAGCAGATGCGAAAAAGTTCACGAGTCGAACTTACATTCACGACTCGTGAAGAATTCCTTACTGTGTTACTCGTGATTTTCTACACGACTCGGTATGTTGCTCACGACTGAGAATGTTGCTGCCTCTGGAACACTCGTGAACATGTTCACGAGTCGAACTACACTCGTGAACATGATACTGTGCTACAATGTTTCTGCAAAACCATACCAATCCTCGATCCAAAAGTTAAAATTATAAAAGAGAAATAAATCAATACAAATGAAAACTATAAAAACATAAAACCTAATCAACAATAAACCATAAAACAAATAAATCCAAACTAAAAGAGCTAATTATAAAGAAAAATTTTATTATTATGCAAAAGAAGAATTCAACAAAGAAAAATTTCATACATCTAAATAACTAATTTATATCATACAATCCTAAAGCATCTGCTCTTTTGTATCAATCAATAAAAATTCATTTAATCATTCCCCAGCAACGGCGCCAAAATCTAATGGGGATTTATTTAAACCTTTAGTCTCACTAGACTGTGTATAGAGCGAGTAGGGTATCGTTCCAAAGGGAACGGGGTAAAATTTGTATTGAAATCACAAAGACTAGATGGATAGGTAACAAATAAAATAAAGATCATGCATTTAACTAAATATCTAAACTACTTTGAATATATTAAATTAATTTGGATTAAAGATGACTTAAATGATGGTATGAACATACATTAAAAATATGAAATAGTAATTCATCTAAGAACAAGTTCTAGTAATTATATAAATAAAGTGACTGGAGAATTTAGCCAAGATTCTTTAAAGCAACTCTCGTTGTCAGTAAAGATGTTTTCATTTAGAGTCTATAAGCATTCTCATGTCATTATAGAGATAAACAAAAATTATGAAGCTCTATGCCAATTCTTTAACCCCTTAAAGTGAATCCCTTAAGTCAAATTAAAGGAATTCAATGCTTCAAGTACATTCATTTGTTTTTCCATCAAAGAATTCCAACTCTCGTTGCGAATAAATTGACTATCATGCCAAATATGGTGGCCAATCATACATAGCAAATCAAAGCACACAAATGGATGTAAATCATAATTCATGTATAATAAGAATAAACATGTCTTAAACAAATACTAGTGCATATTTATAATGTACAAAGGAAACTAGCCAAATACATATTTGAATTAAAGACAAACAAGAGAAAGAAAACTATCACATGTTCCTTTGGCTTGTCCCTTTGTAATCATCTACTAAAAGCTAAGTAAAAATGTTTATCCAAAATAATAACTATATTTCTAAAAACTAAAACATTGATTGATTCTCTTTTTCAATTAATGCCATCCATATTTATAGAGGAAAACTCTACAAACATGTCTCTTCATAATGGTTGTCAATGTGAAAAGTTGCCATGGAGGGTCATGATGGTTGGTTGAAAAGTCATGTCGCTTGAGAACAGTTGCCATGGAGGGTTATGATGCTTGGCTGAAAAATCATGTCGCTTGAGAACAACGTTTGGGAGCACAGGTGTCTTATCCAACTCGTGAGCCTCCTCACGACTAGTGAAGCCATTCACAACTCGTGAGTTCCCTCACGACTAGTGAAGCCATTCACTACTCGTGATCTTGGTGCCGATTCATAAGCCCTTCTACACTGCCCTCACTCGTGAATGCTTGCTCGACTCGTGATTTCTTGTCCGAGTCGTGATACCTTTCACGACTCGTGATCTTCTTCTTCTAAACTTTACCAGCTTCTTCATTTTCTTCACACTTCACCAATTTTATCCTAAAAACAAACATAAACACATAAATTGGACATAAACACATAAAAATACATATAATATTACATATTTAGCTACATAAATAAGAGAAAAATACACACTAAAAGGTAGACATTTTACATGACATCAAAACCCTTTTTATTTTGGAATTGTCCTTTTTGGATTTTCTCCTCCAGTCTTTTCATCCCCCGATGGCCTTTCTGCCAAGAAGGAGTGGCCTTTCTTTTTTTTTCCTTGGGGGTTTCATCTGCCTTGGTGTGAAATGAGAGCTCTTTTTTTAATCTTGGTGTAAAGTGGGGGCCTTTTTCTCTTCTATGTATTACTTTATTTTCCCTTAAAACAGGTGGCAGATTGTGTTGCTTTGTAGTCTCTCTCGGTATTTCTTTTTCTGAATATTGGGGTGTCGAAACAAGGTGTGTGTGGAAGGGAGAAGATGTTTTTCATCATGTTGCGCTTTTTTCTTTCCATTTGGTTTGCTTGGAAATAAAGAAGGGGGCAACTACATTGTCCCTTCTAGCACTTTTCCTAGTAGACCAGTTATAGGAATCTCATGTATCAATTGTGCAATATCTCAAAGGAAAGACATTTCACTTTCCTTCAAACCTGGTGCACAGTGTTTCACTTTATTTCAGTCCCAGAGTTTTGCTTTCATTTGCCTTTCCCTGGCCTCTATCTAAGGCTTTTCCATGTAGGCTCAGAGACTTTCATAGAGCTTTGTGTTTCGACGCTCCTCTTGTAGCAGAAAGTCTGCATTTACCTTAACAGTGTAAGGATATGACATTTTTAACTCAGCCATCGACTCTCAATGAAAGTACCAAATGATGAATCCTGAGATTTCATGAAAAGGGAGTTGTGCATGGCGAGTGAGAAGACATTGTCAGGGACTTGTATATGCTTAAGAGGTAAAAGGACTTGTATACTCCTTAATAATTAATAATTTTTTTACTATCCATTATTTTAAAATTTCTTAATATATAATTGGCCACTCGAACTTACATACTTTTGTTGAGCCACCCCTTAAAGTTATGTGTTTACCTTTTTAACACTTAAAGTTGTTTATTATTAAGCAAATAAATGCTTCTTGCATTTAGTGCGTGAAATGCAAATGCTTGACATGTCATCTTTATCCAATTATTTTGCGACATACGGATTAATTTTTATTAGGTAAAAATTAAAATTTACAACTCGCCTCTCTCTCCTTTTTAGTTTCTCTTTGTGTTTTTATTCTCTAAAACACAGGATCATAGAATGAACTTCACCATCCCATGCCGACCTTCACCGCCTTTCTCTCTTTCAGTTCACTCAAAACCTCTAATTAAACTATCTTCATCCTCTCCTTCCACTTTCACTTCCAAACCCATACTCTAAATCCCCCAAGCCAAACACCCCAAAACCCACCCTTCCAAATCCCTCTCGCTCCTCGCCGATGCCGTTATTATTTCCTTAACCATCGCTCCTCCATCTTTCATTAAGGAGATAGAGCAAGCGACCATCTTTATGAGAGTCGCAAGAATTGAGATAACCGTAGCATCGAACAAGATGAAGAAAGAGACTCAGGCTGAGTTGGAGGAGAAATTGGCGGTGAAGAAGAGGAAAATAAAGGCGAAATTTCAAGAAGCATTAGGCTTGTCTATTATGCTTGTTTAAGACTTTATAAAAAAATGATGATAGGGCAAATTTGCCATGAATTTCATTGCCTAAAAGCAATTGGGGTTCAAATTAAAACATAACTTTCAATTTTAGTTCAGTTTGCCTCATAAATGATGATAATCTTTTTGGGTTGTTATTTACATAAATTACTTATTTTGGACATTGTAAATTTATTATATCAATCAAATTCTGATTATGCAGAAATATTAAGAGTAATTTGGATTAGATAATTGTGCTTTGGTTTCCATTGGGAATGCAGATAATGTGCAAGGTTTGGTTTTTAAATTTTGCTTATATTGTTGGTGCTCTATTTTCTTATTGGTGTTGAAGACGAGATGTTATGGTTTAGTTGAGTTGGACTGCTATATTTAGGGTTTTTTTCATTCTTTACATGTGGTATTTTTTTCTTTGTTCTGTTGTATGTTTTATGTGGTCACTATGTAAGATCAGGTTTAGTTGAGTTGGACTACTATCCTTTTTTGTTTTTTTATTTGTTTTGACAATGAGCAATACAATTTTGGCTTATAAAAAAAATGATGGAAGCCAATCCCGAACTTGCAATGACTTTGGGTTTCATCAAATACGACGACTTTGCACATTGCTGCATCCTAGGGACACATTGAAGTGGTGAACCTCCTGTTGGAGAGAGGTAGTAGTAATTTGGTTACCATAGCAAAAAGCAATTCTAAAACTTCCTTGCATTCAGCGGCAAGAAATGGTCATTTAGAGATACTTAAAGCCCATTTGAGTAGAGAACCTGGGATTACAACAAAGATTGATAAAAAAAAGGCCACACCCCTCAATATGGTTGTTAAAGGGCATAGTGTTGAGGTAGTTGATGAACTGATTTTTTTTTGTTCCTTTTCTAATAAACATGGTTGATTCTAAGGCCAACACAACTTTGCATATCGTAGTTCGCAAGAGTGGGGTTCAGATAATACCTCAATTTCTGCTTATTTGGATTTATATATAAAAAAATATTCTTTGAATTTCTTCCTTCAATCTTTCCTCCATCTCTGCATACTCCATAAGAATTGAGAAAATCAGATTTGTTTGTATAGAGAGAAAAGAAAAGAAAATAGAGTATTTCATCAATGCCTCATATACAATTACACGTGTCACATCAGTGCACTTTATGCCACATGAGATGCCAAGTCAATATTAGGGGTTTATTTAACTTCAAATATTTAACTATATGTGCTAAAGTGGTAAACATGTAATTTTAAGGGGTGGCACGATAAAAGAGTGCAAGTTTGAGTGGCTAGTTATATATTAAGCCTTTTAAAATCTTCTCTTTACCGTATCATTGTGAATTTTGTTTTTTTTTTTAAATTTTCTTCTTTATATTACTTAATTTTCTTATAAAATCATATCATACAATTCTTCCACACATGTCATGCTATACCATAACATGCTTTTTAACAATACTTCACTTGCCGAAATGCGCTATTTTGAATTTGCGGTTTTGCAACCTTTTTCTTTTACTTTCTACGAAAAAATTGATTTCCCTCTGAGCAACTATGGTTTTGGGAGGTTGCATATCCATTTGACAGAAGAAATCTTATGACATTAAAATCCTTACTTTCCCCTACTTAAAAAATATTTTTTCATATTTGAATTTGCATTGAGTTCAATTCTATTCAATATATTCATTTTATAATTTCAAATATTTAGTTTTATAATTAATTTCAAGGGCCCTCATAGAAAATAAAATTCTTATAAATTATATATCCATTTTTTTTTCTATGCTATGTAAAATAGAAATTAAAATTGAGGGGCCAAATTCTTTTAAAGACAAGTTTAGAAACAAATTATATATTGAGAAACAAAATTGAAAATAGGGATTTAAAAAAAAAAAAGAAAAGAAGTCCATAAACAAGGGTGAATATAAAATTTTGAAAACCAAAAACAGTCATTAAACTAGGGCCGGAAAAAAACAGTTAAAATGGTGGTTAAAATCAAGTTCAAATCGGCTTTAATGATCAATCAATCCAATTGAACGCATATGACTAATACACTTAAATTTAGATTTATGTATTTGGTCAATTGCATTTGTAGTTAATTTTACACACATGCATATATATAGATATAAAAGCAAATTTCATATATATTCATATTTTGCACCATAACTCAATTTTTTTTTTCAGTTTTGTTCTCATCCTCTACCCTGCTTGCCTCTGAAAAATTAATTTTTGATTTTCAATTTTATTATTTACGTGAATTATTATTTTTTATATTGCATGGTTATTCTATATTACTGAAAATCATGTAATTATTAATATAAATGACTGATAAATTATTATTTATATAATTTTATTTTATTATATTGATTAAATTTTAATAATTTGTATTTTATATTTAAAATTTATAAAATTATGTTTTAATTTAATGGATGAATGAATATTTACTATGATTACAATATGTGATTAATAATTAAAGATTGTATTTATGATAAATTTTAACTGATTTATCAGTTAATTGATTAACCATTAATTCATTATTAATATACTTCACTTAAATTTTAAATTTAAAAAATCAATATTAATAAATTTAAATAAAAAAATGGGCCCAGTCTATGCCCACCCGACCATTACACCATTCAAATTTCTACACTCTGAAGTGCTTTCCCGCACAAAATGAAAAAAAAAGGTCATTTCCTGTATTTCCTTCTACTTCTAGCATTCACTCCCGTTATACCAAAATGCAACTGAAACCCTAGCTTTAAAATTCTCTCAATTTTACGCACCATCATGGCTTCAAATCCTCCCCCAATTGTTGATGACCCTTGTAACACCGGGACCGACGAGGAAACTATCGCTCTCCGAAAGAAGCGGTCGAGACGCGTCAGCTTCGCGGACCGCGAGATCACCTCTGTCCACATTTTTAACCGTGATGAGGACTTTGAGACCCCTCCAAACTCATCCGGTAAGCAGCCGAGCTCCGACACTGTCTCCCTGGCAGATGATGAGGTCTCAGGGTTTTTTAGGGACCTTGGTGACAGCGATGATTCTAAAGAAATGTCTCCTGGTGGAGATGCAGATGAAGATGAAGACGACGAAGTTTTCACAGCAAGGAGGTCTTTTTTGTGGCCGATTGAGTCTCCGTCTCCTGGAAGTAGTATCGTGGGCTCTGGTACTTCGAATAATGGTGTGTTTAACTTTCATAGCTTTATTTATTTAAAGAAGAATTCACTGTTTTTCAAGGCCTTTTTGGATATGAATTAGTTTATTTGGTATAGGATGATGTTTCTCATAAGCAGGATTGGTGTGTCTTGGTTCACTCCATTTGCTGCTCAAATTTACAAGTGAATGTGGAATAGTTGGTTTGTACCGCTGGCTACGAATGCCCAGTTGATGTAGGAGAGATAGTATGCACATAGTTCATAGCTGAGGGTGGTCCAATTGACCTTAATATTTAGAGATAATATTATTTCATTTCAGCTTTTTACGAATTGGGTTAGTTGAATCAACAAATTGAATCCCAAGATGTTAGAAATCTCATGTAATGTGCCATTTATCAAAGATGGTTTGCAAGAATAAAGTTATCCTTCTTAACTCTTGATTTGTGCTTACCAAAATACATTGTCTGTGAGGTGAAATGTTGAAGCATTTCTTCATGTTGCTTTTTCAGAAGACAACTTCTTTGGACCTGTATCAGCAAACTTTATTAGACCTGGACGGTTATCTGACTCTGCTGTCTCAGATGATAATCATGATGTTACGATGGATTCAATGGCATTTTCAATGCATTACCAGAGTCTTGCAAGGTCAGATTCTGGAGGAAACACTTTGGAAGAGAAAACTCCTTGCCACACAACAACTCCTTCTGAATCAGGAAGTTTCATGGTACTAACAGAAGTGAAGAAGATGACTCCGCACTTTCCTCTTCCTGCTCAGACAGTTAGCGGGGGTCAGGATTCAAATGATATGAGTCTTGTTGGAGAAAACCCACGTAATTATGGTTATGGGAAACTATCTGCCAGATTAGAAGCACTTCTGGCTGAAGGAAGCAAAGATTTGCAAGATATAACTGCTTCTGATCCTCAGAATAAAGAATCATTGAAGAGAAGTCAGGTTTCTAAATTAGATGAGAATTTGAGCAGCCACATATATCAAACAGATTGTAGCCATAAAGAAACAGGCAATGTTAGTAAGCTAGGCTTATCCCCTGAGGGTGTATCTGATGTCTGTGTGGAATTGGATGAAGTGAATGGTAATTCTTTGACAACTCTTGTTGATCAGATTACTAGTGGTTGTTCATCTCACGGATTTGAAGATTTGGCAGCTGGTAGACCTGTTGATATGCAAATGCAAACTCCTAATCAACTGAGTAAAGTAAGACTCTCTTTTGGATTGGATTTTCATCAGTGCTTTGGTTTCCTCAGTTTCATATACAGTAAGTTTATACACCTGGGTGGTCTTATATGACTGATTGTCTGGGTTACTTGAGTTTGTCTTCACTTGATGCTTATCAAGATCCTTATTTTATTTATTTTTTTAACCTGTTTGAAGGTTAAGATATTTTTTTCTGCTGTATTTAATATATGTCGCTCTGCATCATAATTCATTCTTTTTTCACCGTAGTGGGTGTTGCATTTATCTATTTTCCCATTGCTTGTATCAAACAATTGGTTCTTCCACATGATTACATGTTTTAATGTTATCAATTAACATGTGGCATAGATGTTAACTTTCTAAGCATCTGTTGTCTGGTTTCACTTGCTGCTTTAACGGAGTTTCACATCTTGTATTTCATGCCATGTTGTTCAAGCGGCCAAGAAATCCTGTACTTTTTCCTGGACATTCAGTATGTAACCTGCGCTGTCCTAGGAAATCAAGGCACTGGCTAATGCACATTATTGCTTATTTCAGTTTCAGGAGAACAGTAACTATACAAAAGATTTGAATGTGAGGAATACCCTGATGGTTGAGTTCCCTGGTGGTGACCATAAGAGTATCAGAGGCAATGTTCTTCCATTGGACTCACTTGTGCAACATGAATCTGGGAAAGATCCAACTGGAAATTCTCATGAAAACAGTGTAGGTAATTATGAAAATCATCAGAAGTTTGATCAACAACGTAAGTCCCCATTACTTGGGTCAATATCTTCAGTGTCAGCTGAACAGCAAAAAATACTTTTGGATACTGCAAAATTGTATGGGCAGTTATTATATGTTACTCCTTCTCCAAAACAGCCTACTTCTTTTCTAGGAAAGCAAAATATAAAGAGTGGGGACAATTTTTTGTCTGTGAATAAAAGCATTTCTAAGTTCCAGGTTTTTGAGCCTTCTCCTCTTGCCTCTGCTTTGAAAGATGGAATTGAAAGATCAAAACTTAGATTATCAAATCTGCTTTCTTGTACAACTTTGGCATCCAATTCCGTTACAAAAGAAAGCTGTAGAAGTATAGAGAGCAAAAATGTGGATGCAGTAGTTGCTAATTTAGAAAAGCGTTTATCTAGTGTTGATCAGAAGAATGGACATCAAGAGAGAACAGACTGTGTGGGCAGAGCTGATACTCAAGAAAAAGAGAAAGATGGTAGTGTGAGAAAAAATGAGGGAACTAAATGCCTTGCAGAAGATGAAGAAGCTTTGATTCCCAAGTCTGCACATATTTTTTCTGAGGGAGCCAATCAGCTGATGGAAGAAGTGGATTCACCTTCGCAGTTCATTCGACTGCAGAAGAAAGACAGGCAACAGAGTTTGATGCCAGAGATGTTCCTACAACAGGCAGTAGTTGTTTCCAAATCTGATTCCTCATTGATTGACTTCAAATTGGATACTAGAAATGATATGAATATAATCATTCCACCTGATAAGCTCGTTTCTCCTCCAGCAAAGACATTGGACAAGATGTTATCCTCATCAACAGAACAACAAGGCACCCCCTTGCATCACCTTCAGCCTAATGTGCCTATTAGCATTGGCTTAGGACAGGATAAGAGTTCAATCGCTAAATCTACAAATAATAGTAATTCAACTGATGAATTAATAGCATCATTTGCTGGAGATGAACAATCTAGCTCATCCCTAATGGAGATTAATGATTTTGGGGACTTTGTGCAAAAGGTGCATGACAGGCTAAATTACTCATATCCTCTGCAGCATGCATCTGAATCCTTACCTATTTCTAGATCTCCTTTAAAGGAGATAAATGCCAAGAAGTCTCTTGCAGGAAGCTCGGGCAGGAATATCCCATTTGCAACTGATCAAACCCATTTTGAAGAGGAAGTTCCTGGGGCTGTGGAATGGAATGAAGCTTCTCCTTGTGCATCAGCTTCTCATGATATTTATAAGAGAATTACGAGTAATACAACAATTATCAAGGTTACGTCTCTCTCTCTCTCTCTCTGACACACACACACGCAGAGTTCTGTATATTCAAATAAAGTTCCTAGTTTATTTCTTAAATTTAATTATTGTTTTGGCATTAATTGAACACTTACAAGTTTTGACATTTTAAGCTTGATGCAATATATTACTCAGATCCCATTTAAGAAAGAGATAACAAAGAGTCCCATTAAGGAGCTAACTTGTAGTCCCTCAAGAAAAGATCTGCCTAAGGTATTGAATGATAAAAGTGCACAATCTTTGGCTGTGAAGATTGCAGTCTCTTCCAACTCCATTTCCAATGGTCCTGGGGACAGTGACAGTCATCTGATTGGAATTCCTGTACAAAATATTGAAAACTCTTCTGAACGGAAAAGAAGACTAGAAGAATCTGTTGCTGAGAATGCAGACCATACAGATAAATTTAGGAGGATCAAGAGGAGCCCAGACATTCACCGAAGTCAGGATTCTGATTTGGAATTCATGTTGGAATGTACTGGAAGAAGTGACAGTACAAGGAAGTTGACCAGAAGTGACAAAACAATGAAGCATTGGAGTGATGTATGTATACATGTTATTAATATGTTTTGTTGCATTACTTGCAATATCCTTGTCGCCAAAAGTGTGGTAGACTTCGGCAAATTTCCTTCTATTGATTTTCTGAACTTGTGATTTCAATGTGACAACTTATTGCTGTTCTTTGCTTAATTATCTCCTGCATGGACGTTATCCAAAATTGTGGATTTACTCCTAAAACTGTACTATTATATTTGTTGGTTTCATGAAAGCATACATAACCTGCAAGAAAGTATAAATGAACTGACATGTTAAACTATTTAATAAAAGCTCCAGGTGATTGTAATCTGTCAATTTTAATGATGGAGCAAATATTGGGAATGCAAAATATCACTTGCAAAGCCACAAGACAACATAGTGCAAATGGCCAATTAATGGGATTGTTTTGCAGAATTCTGCCTTTTCTTTCTTATTCATTCAGGCCTTGTTTCTGCAGATCTTGCAAAACTTTTCGACAGATAAAGAGCAGTTATTCTCTCCATTAACTGGAAAGCTGAATATAAGATCGGTGTTGTATACTCGTCTCTTCTTTTTTGACATGCTTTTTGTTCTTATTTCTTCTCTTTTAAAATTAGTTTTCTTTTTATTATGCAGATATCTTTGTTACAAGATGTTGTGTTACGCCTGCAGAGAATTAAGATTTTTGAGATGCTCTCTTCCCAAATACAATATCAGGTAATGAAAAGAAGGATCATCAAAAATATTACAACCATATGCTACTAACATTTGAGCTTATATTTTTCTACAGAAAATGTGTGATCCGTCCAGTGAAATTAGGCAGAACAGGTGATTGTTCATCTTGTCAGTATTACTGATCATTCATAGAGACGACTTTGGTTTTGATGCCATAATTTACAAATTATTTGTGCATATAAGATCTGATTGGTGGGTTACTGTCAGGGTAGTTGAGACAAAAATGTTGCTTTATAAATTAGCATATGAGAAGGCAAGGCGGCAGTTATTGTGTATTGAACATGAGAAAGTGCTGGTATTTTTTCCCTTTCCTCTGTTTTTACGTTCCGTAGGTTTATATTTTCTTTGTAATGTGCTTCAATTTTTGTATGCAGAAAAGAGCGCAACAATTGAGCTCAGCAGTTAACAGGTCTCAGATGTTGAAGTTGAAGACAACGTGTCTATTGTTGCCTGGTGCCAGGGACACTGCAGTTGATAATCTAAGACACATTTCGAACATTAGCAGCAAACACGAGGTATATATGTCACTTGGAGATGTTAATTTGTCCTTATTTTTGTCCCATGAAGTCCAATCTTAATCATTTTCCAGTAAATTGAGTATATGATAAAATTGGGTAATATGAGGATAGATCATATTACGGAATTATAAGAAGGATTAGAATTCTTTTTATCAGGAAAAATTTTGAAACCACTCTATAATATTATAAATTTCAGTCTTTGTCTCTTCCAGCTCTCAAGAACATGGAATGCGGCTATCAAATCATAAAAGCAATTTTATTTTTGAAAACAAGAAAGTAGTTCTTTCCAAAGTTTTGTTCTGTTTTTCCCCCACTTCTAACCTAGCACACTCCTCTTAATGCATATTTACTTGGTCTGGAAGGATTTGGTTGAACAATTCCATTGGTACATTTTAGTCCATTGTCATAACGATGGAAGAAAGTGATCCTCTGTATGGTTGCCATCGAATGTTGTGTATGTAGTTCATCTATTGAGAATCATGGTTGATGGAGTCAGGATATGTTACAAACTTAGCAGTTATTTTTATTTATTTTTTGTCATTATTTTATTTTATTTGATTGAATATGATTAAACATTAAGAGATTTTTCAAAACTTATGGAGAATTAATTTTTGTAAATACAATCAGTTTTTATGTGCAAGCTCAATATGTAGATGTAAACAGGGAATCAAATTCTCTTAATGTGCCAGGTGGAAGTTAATTTATCTTTTCTGCCTTAGGAGTTGTGTTGGACTGGAAATGAAGAAAGTGAAGACAAGTTTAAGTAGATGTTTTTAGACTCAGATGTACCTGGGTTATATTCAACAAGCTCTCCTTCATATATTGACCCAAAAAGGTGGAAAGAGAAGGAAGTCTGATAATTATTGTGTGCAGCTTGAATCTTTTCTGCTTCTGGGTTAAGAGACTGATAACCGGGTTACAACCTCAAGCCTGTGATTGGAGATATGGGCCACCATGATTTTTCTCTATTACAAATGCTGAGATTTTCATACATCATTGGTGGAAGTCCTTCACCTAATGCATATCAAACACGGAATATGTATATGTTCACATGATACGCCTCCATAGATTAGTTTAAACCTTCTCTTCTTAATACATGCTGAGGTTCTTTTTTCCTGGATATGCTGCATTCTTTAAAAAATGTCTGCGCATCTGCCAATATTATCAACCTGCGCCTATTCTAGTTATAGGATGTATTAAAAGACTAACATAAGAACAGTGAGTTCAGTTTCAGTTTCATGACCTACATTCTTTATCATTGTGCAGCTGTTGAGGGAGAAGTTGACTACGATGGAGTATGACTTTGAAGTTTTAGATAGAAAAATAAAGAATCTAAACAAAATTTTACACAGTTACTGCAAAATAAAAGGAGAGCCAAGCTGTTCTGAGATTATTGCACTGCTAAATGATCACCTGAAGAAGAAAACCTCTTGCAAGATTATACATGAGGATTTGCAGGTTTTATTCTCTTTAACAATGATTCAGTCAAAGGGAATACATTGTCCTTCATTACTGAGAGAGATGTCCTGTCTGTTATTTGATCAGCTATGGGAAGTTGATGACTTTGGAAGCAGGAATCTGAAACGGAATATTGTTCTCAATTACCGAGGTTTGATCAGCCAAAGGTTTGTATCTTTGTTGATTTCCCCCCCTCAATGGTATGTTATGTTGAGACTTCAAGTATTCATAATAGTATGCCCTATATTCTTTTGTTCTGATGGGATGCAGGTTTGTTATAAGCGATGGTCCTACCCCTAGTGTGATCATTTCAAACAATTTAGATGATGTAAATATCACAAAGGTAATGTAGTCTAGCAGTAAAATTTGTGCTTAGTTTAAATGATATACTTATTTCTCAAAATCAGCATTTCTTGTCTTTAGAACTTCCCTAATATGGATGCCTGCACTGCATTTGCTTGGGTTCTAAATGCTAAGACCCCAAAGAAGCTTGTTGGTTTCAAAAGTTTTGCACAAGAAACACAGGTAAGTCTTGGTCTCTTTTTGCATTTAGTTCTCTTTTATTTTATTCTTTTTATTTTTTTCCAGCTGGATTTTGGGGGTGTGAACATCTTTTATCAGTAAAAAAGAAAAGCTTCATATTTAATTTACTATGAGAAATTGAATAAAATTAAAAAGATTTTACAATGGTCATGATCTACATACATACACTCCTCGGCGCACACACCAAAGAAGAAAACTTTGTAGGCAACTTCTTAAACAATACAGATTCCATTTACACTGAAAAATGATTCCTAGATTTTAGGAAAATAAAAAAAGAAGAAAATGTTCTGCTGGTTTATAGGAAGATTCATAGCACTTACCATGCTATCATGCCTGTGGGTGCATCATGGGATCAGGCTGTGACAAAAACTGCTGTTTCTTCTAGGATTCTCTAGATGAGCCACAACTTATACGCTCTTCACATGGTTTGGCATGGCAATCAGTGTTCAACTTTAACTTTAACTTCGCATTTCCCATTATTACTGCAAGATATGTTTACTCCAGCCCTTTTCTTTGCCCCCATGAACATGCCATAGTATTCTGCTGTAAACAATTGGAATCTGGTATCACATGGTTTTTCTATTTTGACTAAGAATTTGGATTGTTACTTTCATGGTTCAAGGGGGTACAGCTACTTTCAGCCTGTATCTAATTATTTGTGTGGTGTTTTTTAAGGCAGGAATACCTGAATGAAGCAATTGCATAATATCTGTAGCTCCTTTCATCCTGATGCAGTTTTTGTAATGCAGAATACCTGTTCTCTTCTACATAATCTGCTTGATGTGATTGGAGAAGTTCAGTTAGCACTAGTGGAGATTAAGAATCTGGTCCACACAAGCTTTCATTCATATTCTGGTAAGAGTTCATATTTGTGTGATCACCCCTGCTTCCCCTCTCTTTCCCTTTCTATTCTATTCTGTTGGGATTATTGCATTGACCATTTGCATTATCAGTGCTAAATGTAAAAATGCTGTTGAAAGGAGGATTTTAGTGAAGATAAATAGGTATGAGTATCATACTGTGGAAATGAGAAAGCCTATATATATAGCATACTTTGGAAATGAGAAGCCTTTTTAAAAGTGTGTGACTGAAATTAAAAAGGCGTAAGATTTTCATTTAGCAATTCTTACACTTGCTATCAATGAAATAACATGTGGTACGTCCCATTACGTATATAAAATTCACATTATGTTAAAAAGGTAGAACTAGATATTAAATAAAAGGGTAAAATTAAATACTAACTAATCAATAAAAAGGGCTTTTTAATATACTATATTACTGAATTAAATTAAATGCTTAGTCTTTCTATTTTCTAAAACCATGTGGAGTTATTTTTGCTTATGAAATCCAAAAACTCGCCACCTACTGGTGTTGATGTGTATTAAGGCACCAAAGAAGACTAAATTTTATAAGCACTATTGGCCACATAAGAGAAGCTTGTTTGGGATTATTTTTCTGATATGTGTGCACAAGACAAATAATTTGTTGTTTATTTGTTCTTTCTGCATAATATGAAAAGGACCAGTTCAGCACTATCAAATTATGCACATATTATGTTCAAAAACTTCTATTTATGCATAAATTGTTACAAAATCATATTCAAGTTGAAATATAGTCAATTTTTTGAAATATTTTTATATGAAAAATGCATCTTTAAAATACAACAGCTGAACACATTTAAAATTGCATGTGTTAAATATAAAATAATACTGGTTTTGATATTTATGCACATTAGACAGTTGATAGAATGGTTACTATCCTGTAAGATGGCTTGCAATAATTTAGACTGTAACAACCAGAACATTAACTTAATATGTGCATGCATTAATGATGTCAGTAGTTTCAGATTGTGAACATTTTGTTGGTTAGGGCATTCTGTGTCAAATAACTCCTGTTGTGGAATCTTTAAGATACCTCATAGCAATTGGTGGTAGTTGATAAGCACTGTGGTTTGCTGCTTGTGGTATGATGTACTACATACGGTGTTCTTTGGTTGCCAAGGTTCATACTAGATATGCTCATCCAAGTTGAATGTTTTGTGGGCCCACTAGTGCTGCAGTCCTTTCAGTTGTGCAAACTTGATCTAATTAAATTAGTTTCACAGTATAAATGATTCAGTTAAGAGGCATTTGCTTATTGATTATCTGAAACTCTGTTTAACACGGTTCTCTTGCTCTCGTCTTCTTCGTTTTTGGTTTGCATGCACGAGTAAAGTATTTCATCCTGAGAATTGATTAATTAAACCCACCAGATTAGCTGTATGATTTCACGACACCCTGTTGCCCATGGTCATTGAAGGATTTGCATAGTTTGCCTTCATGGGCGACTCAGTTGACATTACCTGTTATCCAATTATTGTTTGTTGTGCGAATTTGTATTTTCGCTTCCAAATTTTCGTACATGGAAATTTATATGCAAACGGGCACACTTAACCTTTAGTTTATATTTTTCTTTTCTCCAGTTGAACAGCTTGATTTGCAGCTTTGTTTCATTGATATTAACAATGGTAGGAAGGTGATGGTGACTTTGGACATGACATGTTTAAATCGGTATGTCTTTCTATCTCATTATTTTTTTCGCCATTCCTATATGTTAATAGCACACTATTGGAAGTGTTAGTCCAATATGGGCATACTCTTCTTTGTGCATGAATTGGCTGCTCATGCAGGCCTGAGTGGTTGCACATTTAGCTTAAGATTTTCACCTGCTGTGGGTTTTGGTGAGTTGGATGTTGAGTATCACCTGCATGCCTATTTATGCTCCATATAAAATTTACATGGATATCCACACCTATGTATACCAAATCAAATCTCAACTCACCCATTGACCCAATCACATGTAAGAGTGATTTAATTTACACGCATATAAGGAATACTTTTTGTATGTCTATTTCGGGTGCACACACGATGATTTCTACTACACAGGACAATGAAATTAAAAATCTAACTGTAACGATTTAAACAAACAAATAAATAATGGACTAATAAAAAAGCAATTATGGCCAATAAATATTTTTCCCATAGCTTATCATTGATAATTATTTTTTAATTTCATTAATTTTTTCCCTATTATGTCGTTAAAATATTTGCAGAAGCTTTTATATTTAAACTCTTAACAGTAATTCAGCATTGAATTAAGAAAAAGCCAAATTAGTGTCTAAACATATAAAAACTAGCAGATACTTATCTTATATTTCTATAGTAATGTTAAAAAGTAAAAAACGAGATCCTCCAAAAAAAAAAAAAATCAAAGCAGAAACAAGCATTATATAAAAATGCAAATGCTCATTCAACTTTAGCTAATGAGTTAGTTGGGTAATAAGAACCCATTATCATAGACTCCATATTTTGATGAGCTTAATGAGTTTTGACTCATTTATTACTTATTAAAGCTATAAGAGACCTATTTAGACTGGATGAGTATGGGTGGCCCTTGCCGTATCTTCTAGTGCACCATATCTTTTTGCCCCTTCTAATAAGTTCATGAAAAACGAGTCACTTGTATTGACTTTAGTTGCACGACTTTGAAAGCTGATAATGGGTATTTCGTATTTTTTACGATTTAGTTGAATTCCATCCTTAGCTTCAAAATCATTTTCAGTTTTGCATGAAGGATGCTGGTCTTAGCCTTTGGGGTTGAATGATGCAGACTTGCGGAATAACTGTCATATGACCGTTGATGCATCCTAAAACTATTTGCATTTATCTGCTGAATAGTCTTGAATTTTGGGACTCTGGATTGGATTTCATCCCTGCATTTGAAGGAATTAACTTTTAGAAACATATTCATCACGGTTACAACCTTTTAATTTTTACGAGCATGAACTATCTTTCTGTAAGAAATTTTAAACTTGATTTTCCTAATTTAAATCCAATTAACAGAAGCTTTAGAAAACGGTACTTTGTCGTAGCATATTAAAATGTAGTAAAACAAATTTAGAGAACATGCCCAAATTAGGTGCTTCGCTTTTCTGGGCATGATGTGCCTTGGGGTTTATTTTGGGGTGTGGATGTACCGGCTGCCTGATTTATTGATAATTTTATTAATCAGCTTACTAATATTAGTTGTAGAAAATTACTAATTGTAAATTTAACTATTTATTTTGGTTAATCAGTCCATTTGATTTCAATTTTTACAATCCAGTTAACAATAATTCTTGATTTTTAACCTAGTATAATTTTAGCCATATAAAGGTTAATAAAAACAAATTTGTACGGACATCGTTTTAATTGTGCAAAATATAATATAAGAATTAACTAAACTGTAAATAATCGTTGAAAATAAAATATAAAGTTTATATTTGTCAAAAATATACAAGTAGAAGTGACAGATTTTGACTTGTCCGGATTTATTTATAAAAATGTGATTTAAATTTGATCTAATCTGTTTGTAAAGCAGCCCTATTGAACTCAACTCATTATATCACTCACATTCGTGATTTCTTTTTATTATTTGTGATTTCTTATTTTTTATATAATTCGATGTAAAAATATTTATTTTCATATGTTGTATAATATTTTATTTTAATGAAAAAATTTAAAAAGATAATATTTTATTTTAATGAAAAAATTTAAAAAGATAAAATAATGTTATAAAATATGACTTGTTTATCATTTAATTCATTAATTATTCGATCTGTTCATCAATGACCCAATTGTTTTATCACATGATCCGTTTAATAATAGTCTATTTGAGTCATAACTCCATTTAACCCATTTATTACCTGTAAATTTTTGATTCATTTATAATTTGACTTGAAAAGATCTGCTTCAAATTCAGTTGATTCGACTCATTTACCACCTATAATGAGAAGCCATATTCCATTATTCAATCATATATTAAATAAACGTACAATTAAAAGTGACACTAAATATTAATATATAAAAGATTACATATGTTATATTTAAATATTACCTAAATATTTTTTTTTTTGGAAAAATAAAATAACATTTATAATATGAAAAGATTATATAAATTTAAAAAAGAAAGATAAAAAATTTTTGGATCGAAAAAATTAGTATGCATAGTAACTCGTTAACCGTTAATAATTAACTACAACTCGAACCTGTTTTTTCTCACACCCCTAGGTTTATAACATAAACTACACATTAATAAGGGAAGAAAAACAAGGAAAGATAACTGTGGTTAACTTCGTGTGAATCTAAGTGTTTGTGCTATACCAAGGAGTAGGGATACAATCGCTTTGAATGATCATTTTAGTTGCCTAACTTTTGAAAATTAATAGTTTAGGTCAACAGGTTTCGTTTTATAGATATTTATATGTTGCTGTATTATCTTGTTATGCTATCTTACTTTAAAGTTAGTTTTATTGTACTTGCACGTGGTTTGGTAATATTAGCAACTTGCAAATACTATCTGCAAAAATAAAAGTCCCGCCATAATAAATACATGCATTAAGATAAAGAGGAGACTGTTTATTTGAAATTAATTGGGTGAACAATTTAATGGAAAAAATTGCTGGAAATTGAACAATTACTTGATTTGACCCTATAGATACAACTAAATCATATCTCAAGTTTTGGACCTTTAAACTGTAGCCTGAAGCTGCTCAGGTGCTCTCTCATCATTGTTCACGATATTAGACTGGATATTGCCTCAAATAATTAGATTGCCTGACATTTGTGTTCATAAAACAGGGCTGTATATCCGTCAGACATCATTCCATATCAGCTACAAGCTTCAGTTGCTGGGACATGCATGGCAGTGCCCGATTCTCTATTGGCCAGAATAACTGCTGCAGTTGATGGTCTTGGAATTGGGTATTCAAGGATTATAAGGCTTTGCAGATGTATTTCCCAGGCGGTGCTCTCCTCGAGCACATAACAGAGCTTCGGTTTGTTTAAGAGATCTGTCATCCTTTGTATTTTAGGGTGCTGTGTTCATTTTTATAGACTTGATGATACAGATAGGCATCTGCCCACCTTCCACAAAGACTTTGCCCTCTGAAGTCTAGGTTGAAGTTCTCAGTTGCGGCTGTACTCAGCAATTCAATATAAATGTGGCAAATTATTGCACATGAAAGGCTCAATTCTATAATTCGTTCTCTTCCATAATTGTTTTTATAGCAGTTGCAAGGTTATGCATATAGTGATGTATTTTTGACATGACTTTAACATTTTTAGATTCAGTTGCTACATTTATGTCATTCTATTTGGTGGCAACTGAAGTCACTTTCTTCGTAATTTGTAGAAAGCATGAGCATGAATGATTTTGCATAGATGAGGGAAACGCTGAAGCTGCAATTGGCAAAATGCGGGAAAGGAAGACTCAGAGTTACCATATATACCTGGTGCGCAGCAAATTTTGATAGAATGAGAATGGTGGCGTTTGGTTGCTGCCATCATTATAATGTTAGACATTTTTTAAATACGAGGATAGGACCACTAGATAGTGGCATGTATCACACGTGGGCCACTCAATGTTGCATGTTGATTGTGCAACGATTGAGGTGTCTATAAATTTTAATTGTTCATATATATATATATATATATATATATATATATATATATATATAATGTTGGTTTTGGAATATGCTGATTTCTGGCTACTGCTGCAAGTGGCAATCTACGAATGTGATACGTGTCTTTCACTTACTGCTTAAGGAACTAGTTTCTGATGTTTTCAGGTTTCCAGTGGGTATTGGCTTTCTTTTTTGTATTTTTTTTTCCTTTGAAGGTCAGTGGGTATGGTTCTTAATACAGCACATGGTCATGATTTATTCATTTTTCAATAAATTAATTGTTAATTCTTACGTGGGTTTAAATAGCAGGTATAAAATCGTCTATATCCGGAGATACGAGTAATAGTATTCTTATTCCAATTTGTACCAAATCTGCTTAATAATTATTTAAATTCGTTTTGTTATAGTGAGAATGGATATAGTTCTAAAAAAATTGACTCTACGCGGCTTCTCTAAATCATATCATGAAAAAGGTAATAATTGCATTTAGAATATAGGTGGGGGAAATAAAAAAGGAAACGGGCCAAAAAGTTGGTTATAGATGGCGTAGTCAAACATATGATGTCCACGTGATTAATGTTAAGAGTGAAATAGAAATGAATGCAGGGAGAGGGATTGAAGTGTGAATTTGGTGAAAGGGCAAAATGGAGAAAGGAGAAAAAGAAAGTAAAAAGTGAAGAACTTTTAGTGGGGTTAGATCTGCAATGTCATTTCATTGTCCGGTCTAGTGGGCATGGGTACGTACACAAATGCCTTATCTCAACAAACAGTGTCCTTAAACTTCTTCACTGCCATCTCTTCACCCAATCATTATATTACCAAAATTCCCAATTATTATATTATTAGCTAATTTTGAATTAAACATGCTTTAAAATAACAGACGAAAATGAGGCAATGTTTTATTACGCAGAAAAGGGGGAAGGAATTAAGAATGTGTAAAATAATCAGAAATTAGTTGTGCATCTTAGAAATAGTAATAATCCGATAAAAGGGTTGCCTTCCCCGCTTGATGCCCGTCTAAGTCTCATCTTCTCGCTAAGTATACTGCAAGAAACAAACTCTCTTTTTTTTTTTTTATTATAAATAATATCACACCTAAACTCTTTTAGAAGATTTTGACTGTAATTTAACTACATATATGTGCTTAGTGATTAAATTATAAATAACTGAGTGGGTGAACTGATTATTATCTTTTTTTCCAAAATATTTAATTTTCAAAAATTTTGAAAAGTAAAAAAAAAAAAGATATTGTATGACACACATGATATATGTATATTTAAACTGATGGATTAAATAAAATTAGATAATCTAAATACATGCATCATATATGCCTGTCGAATCCAAAAACTCTAAATTTTACTCCATAAATTAAACAATAGATATTAATTTAATTTTAAAGACCCGCACCGAGTGTAATTGATTCTATTAACTCCATATTAATAGATACATGTTTTTTTTAACAAGAAATATAGAACGAGCGTAAGATGGTAAAATTATTGAAAGGTACAATATTTACTTTTATTTTTATAATATTCAATACGGAATTAACAATATTGAAAATATCAAATTTTTTAATATTTAAATGAGTTCTAGCTGCAAGCACAATAGGAAGTTGCAGGTATCATATTTAAATACAATTAGACATTAAAAAACAAAAAAATCTGTGCAGGGGTAGGTGTGGAAAAGTATGAATTACTAGCAATTAAGGGAAATAAATAAATTGTCCACGTTGGAGAGGTGAGAGTGCCGAAAAAGCAATATATAAAAATATATATTTTTGGTGCACTTTTTACTTTTATACGACACCTAGGCAATCTCAGACATTTCGGGCTGATTCATCCAAAACACCCATGTATTTTTATATATATATATTTTTATTTAAAAAAAAAAGAGAGATTTTTTTCCTATTCAATAGATATTTTTCTACTCCATGGCTGTCTTTTTCTTTTAGACTTTTATAATTACAAGAATATTAATTAATTTATTGAGGGAGTCATTAATTAATTAATTAATTAAATAAAAACAATAATAGTACTTAAAATAAATTAAAATGCCATGTGTATTTTGTTGGACCAATGAGAAACTCCAGAAAGAGTGGAGCCCACACTAAAGTGAGGGTAATTTCTTAGCATTGGAGATGGTCTTATAGCACACGGACAGACGCAACAAGAAATAGAATAAATGAAATGAAATGAATAATACTAATAGGATAGAAAGAGGGACCAATAAAAAAAGCCTACCAAAATTTCCTTTGGGAAAGGAAAAGGGCAGGGTCCCACATTCCCCACCCACAAAGTTGCCCTCTTTCTTTATCTCTCTGCACTTTTTTTTATCGGCTTATGTCACATTTTCTTATTTTACACACACCCACCCAATATCTATCCTTTTGTCTCTCTCTCTCTACGCTTTTTGTTTTTATTTTTTTGTATTTTTTATTCTTAGTTCTACATTTTTTTTTTTTTTGCAATTCTCTGTGCATTTGAGAGAAGTGGAAGAAGAAGAAGAAGAATCACAAGAGATATATTCCGGAAATCTCTGTCCTCTAGGATTTCTTTTGCTTTCTACTAATTTTTCTCTTCCTATATATTATTAGAAACCTCGTTTACAGATCTTGTTCCTTTTTATGGTAATCTTCTCTCTCTCTCTGCTTCTCTGGGTCCTTTCTGTTCTGTTTTGTTTCTTCCTTTTTTTCCTTATAAAAAGTAAATCTTTCTGTATTTATTTCTGGAAGTGAAGCAAGTTTAGTCATGGATCCTTGGTGGGATTTGGTTTATTTAGTGAATTGTAATGATTTTGTTTGTTCTTGTAGCTATTAGTAAATCGTGTATAATTTTGTTTTTTTTCTGATGTTCTTATGTCCTGGTACGTTCTTATATTTGTTTTCTGATTTAGTTCCATTGATTTTTTCTTTCTTTATTATTATTATTATTATTATTATTATTTTCATTGGGTACAATTGGGTTGTTCTCACTTATGCATCAGATGGGACATTGTTTTTCCATTTCTATTTTGAAGATAATTAGCTTGTAATTTTATTTTGTTAGGCTGCTTGGATTTTCCTGCCAGGCTTTCTCTTTTAACCAAAACAGAAAAAAAGTTTTACATGTTTGAAAAGTGCTTTTATCCCTTTTAAAAAATATTCTTTTGATGGCTCATATTCTAGTTCTCTGATTGTGGAGTTTGTAGCTGCCTTTTCTTGTCCTTTTTTCCCTTGGAAAGCATCGATATTTTCTGTTTGAATCCCTTGAAGTTGCTTTATTATAGAATCTCAAGCTCTCAATTCTGTCTTTTATTTCTTTTTTCTTTTTCGTGTGAGTGTGTGTGTGTGTTTTATTGCTATATAGGAAAGAGAGTTTCGATGGAGTTGTTCTGATTATATAGACATTTCAGTTAATTACTTGGAGTCCAATTTATAAACTTGATTTTTGTGGCTTAATTACTGAACTTATCTTTGGCATCTACTATATGAAGGTTGTAAAAGACCACGTGGAATTCTGCTGCATCATAAGAACTGGTTTTTGCCGCCAGATATCTGATTTGGTTCTAATATAGTTGGACTGTACAGTGGCTGAGCTGGTTTTTGTCATCTGATATCTGATTTGGTTCGTTATTGATTTCATTTAGAGTGTATTGTAAGTTGAAACATGGGTTACATTTGTGATTTCTGTGGAGATCAAAGGTCTATGGTGTACTGCCGGTCAGATGCAGCGTGCTTATGTTTATCATGTGATCGGAATGTCCACTCTGCTAATGCTCTGTCGAAGAGACATTCACGAACCCTCTTATGTGAAAGATGTAACTCACAACCTGCTTTCATTAGGTGTTCTGAAGAGAGGATGTCTCTTTGTCAAAATTGTGATTGGTCGGTTCATGGCAACGGTGCCTCAACTTCAACACATAAAAGGCAAACAATCAATTGTTATTCAGGCTGTCCATCAGCTGCTGAGCTTTCTTCATTATGGTCATTTGTTTTAGACTTCACTTCTGCTGGTGAATCTGCTTGTGAGCAAGAGATGGGGTTGATGAGCATAGCCGAAAATAGCTCAGCTAGTGCATGGGGTTCTTCGAAGAATGCCACCAACCAGAATGAGGAAGGTGAAATAGCAAAATCAAGTGGTTATGTTGGGATGTCTTCAATGTCTGGATTGATCTCTGTGCCAAACAATGCAGAGCAGCCTGCTGGATCTGCAAATGCACCTTTGCCAAAGGTATATGGCGTTCTGGAGTAGTCATTGTTTCGAAGGTGTAATTAAAATTTTTTGTAGGGACCTTAAGGTCCCCAGCATTGTTAATTGATTCACATTTCTGTATTGCTGGAAAATTTCTTTTTGTTTTGTCAAATTCCTTCACCTTTTAAATCCTGTCAACATAATAGAACTAAATTAATTCCGAGTTTCTGAATTTTTCATTATTTTTACAAAAATAATCTTTTTCTCCATGTCACTCTGTTTGAACTATTTCCCCTTTTTAGAAGTTGAGGCTTTAATATTTCTTGAAAAATCACTACTTTTTCCCTTCTATTTTGGAGTCTGCTCCCCCATTGAATTGCATGTAAACAATGTCAACTGATTTCTTTGTCTTTACAACATTATTTCATATGTTCTTTCATGTTTGCTGATCCTTTGATAGTTTTCACATACTGTAATTCTGATACGTAACAGCAAAATTGCTTAATTTGATCAGAATAATGCTTACAGTGAGGTACTTGTAAGTTGTTATTTCTCTGGTCCTGGTTTATCAATGATCTCACTGGTTACTTTGATCTGTCTATATTACTTGGAGCTGCTTATTTGATAAACTAAAGTTGGCCAAACCAATCACTGAGTCATTATTAGTTTGGGAGACATCTGGAAGCTTATTCAGACGCTGTTGAGAGGCACTCTTGTCCACTCACAGCAGCTGCAAGAGCATGTTGGTGCAGTCAATTTCCTGTTTGCTTCAAGAGATGCCAAAGGCTCTGGAATGTAGCTTCGAAGACATAATTGGCACTGTTGAATGAAATTGAATTTTTTTCATCAAATTAAAATTTCCTAACTCATCACCTTCATGTTCACATGTTTATGATTTATTCTTATATTTCTCAGACATCTTACAAACTTCACATTGTTAAAATGCAGTTATGCTGCTCCGGAAGTAAAGTTCCTGCCCTTTGTGAAGACGATAATCTTTATGAGGATTTTAATATGGATGAAGTGGATCTGAATCTTGAAAACTACGAGGAACTCTTTGGTGTTACCCTCAATAATTCAGAAGAGCTTTTTGAAAATGGTGGGATCGACAGCTTGTTTGCAACAAAGGACATGTCTGGTGCTGATTCCTACTGCCAGGGAGCAGCAGAGGTTCTTTTCTCGCATCTACATCATTTTATGTTTTATGATCTTTGCCTGCCTGCACAGCCTTTTCAGTTGTTTTGCTTCTTGTGCTTTATCTGCCGGGTCAAATAGCTTGTTAATGTGTTATGTATTTCCTCTATTGACAAAAGAAGAAAAATTGAGTTCTCTGATTGAGAAATTATTAGAAAAGTTTTTTTTGTTGTTGTTGTTGTTGTTTTTTCTTGTTTCTTTTTTTAATTTAATGTGACTTGACTGCCAATGTGTCTAATTTGTACTATACCTGCATTCGATATCTATTTCTCTAATCTTCACTCATCCTACCTGTCCAACACTTTGCCTTGTCTTTCTCATCCGATCCTATAATAGTTGTTCAAAAAGTTTGTCTTATAATTGCCTGTATATTATGAATCATTTGTAGTATTGAGCAGCATTTATGAGTTCATAGACATACACTTACAGTTAGGTATCTTCAGGGATCATCAGTTGGATGGGTCAGTGCACTGCTGCCAACATGCAGTAATGCAGCTTCTGCTGATTCAATGATGAGTACTAAAACTGAACCGATCCTCTGTTTTACGACAAGACAAGGTCATTCTAATCTCTCATTTGGAGAGAGTAGTGCTGCAGATTATCAAGACTGTGGGGCATCTTCAATGCTTCTAATGGGAGAGCCTCCATGGTGTCCCCCATGTCCTGAGGGCTCCTTCCCATCAGCTAACAGGAGTGATGCTGTAATGCGTTACAAGGAAAAGAAGAAGACCCGCAAGTAAGTATAGTGCTTATCGTACAACCAGCTTACATTTGCCAAATTTGCAACCTTGTGTATGTATTTTTCATATTACTTTACAATATCTGACAACATCATTGTTACACGCATGTATGGTTGTTGAGTCTTGGTGTCTCTTCTAATTTCATGCATAAAAACAAATTTATGGTTTTCCACAGAAATCTTGGAGCTCCATGCTCGTTCTTTTGTCAGGGTTTGAACCACTCACTTGTTCTTGGAGGTTTCAAGTGGTTGGAAATTCTGCAGAAGGATATATATAACCAATACATGTCTGTTTGCTTACTTCCTCTAGTAGTCTACTTAAACATAGAAACATCTTTAATGCTATACCGAGGTATAGCTAAAATAGATGCAATAAATTGAGCCCCATAAATTTTCAGGTTCATGTGGATATTGTTCTCCAATCCCAGGACATGAATGTTTAATGGCATTGTTAATCTGCTGTAGGTTTGAGAAGAGAGTGAGGTATGCATCTCGCAAAGCAAGAGCTGATGTAAGAAGACGAGTGAAGGGCAGATTTGTCAAAGCGGGTGATGCTTATGATTATGATCCACTAAGCCAAACTAGAAGCTGCTGAGAGTACAATTTTAATACATGCTTTTAGAGAGAGAAACCAAAAAACGAAAAAGGAAAAAATCCGAGGTTTAGTTTGAGAGAATCGATTATTATTAGCACACACTAGCTGAAATTGATGCCTGAAACTTGTGCAATATGGAATAACAAGCTGTATGATTTTATCACAGGGGTGTAGGGGATCTTCAAGAGAAGAAATAGATGGATGTATAACAGCTGGTTTTGAGATGCACAAATTTCCATCATATTGAAGAACAGACAAATCCAAAGAGGCAACATGTATTGCCTTACAATTTAAACTACGGATTTTTATAACCTTTCCCAGGGAAAGGAGAATTATTTATATCTGCAGCCATAAAAATGCTCAATGCTCGTAAGGTCTGAGTATTAATCTCCTAGCTTCTTGGTCAAAAGCAGCACTATGGTCATACTGGCTTGATCAACTAAAGATCTCACAGTTGTAACTATTTCCCTCATTTTGTTTTTTGACATGTATAGCACAACAAACTATATGTTTATAGTCTGGGAGAGTATATCTATTTAATCACTGATGATGTTAAACAGAAAAAAAAAAAATGCAGCTGTAATTTTTCCCTGTTTGTGAACACTACTATCTAGCACAGGATAAATTATGTATTGTGGAAAGAGGGTAGTTAGTGGCGATAAAATACAAGGTGTATTTTTGTGGTTTGGTTATCTTATTTATTTGTTATTTTATGTAATTAGATTTAGCAATTTTTGACACGACATGAACCTGAATAAAATCCGAATGATTCAGAAAATTAAGGGTCAGACACGATTTGAATTCAAAATTCAAAAGATCTGTCTCATAATAAGTGAAATTAGATCTAATTCTATATGAACCCTTGATGTGATTTTTTTCAATTTAATTTAATTTTATATCATATTTGTTTATATATATATATATATATATATATATATATATATTATTTTATTAATGTTCTCATATCAATTTTATACAAAAAATAAATTTAATTGAAAGAAAATAAAAATGTCTAATTGTTTGAATTGAAAGCTATAAAAGGTAAAAGAAAAAAATAAAAAAGTTCGGAAAATAATAATTGACATATAGTGTACACTCTATTTTACTATTTTTATTGTTTACTATATTTTACTATTTTTATTTTTTACATATTTCATTTCATCCATCTTTTTCCGTTTCATACCATAATCTGCCGTTATTTTGCTATTCATGTCTCATCAATCATTTTGCATCGCGACTACTGTTTAATTGTAATGTCTCAAAAATTTTTAATTTGTGAATAGTAAATCCCAAATTATAAATATTAGTTCTCGAAGTGAATAATGCTACCCGGAAAAAGAATCGTATTTTTTGGATGATGAATAGTGCTATTTGAGACAAATTCAAGGATTAAATTTGAGATGAAAGGAAGTTCATTTAAGGTATTTAATATTAAAATTAAAATTTGAATCACGGTATCACTGTAAATAGTGGCATGTTTGATCAAATTTGATCGGTAAGCAAAGTTGACTCTGGATACCGAAAAAGCCAAATTGATTAATATAATAAGGTATATATGATGTTTTAGTCAATTATGCAATTTAATTAGAGAGATTAAGAAAGTCAAAATTGACTCAACATATAAAAGTTGAAATCGATCTAGTTAAATTAAAAATCAAATCAAATATATTGAATAGCTTATGGTTTGATTTTCAATTTGAGTTTGGTTTTTTAGTCCTAACTGTAATTCGAGATCCGATCCAAACTCACCCGAAAACTAAGTGATTCAAACTGAAAGTAACCCGAAAAAATGATGATCCGAAAATTCGAAACCTAAAAGAACTTACAGGAATGACCTAAACTCGCTCGATCCAACCGTTTGCCAGGTCTATATGCAATTGCTTGTCCAAGAATTTGGCTCAACACGAATTAATATGTTCATTGTCTGTCCAATTGGAGACATTTGAGCAGTCAAACTGTTTCAATTGGAGACAAGTAGTTAAAATTGCTACTTTTCCTTCTTCAATCTCAAAAAGAAATTGTTATACTATGGAATTGAATGTCAAACATGTGTTTCAATTTCCAGGGGTGATCAATTTCTTAAAATTACAATTGAATTAAGGAGTAGTTTAAGTTTTATGAATGTTGAAACAGAAACAAAAATTAGCTAGAGATGGTTTGGGATGATTTGAGTTCGGATAGGTACATCTTTTAAAAATTGCACATTACTCAATTTACAAAATTTAATAATTTGTTGATGAAACCATAAAAATTACATTACATATAAAACTTAAACCAACCATTGGCAATTTGGCATTTAAAATGTGTAATTGTAATAGAATAGTCTCTTTATCGTTTCGGTTGTAGTTTGAAACTGCTGAATTTTGACCACAATTCGGTTCTAATTTTATCCGTTTCAGTTTAAATTTTAAACCCTAATTGAATTGATGGAGCAGTATGCACAGCTTTCCCTTTTCTATTTTTCAGCAATTTCAAAAAGGGTTTTACTCTATTGGATCCTCCCAAGACCTGGAACCACTGTTGGTAATTTGTGGATTATCACTAGTAAAAGCCATTGTGGGTGGTTGAAGCTTTTGTAACCATTGCGCCCAGTAAAGTTATTGGAGCGAATTCATTTAATATGCTCACATCACATGTTCAGAGTTCTGCTCTCAAAATTTGCAACTTAGTCTCCATTTGGTTAGTCATATTTTCTTAGGCAAATGGGTGCAAATTGACTTTGTTCCAGAGTTCTGAGACCTCTCCACCCATCAATCCTGACCATACTAAGCTCCCTCCTATTGAAATTCTTGCATGTCTTGTGTTCATACCCAAAATTATGAGAAGTTTTCCAATAATGGGAAAAGGAGAATTCAAGCCTAAACAACTCTTTAGACAACTTTTCATAATGAACTACAAAATTTGGAACTTACATACACAAGAAGACCAACATTTTCCAGCTTAGTCCCAAATGAAATACACTCTGGTTATTTTATGATTCAACGCTTATTATGGTTAAAACTGCCACAGCTAATCCATGTGAGGGGCGAGAGAATGAAAACAATCAAATACTTTTCAGCATCAAGAATTCAGAAACTCTATTTCAATAAATCACAAAGAAACAAAATTGACTCTTTGCCCTAATAACCTCATAATATAACTTTTCTTTTTTTCTAAACGAAAATAAGTAAGGCTCTGATATCTGACGGTTTCAATCATCAGAACCGCTATCTTCATACATCTTTCCTATATCATCTGGGATAACAGTATCCTGCATGGCATTGCAAACATTTCGTTATAACAAGAAAAACTGCAGAATCTTATCAGGAGATAAATTTCCAAGTATAACAGCGGCTTACAGGCTTCTTATCCCAGTCCTTCAACTTTGAATTGGTTAGCATGTAATTATCACGTAGAGGGGCCCAAGATGGCCCTTCACCTTCCACTGACGCTGAAACTCTGTTAACCTGCATGTTTCAGTGACTTCAATTCAGAGGAAAACAAAGAACCAAAAGTATTTTGGAGTGGTAGTAAGCAGACATAATGCCTTGCAAATCTTAAGCAGCGGTAATCTATACTACAACTAAAAGTACCAAGTGAAGAGAAAAATATTTAGACTAAAATGCCCTTATGTATTACTCTTTTAACTTTCAAAAATGTCCTTAGTAATAAAGATGAAATTATTATTATTCTAAAATCCATGAATATGACAATTAGGCTACTTAAGAGAATTGTATTTGGTTTCCTTACTTCTATGGAGGTGTTTAATTATTATTTTTAATTGTTATACCAAATTTACTAAATAAGATTTTTTTTACTATACCAACTTTACTTAAATATTCATTATTATTTTCAATTGTTATACCAATTATTAATAGGATATTTTGACTATACCAACTTTATTAAATATAATATTTTAGCTTAAAAATAATTATGAGATTTAAACTAATTTAATTTGCTTACTCTCTCTATATATTTAATTATAATAATTTTGATATAATTATTAAAAAATTAGTTTGTACATGATATAGATGGTTTTATATCCGCAATTCCCTAAGCTCATCTTAACCAAAGAAGCAAGCAAGATACATTAAAATGGAAACATTCACAGTGAGATGTATAAAATAATTTGGCAAAATTTCCATAATCAATGAATGCAAAAAAAGCTATTCTAGGGAGGGGCAGCACTGAACCAAGAAAGAGTAGAAAAATAACAAACCTTAGCATTAGCATCAGAAGCAGGCTTCTTTCCTAGCTCAGAAAAGAAGGCTTCTTTCCTTCGCTTCTTGATCACTGACAAGATTCAGACTACATTTATTCAAAAAGCACAAAAAGATGTAGCACTTATATGAGACAGTTAAGCATAAGACAACAGATTCAAAATCTTCAAGTCAAAACCTGCCAACAGACATTAGCAAAATGTGAATTGGGCAAACATTTCTAACACAACTAAAACATGACCTATAATGGCAATAAGATGCAGGGATATGTCTTCATGCTTCTAAATGCAATACACCTGTGCCTTCAAACCTGTTAAGCTTAAAGTATATTTGACTTCTATAGCATGGGATCACTCATAAGAAAACCTCTCATCAATAATTGGTTTCTCCCAAACTTTACATGTTAATATATGGTTGAACTATGGACCCACAGCCTCTTCGATCTCTACATCAGGACAAGGATGTGACTGAGAAAAACTGCCTCAATTTTTCAGAAAGCAGACCATTGAGGCTTCTAAATGTAGTAAAATGGAAACTAACAGAATTAGCTAATGATGCATACTTGAGTAATACAGGTAATCAAGCTAAAGGGAAGCATTAAGCAAGTTATTCAACAAATTTCTTTTTAAGTTAAGTGAGGAAAATATCTCATCTTTATGAATGCAATATGTAACATCTTCAGCACCTCTGAACTTCAAAAACAAATTAATATTCTTAATTTATATCCAGAGGTAAGTTAAAAAGGTTATCAACAGTAAGAGCATCCAAAATCCCTGCTGCCACATAGATGAATATACCTTTTGCGTCTTTTGTTCTTGAAGGATCCAATCCTTTCTGTGCATTTTGTGCCTTGTTAACCTAAAATGACATCAAACAGGCAACTCAATCTCAATGTGGAAGTAAGAGTGAGCGATATCAAACAAAACAAATGAAAGAAAAAAGTAATAACTTACAGCATTAAATAGTTTGACCACTGAAACATGAGCAACATATACAATAAATATGAATTAAGTCAGTACAACAAACAACAGCAAGAGTAAGTGAAACACAAAATACAAGTGCTACTGTTTCATCAGGCGGTACCTCCTTTTGTAGCAACACCAATTAGAAACTTTTCATGTGCATCTAAGTAATTAGCAGGCTTCACATGCCCCTTCTCTTCCACCTATGATGTCAAATGAATCAGTAATTGAGCAAAAATGATAAAACAGCATCAATAAGAGACTAAAGGCAAAAAATTGTCCAAATTAAAATACCAAAAGCTTCTCCTTCTTGGCCTCTCCCTTGTTCTTCCTTCCTTCTTCCTCCTCAGCAAGCTTCTCAGCTACAAGTTTCTTGTGCCCTGATAAGACAGGCCCCTGATAATTCATCAAAAGTGTCACATTTTACATCCAAAAACAAACTTAAAAAAATTAAAATAATTCCAATGAGTCAATGTATCTAGCTCACCAACGAGACATTAGATGCACTTTTTCTCATAATGCTCTTAAAAGCAATCCTAAATGCTCTACAGCCCTCAGTGAATTTTGTAATGCCAGGCTGAATTTCACCATGTTCCTCTTCTTCTTCCTGTTCAGACTCTTCAATACTAAAATCCTTATCATCATCATCATCGTCATCCTTCAAAGGAACTGCCTCTTCTTCTTCAGTGGCATGGATTCTATGTTCCTCGTCCTCATCGTCATCAGAGTTGTAATCACGTGCCTTCTTCCTTAACATTTTCTTTAATTTGGGGTCCATTTTTTTGACTCTATCCTTCACACCCTGAAATTGTTTCTGCTTCTTCTTTGCCTTATTGCCTTTCTTGTGCCCTGCTTTTCTCTTTCTTAAGCGCTTTACTGATTCTGGCATTTGAATTTCCCCGGCCATCGTTTACTAAAATGCTTTCAAAGAATTTCAGTGTCCGATTAAAGAAAGAAAATTTTGGGACCGAATTAAAGCCTTGCCATTCATGCAATGAAGAAATGTATGGCAGAAGTAGAGTCGCCCAGTGAATGATTAGAACAAAAAGAAGAATACTTTGCTGTTATTTCTCTTTCTCCTCTCTCGGATGAAAACTAGAACTAGGGTTTACTGCAAATTTGCAAAACCCTATACTTATTTTTCTTTTCCTTACGTTTATTTATTAAGATTCAAAAAATTAGAATTATCACGATGACTGATCATAATTGTAGTGGGCTGGATTCTGAACAAGGCCTAACCCTATTTTGTGTTGAATACACACTCATTTATAAAGTTTTACAAAGCATTTTGCATAGTTGACAGATAAATTTGAATTTTTTTTTTAAAAAAAAACTCTGAAATTAAATCTAATTAAAATTACGGAATGGAAAAATAAAAATTGTTGGATTCAATTTTTTTTATACTAAAATTAATTAATACTTTGAAAAATACATATTCAGATAGATTTATATATAAATTTATATGTTAAATTACATCAATTTAAATGATGACAAAGAAAGTTATTTCTGAGCAAATATTATTCTTATACAAGAAGTTACTCTCTTGTTTCGTGGAGATAATTTCTTCTATGCTTTAAAATTATAATCACTTTCCCTTTTGGAGAATATAATTGAATTTTAGTTTTAAGCAACTTTTGCTTTTCTATATGTCCATAACTAATCTAGAGATTAGATTATAAAAAATATATATAAGGAGTATTCGTAGACTCTCATAGTATTATATTATTACCATATTATTTAAATTCCTTTTAATTTGTGTGAATATCAGAAATTATCCATCTATTTAAGAACAAGGAAGTAGAAAATTACTAGTTGGCAATTTACGAACTTAAACCTAATTGCTGCGTAAAAATTGTTTGTATGCAAATAGCCATCATGAAATACACAACAGAATTTATAAAAGAAGGGAAAACAAGGGGCTTCATAAATTGCTTGGAGGAAGCAGTGGCCAATCATGCCTGATGAACAACTTCCAAGCTCAATGAAATAGTGAGCAGCATTGCTAAAATTGCCCCCTAAAAATGAGAACCAAACACAAACAACTACAGAACTGTATGATTCCCAGCCATGAAATATTTTTACTTATTTCACCAAAATGAACATATTCAAGCTACAGTTACTTCTCAAAATTGTAAAGAATAATAGTCACACTACCTGTGAATGTCAGTATGTACCATCAACAAAAAACATGAGTAAGGATTGACTTTACAATTGGTAAACCGGGGTAATCGTGTAATCTGATGTCCATTGAGGAACAAAATATGGGAAAAACATAAGCTTCTGCGAACAGAAGAAAGGGGCCTAAGACTGTAAAGAGCCATCGCTAGAATGCTGTAACAATACAGCAGTAAATTTCTTCCCATTCTATAAATCTAACAAAATTGATAGGGCATTTATCTTCTGACCATACGTTATTTTCACCTATATTTCTTTTGCTCGCTTCTCTGTTTTCCTATGCAGAAGTGCAAGGTATGTCTTCTGCAGGTTCATTAGGTTTAGCAGCTAACGGTGGTGGCTTCTGAGCACTGGGTGGCTTCACAGAGGGGGGAGGCTTGCATGGCCTGTTTGGCCTAACCTGGTCTACTTTATCTGGTCCGATTTCAAACTGCAATCCAGAAAGAACAAGCCTGTGAATTGTCCGTGAATATGATAAGCAGCAAATGTAGTTATTGTATTATAGTTTCTGTGGACCATGGCCTGCCTTTAGTGCGACAAAATTCAGACCATCTTATTGAGCTAAAAAATTAAAGAATCGCAATAAAGATTCATGCAAGCTCTTCCCATCTTGTGCATGAACCTAAAGATAAAAATAGCATATAAAAACTTTAATCGGGAGAACATTCTCACCTTAAAACCACAGCCAGCTACACAAGCATGGAAGCATTCCTGTATGAAGAAAAGGATGAGCAGAGATTTAATTACTAAAAGCATGATTCCTTTTTTTTAAGTGCAAAAAGATTAAAAACATCTACAGACAGCCACATCTTTTCCATCCACAATCTGACTTTCATAATTGACAGCCACAAAATTTAACCAGCTAAAAAGTTAATGCAATTATTTATGCAATTATATTCAATAACTTCCAATATCAGGTCTAGTCACATAAAAATATTCGATTTTGTATCTCCAAACCAGCTTTTCTTTCAGATTCAGATAATCAAGTTGACCCATAAAAAAAGGTGAATATATATGTTGGACGTGCTTAAACATGCAAAAGCAGTGCTGGGGTTGGTTAGCTATCTCTCAAGAGCAGCTTCTCTGTGATCTGTCTGCTGCTCTTCCCCGAAGATGCTGTCTGCACAGGAGTGGTAGTTATGAAACAAACTATAAAATATAAAGACATTCCACTTTGGCCAGGACCTCAGAAGCAAAGATTCATAGGGGTCCACTGTCAGTTGAGGACCTCCAAAAACTCCCCAGAGTCGTTTAGCTGGCCAGAGCTCAATGCTATGCCACATCTACAATCCTGACTACCACATTCTTTTATTTCTTTTTTCTATTGACACTGGCTGAATGCATTATCCATTTCTAAACAGAGATAAATACCTCAGAATAGGTGGCAGCTCCAGGAGATCTGTCAATGTAAGCACTCCACTGTTGATCCTTAAATACAGGATCCTTGTAGCATATCTCATTGCACTCTGCCACACCTGGAGATTTGAAATCTCAGTGAAAGTTCATAGTAGCCAGCAAATGAGAGTACAGACAGAAATATGCTTCCTTTAGGTTATAATAGGTTAAATTTTCAAACTATTTGATGAACCTTGAACAAATCACTATTCTAAAGGCAAGTTAAAAAAAAAAAAAAAAAACTACTTCAACCCCATCCATATGCTGCATAAGTTGAAAGGAAAAGAATTTTGTAATCCAATTTTTAATACAAAAACATTATCCTGATGTCTGAGTTTGCCTATTAAGGTATCAAATCCTTCAAAAATAACCGTGTTAAACTTGGAAAAACTAAGAAAGGGAAAAGGCATATGTAACACCCCAAAAAATGGCCGATCGCGTGAATAGTACTTTTCGAAGTGAATAGTATCACCTGGAGCCCACCTGACCCGTAAAATTTTTTCTTTACCATTAGAAAATATTATTTATAACGAATATGATGTTATAATTTGAACTGAAATTGAGGTTAAATAGGTCTCCAAAAGAAAAAAATAAAATAAATAACTGGACCGATATAGTTGACTGAGAACTTTGACTGACTTAAAAATATTATCTGGACTTCATAAAATTATTCCGATTGCACCAATTGACTAAAAATTATGTATATGAATTTTTGGAATAATAAAATGAATTTTTTGAAAACTTTAAAAATTCAGCTTTCGGACTGGTTAAAATTTGCATTCGGGGCTAATTTGATATTGAAACGACCTCGGATTGATTCGAAATTTTAAACATGGCCTAATTAACATTTTTAGAAATTTTTGGTATAATTTTTTATCAAAAATTGAAAAAAAAAGTGTATTGGTTAATTAAATGGTGACATATGGCATTGCACCCACTTAAGACTTAATTGTTTTTGTCCTAAAGTAGGTAACCAATTAATGGGCATTAAGAGATCTTTATCTCTTGATTTTTGGCCGACCAAAAGGCCATTCCTTTTCATTTTGCCGTGGTTTCATCCTCTTCTTCTTCTTCTTCTTCTTCTTCCTTTTCTTTGTTTCTTTAAGACTTAATTTACAAAATTTCTCAACCATCATCTCAATTAAATTGTTTTATCTTGCTTCCCTTCACCTTTGGTTGCTATGGGTGGTGAAAGAAGGTGAATAAAGTCTAATTCTTCAAGTGAATAATTTGGTGAGTTGGAAAAAATTTAATTTTATTTGATAATTAGAGTAATTAAGTGTTGATTATAGTATTGTGTGTATTATTTGAGCAAAAATTTGACTTAATCTATGGTGATTTTGGCCATGAATTTGCTGCCAATTGAAGAGCAAGGAGAGGGAAGCAAACCAACAAAAAATAAGGGAAAAGACAAAATTATTGAGTAATTTAGTAAGTGAATAATTTTAAACCATTTAATTTCACAATATACATGTATATATAATTAGAAAAAAATTAGGTTAATTATTAATACAAATTATGAAATTGTACTTGAAATTGTGCAATTAGAAGATAAATTAGTGAAATTATGGTATTTAATTAAAACTTAGATAAGTTTAAATTTTAGGAAAATTTTGGTCACTTAAAAAAAATTAGGCACTAAAATGTAATTTTTCGGATTAAATTGAAATAATTAAAAAATAGATGGTTTTATGTTTATTGTGATTAAATTGAGTAGAAAATATAATTAATAAGAAAATTGAAATAAGGTAACCGAAATAGAGATCTTAAAAAAATTTATGAAATTTTGAGATATATATCGAAATAAATGCAAAATAGAATATAATTAATCTATATGACATATAAGGAGCATGTATTGAAAAAAGAAAGTAACAAATAAAATAAATAAATAAAATAATTATAATTGAATTGTATGATTTTAATTGAAAAATTGGTATATTTAAAATACTGAGACCGTTTTTAATAATGTAGACTAATTATTACCATGAATTGCTAATGATGCATTATTGTAAACTGTATAAAATTATAATTGTATTTTGCCCTTAGTATTATGTGTGAAATCAGAAATTAGGATGTACATGGCTATCCATAGGGACATTTCTGTAACCGCGGTAGCAAGTCATGACGACTTGCATAGTAGTAACCTTAATATGGTTTCACGTCTGTATTGGAGTGTTTGGAGAAAGTGAAAAAGAAAAAGAAAAAAAAAAATAATATGTATGTAATTGATACTACCGGAGTACTGAGACCTATAGGGTCTGTAATTCTGTTTATCTTAATTAGTGATATATTTTCATGCTATACTAGGGACAAGAGAATTAAAATATTATATTGATTAAAGCATGAAAAGATATATATGAGTAAAATGTAAAACTTGAAAAGCGAGAATAAATTACTGTTTGGACAAAAATGTACTGAAAAATAAGGGTGAAAGCCTAACAGAACTGTTAAACAAAGAAATTAGAACATAAGTGCATATTTGAAATTTTAAGAACTAAAGTGAAAATTTATCCTATAGTATGAAATCCGAATTTAAAGTGATAAAAATTTGAGAATAAAACTTGAAAAGCCATAATTGAGAATGAATTTCTCAAGCAAGAGCAAAATAATAATTTTGTCAATAAAGTAAAATTTATAATTTAACCAAAAAATTTGTATTATAATGAAATTAACCGATGAAAAACAAATAATAAAATACAATTATGAAAAATATGTGAATAAACTGTAGTGAAATTCTGGGATTTAAGTTTATGTTCATCATTAAGTATTTTTGTACTTAGCTTGTGGTTTTGTACTGCACGTAGGAGACAGAGACTGAATTTGTGCTATAAGGAAATCAATATTAGAAGGATCCAGCATTTTTGTGGTTTTGTTAGCATGTATACATGAGTGTTGCCTTGTAGGACAACATGGCTAGTGTTGGGAACTGTTTATAGTTTTGAACTTATATATATCTGTTATGTACTGTAAATAAGTAGATGGATTAAGTACAAAAATTGTTCTGTATATATGTATGGTTGTATGTAAAATTTTGGAAATAACTGTTGTTTTGTATTTGACTGATCTTGTGAAGTATTTATATATATTGTGGAGGTTGGGTTGGATGCTTGTGAAAATTTTGAATAGTGCCATCCAGGGCACATAAATTTTTTTCTTTACCATTGGAAAGTATTATTCATAACGAATTTGGTGTTATAATTTGGACTGAAATTGAGGTTAAATAGGTCTCTAAAAGAAAAAAATAAAATAAATAACTGGACCGATATAGTTGACTGAAAACTTTGACTGGCTTAAAAATATTCCTTGGACTTCATAAAATTATTTCGATTGCACCAATTGACTAGAAATTATGTATATGAATTTTTGGAATAATAAAATAAACTTTTTGAAAACTTTGAAAATTCAGCTTTCAGACTGGTTAAAATTTGCATTCGGGGCTAATTTGATATCGAAACGACCTCGGATTGATCCGAAATTTTAAACATGGCCTAATTAACATTTTTAGAAATTTTTGTATAATTTTTATCAAAAATTAAAAACTAAAAGTGTATTGACCAATTAAATGGTGACATGTGGCATTGGACCCACTTAAGACTTAATTGTTTTTGTCCTAAAGTGGTTAACCAATTAATGGGCATTAAGAGATCTTTATCTCTTGATTTTTGGCCGACCAAAAGGCCATTCCTTTTCATTTTGCCTTGGCTTCATCCTCTTCTTCTTCCTTTTCTTTGTTTCTTTAAGGCTTAATTCACAAAATTTCTCAACCATCTCAATTAAATTATTTTATCTTGCTTCTCTTCACCTTTGGTTGCTGTGGGTGGTAAAAGAAGATAAATAAAGTCTAATTTTTCAAGTGAATAATTTAGTGAGTTAGAAAAAATTTAGTTTTATTTTATAATTAAAGTAATTAAGTGTTGATTATAGTATTATGTGTATTATTTGAGCAAAAATTTGACTTAATCTATGATAATTTTGGCCATAAATTTGCTGCAAATTGAAGAGCAAGGAGAGAAGACAAAATTATTGAGTGATTTGGTAAGTGAATAATTTTAAACACTTTAATTTCACAATATATATGTTGTATATATAATTAGAAAAAAATTAGGTTAATTATTAATACAAATTAATTATGAAATTGGACTTGAAATTGTGCAATTAGAAGATAAATTATTGAAATTATAGTATTCAATTAAAATTTAGACAAGTTCAAATTTTAGGAAAAATTCGATCACTTAAAAAAAATTAGGGACTAAAATGTATTTTTCGAATTAATTTGAAATAATTGTAAAATAGATGGTTTTATGTTTATTGTAATTAAATTGAGTAAAAAATATAATTTATAAGGAAATTAGAATAAGGTAACCGAATAGGAATCTTAAGAAAATTTATGAAATTTTGAGATATATATCGAAATAAATGCAAAATATAATATAATTATTTTATATGACATGTAAGGAGCATGTATTGAAAAAAGAAAGTAATAAATAAAATAAATAAATAAAATAATTGTAATTGAATTGTATGATTTTAATTTAAAAACAGGTATATTTGAAATACTGAGACTGTTTTTAATAATGTAGACTAATTATTACCATGAATCGGTAATGATGCATTATTGTAAACTGTATAAAATTGTAATTGTATTTTGCCCTTAATATTATGTGTGAAATCAGAAATTAGAATATACATGGCTAACCATATGAACATTTATATAACCGCGGTAGTAAGTCATGGCGATTTGTATAGTGGTAACCTTGATATAGTTTCACGTCTGTATTGGAATGTTTGGAGAAAGTAAAAAAGAAAAGAAAAAAAAAAGAATATGTGTGTAATTGATACTACCGGAGTACTGGGACCTATAGGGTCTGTAGTTCTGCTCATCCTAATTAGTGATACATTTCCATGCTATACTAGAGGCAAGAGAATTAAAATATTGTATTGATTAAAACATGAAAAGATACTGTATGAGTAAAAATGTAAAACTTGAAAAGCGAGAATAAATTACTGTTTGGACAAAAACATACTGAAAAATAAGAATAAAAGCCTAAAAAAACTGTTAAACAAAGAAATTAGGACAGAAGTGCATATTTAAAATTTTAGGGATTAAAGTGAAAATTTATCTCTATAGTGTGAAATTCGAATTTAAAGTGATAAAAATTTGATAATAAAACTTGAAAAGCCATAATTGAGAATGAATTTCTCAAACAAGAGTAAAATAGTAATTTTGTCAATAAAAGTAAAATTTATAATTTAACTGAAAAATTTGTATTATAATGAAATTAACCAATGAAAAACAGATAATGAAATACAATTATGAAGAATATGTAAATAAACTGTAGTGAAATTTTGGAGTTTTAAGTTTATGTTTACCACTAATTATTTTTGTACTTAGAGTGTGGTTTTGTACTGCATGCAGGAGACAGAGACTGAGTTCGTACTGGAAAAAAATCAATGTTATAAGGATCCAGTATTTTTGTGGTTTTGTTAGCATGTACACATAGGTGTTGCCTTGTAGGACAACATGGCTAGTGTTGGGGACTATATATAGTTTTGGAATTATATATATCTGTTATGTACTGTAAATAAATAGATGAATTAAGCATAAGAATTGTTCTGTATATATGTATGGTTATATGTAAAATTTTGAAAATAACTGTTGTTCTGTATTTGGCTGATTTTGTGAAGTATTTATATAGATTGTGAAGGTTGGATTGGATGTTTGTAAATATTTTGAAAGTGTTTTGTAGCTATTGCAGGAAGGCAAAATTTGAATTTTAGCCGTTATACTGTCCGAATTTCTGTAGATTAATTAATAAAATATTTTAGAATGTGGGACCCACAACTAAATGGTTAAAATAATGAATGTTACATATGAATAATTTAATAATTTATGAACCACCGTAGTGTAATGTGACACCGTTATTCGGACCAATGTCCGGCTATCAAGTGTTACGGCATAGATCTCTACGTTGTAGTCTAGCACATAAAACAGAAAGTTTCATCCATAGCTCTGAAACAAGAAAGAACAAATTTGCATCTAAACAGGTCTACAAACAACAAGAACAGTAAAGCAGCCATGCAACTTACAATCTTCCCATGTTTCTGCATCAGCATTGCATCCCTTCTTGCAAAAAACTCTCCCTGCAAAAATCCTATTCGTTAGACATACCAAAGTTAGTTTTTGGACAAATGCTAGTTTTCATTACCCAAGCACCCAATCATTTATAAAAGACTCTTAAAAAGCTCCACATTATTTAATATTTGCAAATTAAATGAAAAAAAAGCTAACAAATTGTTTCAAGACTTCATAAATTGGCACTATATATGATGCACATCCTTTCCATTCAAGCATTTCTGTTTCTAAAAATTGTGTGCTTTCTCGATGATACCAAACTGAATATCATGCACAAATGTATTAATAATCCATTTGGAGCATTTATAAAAGACTCTTAAAAAGCTCCACATTATTTAATATTTGCCAATTAAATGAAAAAAAAAGCTAACAAATTGTTTCAAGACTTCATAAATTGGCACTATATATGATGCACATCCTTTCCATTCAAGCATTTCTGTTTCTAAAAATTGTGTGCTTTCTCGATGATACCAAACTGAATATCATGCACAAATGTATTAATAATCCATTTGGAGCTATCATAAGTAATAAAGTTACGTGTATAGCAGTATTGTTATCCATGCACTTGCTACTATGTCACACTACAAACGTTTTTATTATGGATTTGGAGATAACACAAGCAACAAAGTCATTAGAATAGCAGCATTGCTGCCATGCACTTGCTGCTATGTGTCAAAGACATCTCATAAGACAACAAGCAAGTATATCGATAATACCATCAAGCTCCTATATGCTCAGAAGACATGTCACTGCATCCAACCAACAGCTCATGAGAGAGAATGATCCCCATAGTGAACATTCTGAATAACCATTTCCCAAATAAAATCCAAATAATCATCACATGGACACCAAAGGCAGCATTGCTCCTTTATTCTTTAACTAAATAATCAAATGCATAAATTTCTTATTCTCTTGAAGCAATTTCTGAACTAAAAAGTAGATAGTTCAACAAGCCCGGCCAAAAAAAGCTAAAATCAAATGTCTAAGGAGGAAAAGGAACATATATTTTGAGTACTAAATTCTTTATTTATCAAAATATAAACGTAATTACTTGCTCCTTTTTACTTTCTCTGTGCATGGAATTACGATAGTCCACGATTATAATCAGATAATTAAGTAATGAGGTAAGAACTGCATCACTAAATGAGAGTATATAAAACATCTAAGATCTAACCAACAGGTATAAATTAATGACAAAGAGAGAATAGGAAATTAACTAGAAAATCTATGATATTAAAATATAATAGGGGAAGGAGACATACATGGAATCTGAGTAAGAGCTGCATATTTGTGGGTGCATTCGCTGCCACAAGGTGGCGCCCATTGTTCGGGTAGCATTTCCTCATATACTCCTTACAATCTCACTATTTTTCACTAATAGAAGCCAGGTAGAGGAAAATGATGTTTTTAAAATTGGACAGCATATCAGACCAGATTTGATGACCAGCATATAGTTCAAGCAGATTGACCACCATTTAATGACATGATAATGTAATTAATATATTTTTTTTAAGAAATAAAAAAAAAAGCTGAAATGTCATTAAAGAGTATAGAAAACAAAAAAGTAAAAATAATAAAATTATAATAATAAATCTAGAATTATTTTCAACAATTCAAAATCTAAGATTGGTTTTTACATTACTTTTCAAGCCATTAGTTATCAAACATCTCTCCAAAACCATTCATATTGACTTACTAACTCAGTTTCATCTTTAGTCCTAATTTGAATAGTTCGGGCGGAGAAAGTTGAGCCATAATCTGATCATTTTGCTAATGCTTCCTTAACATCTTCTTCTAGTGACTAATTCATACATAAGCATCATACATAAGCATCAACTGCCTTCGCTTTCTACTTACCTTGAACAGTGTTTTAGCTTCATTATAGATTACTATTAACTGCATTCAATGATAATGGGAAACTGAAAATGAACATGTAAGAAATGGAAGGGTCACCTAACTCAAAAACTTTGACTCTTAAGCAATAAAATCTTCACTTTTCATGCTCATCTTCTCAATGATGTGAGAAATGAAACCATGAAAGTAACTTTCAAGTATTAAGAAAACAACTACTCAGGCCTGCCAAAAAGCTTGCTTTTTAGCTTATTTTTCAACAATGTGCAATTTAAATGTGCACTCAATTGCAATCGTTGGTTTTCAGAAAGGAAAATTATATGGGTAAGCAGTTAATTACCTAGAGCGGCTGCCCTTCAGCTGATGAACATAAGCACCTATTCTTCTGAAATCAAGACATTCTTGGTCTCTGTGTAAATAAATACATGAATACACAAACTCACACATATATAACGATTGTAAATAAATACATGAATACACAAACCCACGTATATATAACGACTGCATTAGGGCTGTGAATAACGAAAACTACTTAGAAAAAAATGCATTAATGTTCACAGATATCCCAAAAAAATATTACGAAGACAGATGTTAAACTTTTTATTATAGAGCTTTAGCCTTTAAGAAGCCTTTCAGAGTGTTCAAAGAAACGATTTATTGCTTCCTCCATAAAATCAGAGTATTCTAAAATTTTTAGGCAATCATAACAAATCATACATTAAGGCCACCTAATCCTAAATAAGAATTGACCAAAATACAATTAAACTTCCAATACTATGATATTCAAACATCACATAAAAGATAAATATAAGCTATAGAAACAAATCAAAGATTCAAAGCCTATTTTAGTTTCTGGAATAATTTCCAGTCTCCAAATAAATATACGGTTACTTAAATATTTGCACATTTGCAAGCGGAAGAATATACTGAAATAGCAAATTTTATTCTCTTTAGGAGCTATAATAATTACAAAATACTGACGTTATCCACGGTTGTTTTTAATCAGTAATCACTCAAAGAACACAAAGCTTTGGCCTGGTATTACATATCACTACACTACTAAAGGCTAATAACAAACTTTAAGGATAATCTTCACTACAATCTTGCAAGAAATGAAAAAAAGACAAGTGTTGAAGCCTTAGACATGACTGATTATTTATTGACAATTAATTACTTATTGAACTGCAAAATATAATTAAATTTTAATAGAATCATGAAAGTATAATAGCACATTCAGGTACAACTTTGAAAACACCGAAGAAACAACAGAAATGGAAGAGAAAACTGACAAATTCCAATAGCAACAAATGTAGTATATGATGGTTGAATTCCATTTGAGATCATTTTATGAAATAATCCAAGGGATTTTATAGCGTCTCCATTCACTGCAACACCAGAAATAATAGCATCCCAAGCTCCAGCATCCTTACTAACAATGCCCTCATAAATAAATTCAATATAAATAACACGTCTAAAATTAACAGCGAGCTTCAAAGAGACATTTGATCGAACAGTTGGAAGATGACCACACACCCACCGAAACACCCACTCAAAATCCTCAAGCTTTTCTTCAAAATTGAGTTAGGGGAAAATAAAATCAAAATAAAAATAATGGTAGAGATGTAAAAAGTGTAAGATTTTGATTTCAGAGAAGAAATCGAGGGCGAACCTTGGCTTTAGAGATTCAGTTTACACATGTAGAAGAGGAAGAAATCAATTGAAGAGAAATGGAGGCGTACCCGTGTCTGCGGCGTCTGGCAACGCACAGGAGATGGTAACCGGCGTTATTGACGGCTGAAGGCCGGTGACGGGAATCACGGGGAAGGTGGGATGCCGTGAAGAAGATGATGGAGATCACTTTCTTATTATTATTATTAAGCAAAACGCACAATTTAATCCTTTAATTTTAAAATTTTTACATATTTAATTTCTATATTTTTAAAATTAAATATTAATCTCTCAAATTTTACGTTTTTATATATTATATTTTTAAAATTATATAATAAATCTTTAAACTTATTTATTATAACTGATTAAGTCTATACGAATATTAAAAATAATAATATTTCGTTAAAATATACGTGATTTTAACTAAACGTGTTATTTATATCGATTATTTTGAATTTAATGTGTTCTTTTTAAAAAATTAAGGAACTTAATGTGTAGATTTGAAAGTATAAGCATCTAATATATAAAGTCGTTAAAGTACATAGATTAAAATATGGTTTTTTCTTTATTATTATTAGAGAGTACATGCATGGCTATTCATTATGTCGGTTTGGTTCGATTTGGACCATACAAAATAGACCGAAAATTTAAAATGAAATTTTATAGAATCAAAATTAAATACACTGAATAAATTTTAGTATGTTTGATTTAGTTTTATGTCTTTTAGATTTTATGGATTTTTATTGGATTTTCAATCTTTACGGGTCTATAAATTAAATTAATATATTTTTACTAAAATAAAATCATTTTTTAATTAATAGAAATAAATTCATCATATTTGATTTTCTTTATAAATACGGTAAATCTATTTTCAACCCTTTTAACTTGTCCACTAAGTTGATCTTCAAGTTAAAATACAAATATAATAAAAACAATTAATCAAGGAGATCAAAACAAAAGCAATTAATATGTGTGCATCCTTGTACAGTTATTCCACCCATCCGGTAGTATCAAACTGTTGAGAATGAAATAAAAATCTTAGTCAACTACAAACTTGTGAATGCTAAGGCAACATGTGCTATTGCTATTGCTATTGCTATTGCAAGCCATTCGATGATTTAAAAAAAAAATTGAGACACTAGCATTGTAAATCTTCAGCCAATTAATGAACCAATCACTCCTCCAATTGTAATTAGAGAACCAAAAACAAAGAACTGAGACCAACATGGGAGCAAACAGAGCAAAATTAAACTAAAAAAAAAAAATCAAATGGCCTTGATTTTATTTTCCAAGTCTCACTTGTTTCACTCATTTTACATCGAGTTCTTTAATTAATTAGTAATTAATTATATTATAAACACCTGTGCTTTTTTCTCTTAACACTCCATGAAGAAGATTCATCACCTCTTGTCTTCTCCGTTACAGCCTTCAATGCTTCTTGGATTGAAATTATACAATACTGTGGTTGCTGTTGTTGCTTATTGTTATTGTTTGATGAATCTTCTTGTCCAATAAAATTTCCTCTCATTGCTCAAAAAAAAAAAAGCAAAATCAACTAATGTCCGATCGAAATTCGCTTCAATTCACCAAATGACCTCTTATAATTCCTTCTCTGCAGCCGAATCAACCATGGACACCTCCAATCCCATCGCCACCAAGCGCCGCATAAGCACAGCCGGCGATGGCAACAGAACTGGAGAGTTCTTAGGAGAGTGAGCCGGCGAGAAAGAAGCACCGAGAGGAACAAATCTAACGAAGGTGGGAATGAAGGAGAAGAAAAAATTGGCAGCCATTGAAGAGAACAAAGTTAAGAAGAAGAGTGTTGGGTGGTTGCATATCTAAGGAGAACAAAGAAGAAGAAGAAGAAGAGAAGAAGAAGCCGAGGGGAATAAAAAAACAAGTGTTTTAACCGACATTTGTCGGTAATTTGTCAATAAACTGGCACTTGTTGGTTATTTTAAGAGAATCACGTTCACTGGTTGTATTTTATCTGAAATTTGTATTATTTAAAAGTATCAACATTTGAGAATTTCATTATTTATTTAGTCATTCTCGTAGTTTAAATGTCAAAATAAATTTAACGGACAAATTTGAACGGCTGAAGATGAGTTTATACTTATAAATATTAATCAAAATTACATATAAAATAAAAAAATTAAATTTGTAACCAAACATAAATTCAAATCAATAATGGAGTGCATATGTATATATATACATGCACTACCGTCTACCAAATTTGAAATACAATTCAAGAACTATTATTAAAATTTTAACCTAAATCTCAAGTTGACTCCCAACAAATTTAATTGAGAAGCAAAAATTCTTACAATGGGATCAAACGATTTTTTAAACCAAAAATAAGAAAAGTATTTTTTTAATTTATTTATATATTTTCCATGTAGTAAAAACAAAAATATGAATATATAAAATAAATTCCAAAATGCATATTCATTAATTAGATTGATTCGGTCTATTTAATTTTCAAATATTAAGGACCGAATCAAATCGAATAATTGAATTTTTAATTTCAATCAAAATCAAATAAATCGAAAATAAAAAAATTAAATTAAATGGACCAAAATCCATTTGGTTTGGTAAGTACACGCACATATCTCTTATCTGTATGCATGCATGGGAGATGTGTGTGCACCATAGCAACCAAATCCGGTCCCAATTCTGAACTCAAATAGATATATAAATATTTAAACTCGATCTAATCTTTATTTTTATACAATTTTAAATCCATTTACTATTACTCCATAGTTTTTAAACCCAATTCAAAACTTGATTAATATATAAAATTTAATTAGATTTTCGACGTATTTAATTGAACTAGCTAGATATATACTTATTTTGTATGTATTAAGTTATTTTTAATAAATATTGTAACTATATGTTTTATTCATGATTTTAAAACATAGAATTGAAAATTTATTGTAATAATTAGATTAAAAGCATAAATATAAAATATTTTATATACTTTAAAAGATAAAGCACATATAAAATAAATTGCAATGGAATTTTTTTCCCCTTTTTTTTTCCAAAATTTTCTCCTGTCAACATACTCCTATACATTAAAACGACACAAACACAAACTAACAAATGAAAAGAGAATTATCAATATTTATTGAAAACTCCATGGATAACTGAAGGAGTTCGGGATACGCCCATAACTCACGAAATGATAAATTGGTCCCGATATAATAGAGATAATATTGTAACAGAAAATAATTTATATGGAATTAGTTTCATATTGGTTTTTCTCTTAATTAGAAAATCTACCATTTTATGTGTGCATTAATATGGGCTACATATTAATTTCGTAACTGCAATATTTATTATTTTTTTATTAATATTGTACCTGTCAATTTAATTCATCATTATTAAGAAAATTAAGTATTCTTTAATTGGAACCTATATAACGACTCAGTTTCTTCATTTGAAAGAGGAAAAAATTAGAGATATCGAAACTCTGTCGGTTTGTTTTCTCGCATATTCTTTTTGTCTAAAGGGGCTTTTAGTTCGTGAATTTATGCTTTCATCCTGTAATTCATGACACGTGGGTGATAGGTTATGCCGGTAACGTGAAAGAATCGACTTTTGCTTTCGCTTTAATGATTTGCGCTTCAAGAAGTATTTATGTCTATTTCTCGTAATATATCGTGTATATATTTCTTTCATTGGTATCAAAGTCCATATTTTTGCATTTCGGCATGTCTAGTATGTATATCTGATTTTTTTTTTGTAAAAATGCTGACATATTGATAGGCCAATTGATAAACATATTAGATCTGTTCTATATGTATTTTTTTTTAAATTCTGGTTTGAATTTTTTTTTTTTGGACACCGAAATTAAATAATTATTTCAAAAAATCCGTAATTAAAATTTCGAGTGAAAATTTATTATTTTTTACCACACCATTGGACTGTGAAGATGACAGAAGGCTTGTACAACTGCTTCCAAGGCTCATGTTCTGCTCCGCTGTAAACTTTCAAATTCCACCGGAGCTGGACTAGTTTCGCCTTTAGCTTTTGAACCTGAGAAAGCAGGTTTGCTTTTGAATTTAGACTTCAACCACAAGCACTGGCTCACCGCCTACGGCAAAGATTTTGGCCCTTTTCTGGGAGCCATTTAGATCGAATCTCTCATCATTGGCACTATCGTTTCCCCGAAATCAGAAATGTTTTAAAAAGATTGTTTAGCAGTCCCTTAATCTTTGGATTGTGTCCAGAAAAAAGAAAGTACTACTTTACATTCAGCTAGTGCTAAAAAGGCTACTCCTAGTATAAGTGGTAGAATTATTCCAAGTATTTCAATTGGAACAACTATGTGTTAGTGTAAGCCCTAGCCCCAATGCATTGTAATAAAGCACTTTGAATTAATAAAATGAGGCATTTGTTTTATCCTTTGTATTCCTGTGCATATCAATTGATAAAACTATCCAAGAGTGTTCTTTCGGTTTAAGTTATCATGTGTGAGGCACATGGTTGTAAGACCTTGAAACAAATGAGACATCATTCTAAATATCCCTAGTCAGTCATTGTTATGGGAATAACAATGAATTAAGACTAGTATGCTCTCTCTGATATTATGAGTTCTGTCTTACGGATCATTAGGACAAGAGTGTCAATCAGGGATCATAGATACATGTTAAAGAACATGGTATCTGGATACGATCCGCTCATGAGAACACTACATGATACAAGTCATAAGTATTTCTCATATGCAAGTTTTGTATCGGAGTTCTTAGACCTGAAATCTCTATGAAACTCTTTATGAATTACTGTGTACTTTGACATACACCTAACGTGCTCGTAACAGAGTGACAAGTACGGGTATGATTGGGTATACACTAATTCATATTAGAGAGCATGAGAGAAGTGAAGGGATTACCCCTCTCAATAAGAGAGAAAATATCATCGGCCACTTGATCAGTGAACTGAGAAGTGTATGGCCATACCGAGATAAAATAATGAGTAATCATTATTTATCTGAGAGTTCAGTGTCACTGGAATATCAAGAAAGGAATTAATATATATAAGGATGACTAGTTCCATGCCTTATATTAATTCTGATATTTATGGGTAAGGGACTATACAAAATTGCATTAGGTCACTAAATACCATATGCATTTTCATTTAATTTGGAATGCTATAATATCTTGCTAGAGAATATATATAGCCTTTGAATTAATTTATTAATTCATTGCCAACATTAAATGGACCTATAGGATCTCACACAAAGCATTGGGCTTAAAATACTTAAATTAAGTATTGGGCATTAATTTGGGCTTTTAATTAAAGTCAAATTAATGTATGTAATGGGTTATAAAATTGCTATTGGGCTTTGGTCCATGAGAGAGAGAAATTCAGCCCACAAGGTTTAATTTCAATTAATTAATTATGTTACATTAATTAAGTTAATTGAGTATTAAAGCCTAAAGGAATTTAAATTAAATTAAATCACTTATATAATTGATGAAGTGGCCGAAATTCCAAGAGGAAAATCAAGGAATTTCGGCACATGTTTATTATTTATATTAAGTATTTTTATTTAATTAAATGTCTTATGTTTTATTTTAAATTTGAATTTAAATTCAAAGGAGTTTAATTCAAAATATATTACTTATCTTTAGGAAGTGATAGAGTTTGAATTAATTATCTTAGGATAGTTGAATTCAGATCAAAGACTTGCCAAAGGATAATTATATATATTGAAAGAAATAAAACCCTAATAAAACAAGGAGAAGTTGGCGTGAAAACAAAGAGAAAACCCTAATCTTCTATGTATTTTGCGTGAACTCTCTCTCTCTCTAAAAAGAATTTCTTTTAGCCAATTTTCACAAGGAGAAAGGATAGTTCCTCATTCTCTTGTGATCTTGGGTAGTAATAGCAACTTAAGAGAAGTACAAAATCAAATTTTGTAGCTTCAAACCATTGCCTTTACACAATACCGAAAAAAGAGCTAGCAATCTCGATTTTAAGCCGTCGGTGCAAGTGTGTGTGTGAGAATAGAGGGAGTGGCGTAAAAGGCTGTTCCTTGGCATTGGTGATCGAGACCTAAGGCGGATAAAGTCACCTTAGCTGCTGGGCATCATCAAATTCAATTTTCAAAAGGCATCATAAGTTGTAAGTTCTACAACCCTAAAATTGCATGTTTCGTTTCTTGCTTCGGAATTGTATGGTATATATGATAAAAAATTTTGTTTTTCCGCTGTGCTATCATCACATTCATACCATGTCATATTCCATCACTATGTACGTTTTCAATTTTCTATTCACTCATAATCTGGCCTGATCGACCCAATCATGATATTGAAGGATGGGACCTTTTCTCGAAAAACTCTGGATCCCGAGAAGAGTTAAAGATGGTGCAAAAGTGGCTATTCACTCACTAAAAGAGCTCAACAAAGTCACTCCTTGAACAGAGGCTTGAGCCTAGGCTAGATGGATCAAATAGGTGTTTCGTGGGGTAATATATTTGTCTTTGCTTTTTAATTGAAATAAATAATTTTAGATCAATACTAAAGATAAGAAATAGATAATCAACAATAAAAGAAAATAAAAAAGTTTCGAATTGGTAAAGAAAGGCCGCTATTCTCGCCTTACCACCTTAGAAAAAATTCGGTGGCCTAAACCATCGATAAGACAGTGCGTGGCTTGCACTTGCCACCAGTATGCTGGACGCGTGCTAGAGGGCATGTCTCTAGCACACGCAAAGCCACATGCGCTGAGTAAAACATCACTCAGCCACGTGGCCCAATGGGGAATCGACATGTGACCTTATATATAGTGAAGCGCCATGTGTCAGATGACGTATCAATGGGGGGTCTATATGATGTCATGTGGACCAACAATATAATGATACGTGGCATGTTGTGTCATGCCACGTGGCAGCCTGCAGTGCAGCCACGTGGCATGCATGTCTAGACATGTGGCTTGATGAGTCATGCCACATGTCAACACGTGGGCCAGTGACTAGATGACACATGGCAGACTACGGTCATGCCATGTGTCCATTTTATCTGTCGAGTGGGTGCCACGTAGCCACACGTGGCCCAGTAAGGTTGCGCCATGTGGCAGAGTGTCTCAGGTCACATGTGGTCCGTCTGTTGCGCTTGTGGTGCGTGAGGCCCACCCTCGCCTGTGCGTGTTGGTGCGTGCGACCTCCTCCGACCTCCAAATCAACTAAAAATTTTTTTAATCCGATTTTCTCAAATTTTTTAATTTTTTGGTCATTTTTTGAAAATTTTTTGAGGACAAAAAAATATTGTTTGGATTTTATTCCTATAAAAATAATTTTAAAATTGATAAAAATTGAGAAAATTATTTTTCCTGCCTTCTTAAATTTTCAAATTTGTTTGAAAATTATATTTTGTGGATATCTCTTTATTTGTTGATTGAAATGAGTTTCAATCATATGTATGTTTGTACATGAGTGTATTGACTATTTATATTCTATTATGAGTAATAGTTTGTCTTTATCTTTTGGATTGAAATAAGTTTCAATCATACATGTTTGTGTATGAGTGTACATATTGTTTAATTTTCTATTATGTGTAAGAGAAATGGTGAAGATAAGGACTCCTAGATGTCTATAAATTTCTCAAGGAGTTGGAGAAACCAAAGTAAAAATGAAAATAATTTACAAAATGAGGATGCATAAGAAGGTTCGAGCCGATGAAATTAATGCAATAGTATATCATATTTTATGTATGCATGCAAAGATACAAGAGTGTATTTGGGTTGATGGTCCGGACCAAGGATGTGTTGACAGGACCTTATTTAAGGTGATGAAAGTCTCTTTTGATCGCCATCCAGATATGAGAAACTAGTTGATTGATGCCTAGATCAAGGAAAATGTAATTTATGAGAAAATCGTTATCCAGTTTTTATATTTAGTGACCAAAAGAGGAGTATTGAGAAGCAACATTAAATTTGAGATGGTGCTCAGAAGTGAATGTTGTATGTATCGTCTATGGCTTCATCATCAATTTTATGGCACACCTCTCGATTTGTTTAAAAGGATTGAGAAATCATTTCCAGTGACGGGACTAATTTTGTCACATTCTAGGTTCCTTGAATTATTAACATGAGTGTCAAGTTATTAATGGTTAATGAATTTTTAGTTAGGATTTCTGTTTCCTATTATCAGATTAAAGACAAGTGTGTTTTTATCTTATTTTAAATGTTTCCTCTTTGAGATTGTTGGATATTTAATGATTGATTAAATAAATGAGTTTATTTATCTTTTGGATATTATATTGGTATTTAACATTTATTATAAATGTATTTATTTTATTGTTAATTGCTTAGCAATATTTTATGAGTAAAATGATTGCATGATAATTGAGTTAAGACTTAGATTATCTTATGTATAATATCTTGAATTAAGTTCAAGAACTTAATGCCCAATAATTGACATTTACTATGCATGAAATTTTAACCGGTAATGTTAGACATTATGACTTAGAGGGTAATTGAAAACTTTAAGTAACCTTTTTGAATTTGGGCCTAATAGACAGCTTTATTAGGTTGATTTTTCAAATGCATAGTAAATAACATGTATTTCTTGATCTCCTTAATATTGTGCAATAATTACTGCATTAGTGATCAGAGGATTCAAATGAAATATGTACATCCAATATGTACTTGAAGAGAAAGAGGTTTTAGAAACCTTAAATTTGATTATGATTGAATCTAAGTATGGCACCATAGTCTAGAATAAGAGGGACTAAGATGCCTATGTGGTATGGAAAAGAGATATTCCACTGCTCGTACCATATTGCTAAGTGCAAATGGATGATAATATCGCTACGCAAATTGTGCAAATGTCAAAATATAATGGATCTATGGATTGCATTGCAGGAAAATTCGGGGATACATTTCTGACTCAGTTTTGATCATTAGTGATCAAATTTTGATACTGATCAGAAGAGTCTAATCATATAATGCGAAAACATCTAAGAGAGATGGATAAGATGATATGTGAACTTAATGAACCTAATCATAAGATGATCAATGAGCAATAGGTCCAAGTTATTATCCGTTCTTTATCCTAGAGTTGGGAGCATATAAAGATGCAACTAACTCATATGGACAAGATTAAGACATTTAGGAATGTCGCTTGTCATTTTGAGCTTGAAAAGGACTGTATGGTGTTGATTAAGATCAATGTTGTAGTACACATGACACAATTCTGTTCTGGTAGAATAAGTTCTAACCAGAAAAAGAATAGAAGCTTTAGTGGTAAGGGTAAAGGAAAGGCTCGAGAGCCTAAAAGGCAAAAGATAAAATAGAATTACATAAGTTCTAAAGGTAATAAAAGGATAAATATTTCAAGAGTGAAATATTTCTTCAACTGCCACTAAAAGGATCATTGTTCAGGAGACTTCAATGAGTCCCAATAGATCCAGAAGTAATGAAACTTATGACAAAAAGGATCAAGATTCTTTTATCTAGTTAGTTTCTATTTTTGCTTTAATGAGACTAGGTTTCATTTACATTTTAAGGATCACAATGTACGCTTATATTTAGATGATGCTTAATGTGGTTCTGGTTTTGTTTTGAACATTTTTATTATTATAGATATTGATCCTGATTATTAAAATACTACTAGTTTTTTGTTAATTTTTTCTTCTGTTTCACATTGCTATAAGCATAACGTGAAATTATGGCATGCTAGATAATACCACATTGGCCAAGACTAAATGAGTCAGTTAACCAAAGTAGGATTGATCGATGATTCTAATAAGCTTGAATTACCTACCTATGAGCATTGCCAAAAAAAAACTAGTAAGAAAACTATTCAGAAAAAGGAAACTAGAATCAAAACTCCATTGCAATTGATCCATTAAGATGTCTGTGATTTAATGAATTTTAGGGCAAGGCATGGGCCTATTATTATTCATCACTTATATAGATGACTATATAAGGTGGTCATGTCCATTTGAGTTCTCACAAGTCTGAAGCATTGAGTTGCTTTAAAACTTTTATAAATTTTGTTAAGAATCAATTAGACAAGAAAATTTAAAGCTTTAAGAATCGAACATGGTCAAGGATATCTTTCTGAGGAATTTAAAGCTTTATGTGATGAAAAAATGAATGGACATCAGTTGTCTATTCCTCGAATTCCATAACAAAATGGTGTTCTAAACTGTGTGCCTTTCAAGTTTGTTGCTTCCACTTCTTATGAGTTGTAAACTGGTGGGTAATTTGACCTGATATATTGATGACCTTAAGATTGTATTGTTTATATCCATAATACCTCAAATAAATTTGGTAAATGCAGACCATGAAATTAAAAAGAGTATCTTTGTGCGATATTTTGATGTATCAAAAGGATACGTGTTTATAGGTGAACAAGTAAATGGCTTAGTAATAAATCTGAATCAAGAGACATCATATTTTTGGAAAATAAGTTTCCTAAGTTGGGCAAAGTAAGTTAAGACTTTACTTTTATGAAACTAAAAAAAAGATGAACTAATCGGATCTCTCCATCCGAGTGGGAGGAAAATTGAAGAAGAAGGTCAAAACTCTCTTTTCAATGGTTTGGATGTTCATAATCCATTCTTCAGTGGAAGGATGAGCATGCCTAACTTCAGTGGGAGTATGGATATTCAGGATCTTTATTTAAATGAGAGCGTAGAGCTTAATTCTAGTGGAAGCATTCCAAACTATGATTAATATATGAGATATGTTTATCAAGAATTAGAATTAAAAAAAAAATCTAAAAGGAAAAGTGTTCCATGTCGATGATTTTTTAGTTATCCCACAAGAATTCCTAGCAAAAGATAAATGGATTAAAACAATGAAAGAAGAAATGTCATCTATGAGATTGAACCATATTTGGAAACTGGTTGATCTACCTAAACGAAGCAAACCAATTGAAAATAAGTGAATTCTCAAAATAAAGCAAAAAGCTGATGGCAGTATCGAAAGATACAAGGCCTTGCTAGTTGCTAAGAGGTTTACACAATAGAAAGGAATTGACTATGAGAAGACTTCTTCACCTATTGTTAGATTTACGTCGATAAGGTTAATACTAACCTTGATGCTAGTTTGGACCTAGAGCTACATCAAATGGATGTAAAGACTACTTTCCTCATTGAAAAAGACAACGAACATAAGGTTTGCCAATTTATGAGATCAATCTATTGCCTAAAGTAGTCTTCAAGAAAATGGTATTTGAGATTTCATAAAGCAATCATGTCAAACGAGTTCAACATGATTGATGAAGACTATTGTATTTATCACAAAAGCTTTAAAGACAAATTTGTCATTTTAACTTGGTATGTAGACGACATACTAATACCAAAAAATGACATATAGTACGTAAATCTTATAAAAGATTGGTTGTAATCCAACTTTAAGTTGAAAGATATGGGTCAAGTAAATCATATCATTGGAGTTAAGATTTTAAGGGATCGCTCAAGAAGATTATTGTTACTGTCTTAAGAGACATACATTAACAAAGTTCTTGAACAATTTAATATGCAAAATTTAAACTCATAGACAACCCCATCGCTAAATATTAGTTTCTTAGCAAAAGTATGTGTCCTAAGACAAAATGAGCAGATTGAACATATGAAGAATGTTCAGTATGCCAGTGCCATAGGTAGTCTGATGTATGCAATATTATGTACAAGATTTGATATATGCTATGTTGTGGGAATAGTAAATATATATCAGTCTGACCCAGACAAAGCACATTGAAAAGCAATAAAAAAAGAATACTTAAATACCTCAAAGGTACTGCAGCTTATTCTCTCTATTTTTTTAATGAAATAATCTGCAATTGAGATAATATTCAGATGTTGATTGGGGAAGTGATGTGGATGAGTGAAAATCCACTCCAGGTTATGTATTCTTGCTTGGAAAGGGTGCCATTTAGTGGAGTAGCAAGAAACAAATCTTTGTAGCCCATCATATTGCAAGCTAAATTTGTTGTTTTCTCAGCTACAGTACAAGAGGCAGTTTTGGTTGAAACAGTTTGTAAACCATTTGGGATTAACTGCCTTAGAGGAACTAGTGATAGTCTATGGTGACAGTCAGTCGTTGATGGATGTATCAACATTAAGTGTCAATAAATCGAAGATATTGTTGTACTAGGAGAACTAAACTTGCAGTACATTTTCTCGCTGGATGTGATTGCAGATCTATTAACAAAATCTGTATTGAGAGATGTGTTTTGAGAGACATATTAGATCTCAGAGTTTACATAAGATTTGATTTGTACTGTTTATGTGATCCTTTAACATTATTATTTATTAATAATAATAAAGTTCATTATTTGGCAATACCTGAGTATGAATGTTTATATGTGAATATTTACTGTTATTTATTATATGATTGAGCATATTAGACAGAGAAGCAGCCCACTCACATGGGTGTTTAACTTAGTTTTGATAATGAGTTGACAAAGACTAAGATGATGCGAGTTTTGAACACAAAGTGAATTTCAAGAACTTGTTCAAAATAAAAGTGTCGTATTGTAGAAATTACAAGATAGGTCTTGTTAAGGTGCAAGATAAAGACATATATGAGGTTGTATACTTTGGATTGAGGTCCAAACTAAATTAAGTATAATCCTATGATAAGTTAAACATAATTATCATATACTATCTTAAAAGCTAGAAATAGTTCTAAAGTGGGAGAACTAAAGTTGGATGCTTTGGTGCATTGCAACCTTATGCTTCTGTATGGTGTTACATAATAATAAGATATGCGCTCCTTTAAGGGAAAGGAAAGAACACTATAACACATGCATCATACCATATATGCTTAAGTTGACCAAGGAAAGGGAATCTTATATGAATGATCTCAAATATTCCCTAGTGTGAGACCCTAATTTTTTCGACCCTCAGGACTCTTAACATATGCCTGAAGTATAGTTCAGTATGGCTTGCTTAGTTAGTCTCCAAAGGGTTATGGAAAAGTTTTGGCCCGATGGATCTAACTAGAAAAACGAGTTGGGCTATGATGGATGGTATATAAAAAAAGGAAAATATGTTTTTCGATCACATTTGGTAGTTTCGTAATTCATCGGTATACCTATTGTAGTCTTTATAAGTAGAGACACAATAGTGAATACAAAAATTATTTTTATGAGATCATGAGATAAAACAACGAATGTGAGAAAGCTATCTAGGGTTTGACATACAATTATAAGAAGATCTTGTTTCTCAAGACACTATATATCATTAACAGATGTATAGCATTAGTGTTCTCGACGTATGCCGGTTACACGAACTATCTGCCTATATAATAGAAAAAAATGACTGAAAATTATTTTGTCATGTGTGAGTGGGAGATGAATGAATTTGGGATATGCCCATGACTCACGAGATGATAAATTGGCCCCTATATAATAGAGATAATATTGGAACAGGAAATAATTTATATGAAATTAGTTCCATATTGGTTTTTCTCTTAATTAGGGAATATACCATTTATGTGTGAATTAATATGGGTAGTTACATATTAATTTCGTAACTGCCATATTTATTATTTTCTTATTAATATTGTAACTGCCAATTTAATTCATCATTATTAAGAAAATTAAGTATTCTTTAATTGGAGCCTATATAAGGGCTCATTTTCTTCATTTGGCAAAATTTGAGATATCAAAACTTTGTCAGTTTGTCTTCTTGCATATTCTCTTTGTTTAAAGGAGCTTTTAGTTCGTGAATTTATACTTTTATCTCGTAGTTCGTGACACGTGGATGATAGGCTATGCCGATAACGTGAAAGAATAGATTTCTACTTCTGCTTCAATGATCTGCATTTCGAGAGATATTTATGTCTACTTCTCGCAATATATCGTGAAATATATTTCTTTCAATAAGAAAGTTGAAGATTCAAACTCCTTCGAAGACATCATGAATGAGACAGTTGAACATTCATTACTCATTGAAGAACCAGTGCAAGATGGAGATGAAAATTCAATGCCCATGAAGATACCATGGATGAAGACTTAATTGGATTTTCAAGAAGAAAAGCTACCTAAAATTTTAATTTGAATATTGTCGATTCAGGATTTAATTTGAATAAATTTCCATCTGAAGATGGAGAGACTTTTAAGGAAGAACAATTTAAGCAAACAGTTTGACCTATGTTAAAAAGAACGACTTTTAAGGAAAAAACAACTTGAGCAAATAATTTTACCTATGTTAAAAAATTTTCTTCCCAAGTATTATTAGTAACTTATTGTTTTTCATCTTGAAAAAGTTTGATTTTCTTTCCAAGATTCAAACTTAAAGAGTGTTATTTTACATGACTTGGTTATAGTAATGAATGTTATTGTATATTATTTGGTTAGACAATAAGCATAACTTTTTATTCTCAAACAGACCAGATGGTTAGGAACAAGAAGATTTGTCTCAAAAAAAGGACGAAATTTGTCTTCTTATAATTACAGCTAATGATATAAGAAAAAAAACATTTTCTCGGTACTAGTCCTAAATTTTGAATTTAACAGTACAAACATCACTTTTTGACGGTATGGAGATAGAAATAGATTTATATTTGTTTAGAGCAGAATATAAAGTTGTAGAAAATTTACATAAACTTTAGGCTTTGAGTGTTAGATTAATTTAGGGTGCGTTCGCTAAAATTATAAATTATAAATTTTTTGTCTTTTAAAATTTAAAAACTATTATCAATTTTTATTATCTATTATTTAAAAAAAATTATTTTATATATTTAAAAAATATATTATACTTTTTTAATTATTCATGTATATTTTTTAATTATTCATGTATATTATGATAATGATTTTGATGGTGGTGGGGATAGAGGCGGTGACGGTGGCAGGGGTGGTAGAGGTGATAGTGGCAGCGACAGTAATAGTCTGGTGGTGGCAGTTATGGCAATGGCGGCGGTGTGGTGGTGGTGGTTGTGGCAATGGCAATGGTGTGGTAGTGGTGACGACAGCGGTGTGGTTGAGGTGGTGGCAGCGGCATGGTGATGGTGGTTGGTGGCAGTGTGGTGATGGCAGCAACGATAATGACAGAGTGATGATGGTAGTGGTGGTGATAATAAAGATAAAGTAATTAAATTGTTGATAAAAACAAAATTCTAAAAATCACATTTTGAAGATTTTTAATTTATGTTTTTGAGTGTGAAAATCACTTCTTAAATTTTTGTAGAAAACAAAACAGAAAAAAATTTGCAGAACATGTTTTGGTTTTATTTTTAAGAAAAAAATTAAAAACCGAAAACAAAATCCTCCCCTAATGCACCTTTAATTAATCATAAAAGTGTTACCCATGTTTCTTGGGTTGACTCAAATATTATATGAACTCAAGATAATGGTTATTGGCCTGTAGGAAATTTTAGGATCACCAGAATTTTAGTATAAATAGAAAAAACCCTTCCCTCTTTCTTCATACAATTTTACACTTGCCAAAATCTAAAAGAATATATGTTCTGCATCATTGAAAAGAACGACGAAAGGAGAAAGCGAGATAGGACAAATCAATTTCATAGAAAATCGTTTTGCATCATGGATCAATGTTAGTATCTTTTTTTCTCTCTTATAGATTGAATCCTAATTAAACGAGTTGAATCAATTGTATCATAAATGATTTTGGAGAATTCTAAACTTGTAATATTGTTTAAAAAATGACAAAATTCATTTACAAGTGGTATCAGAGCGGATTATGACACCTTGATTCATATTAAAGTTAAATTTAGGATTCATGGCATGGAATGATATTAATTTTATTTTATTGCTTCCACTATATTTTTACATGAATTAAATGTTTAATTTCATTGTTAATTTTGTTTTGTTGTTCAATTGATTGCCATAATTGTTTACTGCGATTATGTTCTTAGATCAAAAATTAATTTTATAGTTAAATAATTGAAATAATGGAATGAACTGATTTTCTTTTGCCTAAAAGTAAAGTTAATTTGGTTGGGTAAACATGTTTTAATCTTTGGCATTGAAAGGTTACTGCAAGTGCCATTGATTTCCGAAATACATGTTGTTTTACCTATAATTTGATTGATTTGGTTGGATAACAATGAGTTTGTATATTTGCTGCAAATTGTCCCTTTTGTTTCATTAAAAAAAAAGTTGGAATTGCTATTTCGTCCTTTTGCTGGAATTGTCAAATGGCATTTTGGTTTGCTGTGATTTTTGAAACGAAAATCAAAAGGGCTGGGATGGCAAATGACATCTTGGTCCTCGTAATTTTTTGGACCATTGAAATTTGATAATAAAATTATGGTTTAGTCCCTAAAAGTTTTGGATTTTAAAGTATATTATTCCAACATTATAGTTAAATTTTCAAATTTATTTATTATTACTTAATTAAATGTTTATTATATAGAAAGTTTGTTAGTCACCAAAGCGACCTTGTAAAGATATTTAATTATGTATTATTTCAATTGTTTATATTATATGATGCTAATTAATGACATAAAAAAAACTGGACAATTTAGTTTATTAATTATAATGCTAGAAGATCACTCAAAGGTGAATCATTGCTTATAATTAATAATATTAAAAAGATTTATCGACAAACTTGGTGAATATGTTTTATATCCAAATATAATGTACAGACTAGTTTGAGTATGATTGACTGCCTATTAAAGTGTGTGTGTGCATATATATATATATATGTATATTTTGTTAGCATCATTATAATTTTAAGACATGTATTTAGATATCACCCAAAGGTGAACTAAATATATATCTCAAAGATTATTATTGTCTGAACCCATTAATTATGCTCAAATCACTAAAGTGTGAGTTTATGAATGCATGAACATATGGGATTTACTTAGAGAAAGCTGGGAAAATGAAGGAGATCTATTTGGACCCGGGTCATTTATTTAATTAGTCTAGCTTGTTTTGTTTTATTCAAATTATTTGTATTTTTGGCCTGTATTATTTATTTGGGTTGTAATAATTAGTAAAAAATGGTATTTTAGCATGAAAACTAAGAAAATCATGCTAAATGTTTTTTTTTATTTAATTGATTGGGATTTTATCAATAAAAGGGACCAATGTCCTATTTTGATCCAAAATCATATAACATAATTTTTGTAAATATACATGCGGAAATCAAGATTCCCAAATTCAATACATATCCCGATTTATGTCTGTTTATACATTTGTTATTCTGATATCTTGCAAAATGTTTTATTTGAGCGATAAATTAAAATAAACTAAATAATCCTTCACGCCAGGGCCAATGTCCTTAAATCACCACGATTTTTGTATGTTTTTATTGCTTTCTATGTATTTATGTGTTTATTTTTTTATCTCGTAATGCGTGAGAAAAAGATTGAGATAATCGACCATAAACAATTAATTATATTGCTATCAACCAAGTATGCGAATAGGGGTGGGATCCAACTATCTTTGGTTTTTGGTTTCACAAGGTAATAGAATCACTTTCCCAATGTCCCATTGGGTGGCGACTCTATAATGCATACCTTGTGATGCTTAGTAGATGTCTTGTAGTTTGATCGTTAGGGAATAGACAAGGATGCTTTAATACGTTGTCTCATGCCTTTTTGAGGCTCGAGCACATCACGTGTCAAGTTGAATCCTTGTTTATTGTGAAGAAATTGGCTTTAATGAGTTAAATGAACCTTGATATGTTCTTGGGCTCTAAAAGTGGATTTCAAGAACAAACTGGGTCCCTACGGGGTTTGGCACGCGTCACAAAGAGAAATTACGAATGTAAACCAATGAAAAAAAGAACAAAGAAAAAGAGTTAGGGCTAAATTAATGCTGAATTTTCACTTTAGTCCCTCATTTGATTTACTTTAGTCCTTCCCCTTAAATTTCTATTTAATTGGGTTCCCAACTTAAATCCTTTTTATACCCACTCTATTATTCCATAACAAAATAAACAATTCAAATCTCTTGAAATTTTTAAATAAACATTTTTTTTATTTTTTAAATAAAATTTTCGAATTTAGCTTAGTGTTCTTAGGTCATTTAACAGTAGTATTTGAGTCAATATTGTTTCAGGGCATTACACACTCTTTTCACCATTCTTTTTGTCTTATTCGTGAATTAAATATGGACATTTATCAATTCATTCATGAACATATTGCATTCTCAAACTTTTATCTTTATTTTCAAAATGCCCTTGTGAATCTAATTCACCCTACATTCCACCTTGGCCAAAGTGTTTTGAACAAAAATGTATAGAAATACTTGAGATAAAAATCTCCACTATAATTATAGTGGTTAATCCTTTATTCATCACTTAACCAAATCTAAGTAGTTAATTCATGCTCGCAATCCTTGAGGTATGTATACCCTTTCGAGTAGTAAAAGCATATGAGTGAAAGTATAACACTTGCTACCTGATATACCTTGGTAATCTTAAGTCCAAGGATACTTACACAACTGATATAATGAGATACTTCACTAACATAGTTTAAGTATCCATGTGAAGTTTTTCATGATAGGTTTCTAATATACTTTTTTCTTCTAACAAGCATTCACATGTTAACTTTGATCATCTTAATGATCATAGCTAACGAGAAGTATTACTTAAACTATTCAAGAAGTATAATATGGTAGCCTATCCGTATTGACAATGTTCTATCTTGTTAATACTATGATTAAGAATAATTTAGATATTAACACATTTGTATACAATAGGTATCTCATATCATGAACTCTTGATAATTACCTTTGTACTGTGTTCATATACCAAGGACTACATTTTATATTTTAAGTCATATACAAGCAAATGTTAATATATAAAAGCATTAAAATAAATTTATAAATGCCTTATTATTATTCAAATAGAATGTTTATACATGGATAAAAACCCTATTATACATGGGCTCTAGGGCATATCACTAACAACGTCTACACTTCATTATTATAAATCCTTTTTTTTCATACCACAATGATGGTTTTATAATCAAATAGACTCAACTTTATCCCATTAATGAGTTCAAAAAATTTTGTTCTATATTTGGCATAGTGTTGCTTGGGACAAAATTTTTAGATTGACTCAGTAACAGGAATAAAGTTTAATGACTATAAATGAGATCAAATTACTTTTGCTGCATGTTATTTACATTTTTTTCTCAACAAAAATTAAACCAAAATTATTTCAATTTTAGTTGGATTTTGTGTACTTATGTTAACTTTAAGGTTGGCACTTGGCAACACTTTAGCTGATGATGTTTGCAATGCAGAGTATCTTAACCTATATGTAAACCAAACTTTCAGGAAAAGTGGTGGCAACTTTTGTAAGAAGGAACCTTGTTTATAAAAATGGCAATCACAGTCCTGCTACCTGTGGTTCTACCATTTAGCAAAATGAAAAATATAAGCCATATTTTTTATCTAAATTTTGAATTTATATTATTTCTTTTTCTTGGTTTTTCCATATTAATAACATTAAATTTGAATTTGTAACATTCTTCAATCCAAGTTTCAACTTTCAATCAATGTTGCTTTTTGGCCTTTGGATCAATCAAATTTAAGCACATCAAGTTCATATGACATGGAAAAATAGCTATTGTTTCACCTTCATCATTAACTATTAATGTCATGCAAATGATTAGATTAAATTTTAGGGAAAACACATAACTAGTTCCTTGAACTATTCAACTTTTCTTCATTCGATCGTTGAACTTTAAAAGTTACATACCAGATCCCTAAACTTTGATTTTACTCCTTATTGAGTTCTTGAGTGTTTTCTAAATTTTTCAAATTTATACTTTTGCCCCAAATCACTTTTTTTATATCCCAAAACTTATTTTTTGTTTTGAAAATACATTCAAACCCTATAAAATCACTTCAAAATTTTTAACCCAAGGCTCTAGTACCATTCAAAGTGAGGTTACTTTACAATAGAAATTTTAACTCATCTAAGCAAAAATTATATACTCGACGATCTTTGAAACTATTTTGATGTTGAATTCTAAGGTTTTTGACTGGTGTCTAGCAAGTGTACTAGATCGGCTAGTAATATAGAAAAATATAATAAAGACCCCAAATATCGAATCCAAGGGAATTGTGTAAAAGTTATATAGTTCAGATTTTACAATCAGTGATGTGTGCAAAGAATTTCCGAGTTTTGAATGATATATAACTAACTTAAATAAATAAAGTAATAAAACTAAAGCAAGTAAACAGAAACTTAAGCAAATAAACCTATACTTAAACAAAGAAAGATGTAAAAGATGGTAAAATTCAATGATAAAAACACTTATACTAAAGGACTTTCTACCTCAACTCCTAATGCAATAACTCAATTAAAGATAACACAAGTGATTATGGAAAATTGGTTGTAAATTCACATAACTTATTCAAAATATCTTTCTAAGCATTAAATCCTCTTATTAGGATCAATTTAATACTTAACATAAAAATCCATTTTATAAACTCCTAAACAACCGTTAAACTCTTTCTCAAGAGATCTCATTTCATCTATTCTTAATTCAACTTTCTTATATTCAATTTCACTCTTTACCAACACAAAATTATCTCAATTTTCAAAAAACAATCATGCATCAATATAAGTGAATTAAACTAAGAACATACATATCTTAAGTCATACTTGAAAGTGATCTTTAACCATTTATTCAATACATTAACAATCAACTCAATCATAACACAAGATAATAATTTGCTCAGGAATTAAGAAATAATACACTTGCATTGAATTAAAGCTCAAATTAAAGTCATTACAAGTAGAAGTATGAGGGTTTAAGTACTATCAGCAAAAGTAAAGAAACTACTCACTCATTGTCATAAAAACTAAAGCAAAATTGAAATGAAGATACAAACACATAGAGCTAATAATGCTTCTCTTGAAGTCTTTCTAGAACTTGCAAGTGCATCCTCTAAAACCTTCTGCCTTTGTTTCCTGAAAACTAGATTAAAACTTCATTAAAATTCATAATTATCTTCTCTTTTAATTCTGGTGATTAGGCTTACTTATATAGCTTGCAAATAAGAAGTTTTGGTGCCTTAGAACTTCCTATTCCAGAATGCAGCAGACTTTTATCGCATTTAGAACACCTTTACTGAACAAAGGCATTAAAGTACTCGGGTGAGGCCTGTTCTCCCTCAAGTGAGGATTTTAATACTCGGGTGAGGGGTTTTTAACTCAAGTGAGGGCTTCGTCATACTCGGGTGAGGGATTTTAGCACTCTCTTGAGTACTTTGGCTTTATACTCTACAAAACTCTTGTCTTCAAAATTACAAAGTTTTCCCAATTCTCTTTCTTTCTTTAATTAACTTTTTCTTTTCTTCAATTTAACCCCTAAAAACACCCAAACTTGCAATTAAACCTACAAACACACAAATTAAATAATTAAATATTAAATCAACCAAATTAACATTAAATTAATCAATTTAAACACTTAAAAACATACTAAAAATATAGTATAATTCACAACTATCAAATACCCCGCACTTAATCTTTGCTTGCCCCCGAGAAAATTTGAACAAACTAACTTCTCAAAATAATCAAACTTCAATCAAGAATAATGCATTTCAAAACCATGCTTAACAATTAATAAGAGCACTTAACAAAATTATAACTAGATTAAGTTCAATCAAGACAATATAAGCTATTTTCCATATATGTACAAGACCAAAAAATTTTAAGCTCTTTTCAAAATCAAAAACACCAATACAAATTCATAGTTAGGCTTAAAATTAATGTACACCTAAGTGTACAAGTGGTTTCGCACTTGAAACTCTAGAAATAACATAAGCCTCTCCTTTAGCACAAAAACTTGAAGGTCATCTTCGCTAAATAACTCAAAAGCAAACAAAGAATCACTAAGTCTTAATTCGATTGTAATGGGGTTAAGGTGTTGGTTATCAAAGAATGGACAAAAAATAATAAAAAAGAATAGCCACTCTATGCTTAAATAGACCAAATTTTCAAAATTTAAATCTACTAATTACATACCTTTTTTACCATTCTTGCTTGCTTAATTCCATAAACATTAAGCACATTATAAGGATATCATTGAATTTCCCCTTGACTTTTTCAATTTAACAACTTTAAAGAAGTTGCAATGACTTAATAAAAAGGGAACACAAGTGATTATGAAGAAATCAGATAAATAAGGCCAGATAACTTACAATAAGATTATCATTCATAAGCATTAAACTTTCCTTTTAAGAATAATTTAATATTTAGCATAAAGATATGATTTTATCTCCTAGATGTCTATTAAATTCTTTTACAAGTAAATTTAACTTTCATTTATTCTTGGTTTCAACCTTTCTTAATCTTAATGTATTAAGACCAACACACCACTATATCTTAACTCATGACATAATCATGCATTAAGACCAATAAATTAACCTAAGAGCATGCAAACCAATAATCATGCTTAACCCAATTGTCAACTATTAATTCAAATAAGTTAACAATTAAATTATAGATGATCAAAGATAAGAATTTGCATAAAACCGAGAAATAATCAATCTTGTATCACATTAAGCACAAATTAGGTCATTACAATACACGAGTAAGGATTCAAATATCATTTAGCAAAAGTTAAAGGAAATTACTCGCACTTCATATTAAAAGCTTAAAACAAAATAGAATAAAGTTGATACAAAGTAAACCTAAGCTAAAGAATATTGAAGACAGGAGTAAAATTCGTAAGGTCAAAGTCTCCTCAACTTGAGGCCTTCAGCTCTTTAAATAGCCTTCCCGAGAGTAATCTACGTCTCTTTTGACTTCCTTTCTTGGAAGAATTTGTATTTGATTGAAAGAGGAAGATTTTAATCGCCTAAATAGGAGAGTTACTCGGGTGAGTGGACCTTGCACTCGGGAGAGTAGACTTCATGATCGGAAGAGTGAGCCTAGGCTTTCTTAACAAGACAATCATGGTAGGGCTAAGGAGAAAAAACCGAAATTTAGGTTAACCGAAAAATTTATTCGAAATCGAATCAATTTTTAGGTTAATCAAACTAAAAATTTAGGTTTACAGTTTTTACTTTAAAAAATCGACAGTTAACCGAACCAAACCATTAACCGATCTATATGTATTTTATAAATTATATTTTAAATTTTATACTTATATTTTTAAATATTTATATAATTTATAAATATTATGATATATAATTTTCTAAAATATTATTAATTAACATATTTTTAATAAATAAACATTAAAATTATCTTATTATTATTATTATTAGTATTATTATTATTATTTTATGTGCATAATTAACACTCTGTTGCTAGTTTTATATTGAATATATTTAAAATTAATTATGAAAGTTTTATATTTATTTTGATTCTTTTAATGAATATTGTATTTAATTTGTATTTTTTATTTTTAAAGCATTTTTAACTATTAAAAATAATATTAAAATTGAATAATTTATTAAATTTATATATTAAAATTTTTTAGTGGTTAACCAATAAACTGATCCGAAAAATCAAGTTAAAAATCGAAATCGATAAAATAATTAATCAAAATTAATAAACTGGTTTAATAAATTTATTAATATATTAGTTAATTGATTCATACTCACCCCTCTAAATATGGACTAATATAGTTGCAATTTTCATAGGCTTGTTTGTTGCTTGTGTTGAGGTGTACGCACAATATTCAGCAGTATGTGCTTTCATTTTAGCCTCATAGCACAATTTATAATCATGTGAGCTTGTTAGTAGGGATGATCACGGGGTGAAAAATTTCCGTCCTCGATGGGAAACCGTCCAGAATGGGGTGGAGAGTCTCCGAAAAATTCTCCTGTGGGGACGGAGACGGAAAAAAGGTATTTTCCGACTTAGAATTTGGAGCGGGGATGAGGACTGTGGTCCCCGTCCCGAAATTTTTTTGCCTCTGAAATTTAATTACTAAATTTAATTATATTTATAAATTTAGTTTTAAATTATATTTAATTTTAGTTTTATCAATTGTTAAAATTTATATTAGTTTGATTTGTAATTGAATTTATATTTTTAATTATTAAATATTATATTTTAATTATAATTAATTATTAAATATTATATTTTAGTTATAATTAAATTTTTTTAAAAAATAAAAATATTTTTTATGCGGAGACGGGGATCCCAGCGAGGATGGGGACGGGAGGAATTTTTTTCCCAAAATACTATCGATCATCGCCCCCGCCTCGTCCCGCCCTTGCACGGGGCAATAGGTGGAGAGGTCCTCCTTGTCCCGTCCCGCGATCATCCCTATTTGTTAAATCATTTATATAATGATTAAGGTTTTGACTTTTGAGTGTTTTACACACATATATATACCAACTTGCACTTTATTAGTGAATTTTGCATGTCTTTTATTTTTGTATCTCATTGAATTTACCACATAAATATTTTCGAATTTATTCTAACACCTGCACATATACACTTTCTTTTTTTAATATAGAAAAATAGGAGTACAAAGTACAAACTCAAACTTAAAACCTTCAATACTTTTGTATCGATATTCCTTATTGAAATATCCCGTTAAGAACGTTTGGCCATATATAATTGTTTTTTTTTTTTTAAATAACAGCTTTGTATAGATTTGATTTATAACAAACTAATTCAACGCAGATATATTACCTAAATTACTTCCTCCGTCATATTTTAACTTGTACTCCATTTCATTTTATGTGTCCATTTATAATATCTTACTACAATTTGAAAAAACCGTTAATTACTCTTGCACTTTACTAATTGGCCCTTTGAAAAAAAAATGTACTTCTTTAATTACTTTATTTTTATCTTCATTAAATTAGGGATTATGTTTAGAAAAAAGTGTAAAAAATTACCTTATTTTTCTAAATGAAACTTATTTTGGAAGAAAATCTTTTTCCTAAATGCACATTTAATACGAAGCAAAGGAATACATTTCACTTTAACATTTAAATTAAGAAATTATTGAAAATTTTTTATTTTATAAAAAAATATTAGCAAGTAATTAGTTTGTTTGTTGAGTTTTTTTAATTCTAATTATCCCATTTAATTTTTATATAATTAAAATTAAATTTTTTACTCTATTAAATATAGTGATACATAATAAATAAGCGCATATGTATTTTTTTTTTCAAATTTCGAAAATACTTAAAGTAGATAAAGTAAAATAATGAAAATGATTACTTAAAGTAGGATCAAAAGAGTATTATATTAAATGCTTATATGGCATTATGTTATTGACTTCATAAATATAAAATAAATTTATGTAAATATTATGGTAAAATAGCAATAAATTTTAGGAAGCCGTTAAAATCTACAAATTTCTTGTATAAAACGTATGGAACACATTAAATATTGTTCTTTATATATCTCATTATGTTGTTCAGTGTACATATATATACAGATATAATAGTAGAGTTATAGTAGGATACAAAGACAGTTACAAAATACAATACTAAGTAAATAATAGTACATGTAGGAATAGAACTCTTCTTTATCACCCCCCCCCCCAAGCTGAATGGGAGGAAGAACGCTTAGCTTGGAGCGAAGCAATTGGAACCGAGCACGAGTCAATCCTTTAGTCAGAATATCAGCCACCTGATCAATCGTAGAAATGTACCTAACTACGAGATCCTTAGATCGGACTTTATCTCGAACAAAATGAAAGTCAATCTCCAAGTGTTTACTGTTAGAGTGAAAGATAGGAATGGCAGTAAGATACACTGCACTTAGGTTGTCACGCCATAACACCGGAGGATGAGATACCCTCTGACCAAGCTCATTTAAAAGCATCATGAGCCAACTGACTTCAGATGTAGTGGAGGCCACAGCTCAATACTTCGCCTCTGTAGAAGAGCGAGAGACTGTCCGTTGCTTCTTGGAGCTCTAAGAGACGAGGTTGGAACCAAGAAAGATAGCATATCCAGTGGTTGATTTCCTATCATCCGGGTCACCACCCCAATCCGCATCAGAAAAATAGAACAGGTTATGTGCAGAGGAATGCTGGAACTTTAAACCATGGTCAATAGTACCATATAGATACCTTAAGATCCTTTTAACAGCAGACCAATGATTTAAAGTAGGTGCATGCATAAATTGAGATACCTTATTGACAGTAAAGGCTATGTCAGGGCGTGTAAATGTCAGGTATTGGAGGCTGCCTATGATGCTGCAATAGTGACCGAAATCAGGAAATGGATCACTATCTTGTATCCGTAATTTGGTCGATGGATCAACTGGACTAGAGATAGACTTACAGCCTTGCATTTGGGCCTTCTTCAAAATGGCATGAGTATATTTAGACTAATGCAACAAGAGGCCAGACTTAAACCAAGAAGCTTCAAGACCAAGAAAGTAGGACAAACTCCCCAAGTTACGAATACTGAAGTTATGTTCAAGAAAACCAATGAGCTTATGTAGTAGATTGAGGTATGATCCAGTCAACAGCAAGTCATCAACATATATAAGACAATAAAGTCTAGTAGTGCCCGAAAGAAAATAATACAAAGAAGAATTAGATTTGGAACCTGTGAAACCAAATAACTGAAAAGTCTTGGTAAGCTTCTCATACCACATACGAGGTGCCTGCTTAAGCCCATAAAGTGACTTCCAAAGTTTACATACAAATGATGGCCGATTAGAGTCTACAAAACCAGGGGGTTGAGTCATAAATACGTCCTTCTTTAAGTCACCATGCAAAAACACATTTGAGACATCAAGATGGAGGACATCCCAATGCAGAGAAACTGTTATGGACAAGATTACCCAAATAGTGGTGGGACATACCATAGGACTGAAGGTTTTAGTGAAGTCGATACCTAGACGTTGATGGAAACCTTTGGTAACTAACGCGCCTTATAGCACTCAACAGAACCATCAGCTTTTTTTTTGTTTTAAAAACCCATTTGCACCCAAGAAGGTTGGCTTTGGATGGAAGAGGCACAAGTTCCCACGTGCCATTGGCCATAAGACATGGTACTCATCTGCCATAGCTTGAGGCCAATGAGAAAACTTAGTAGCTTGTGTACAAGTAGATGGATCCGAGGTAGAGATATTGGAATGGAAAGCTCTTGGTTTTGATGAGCCCATTTGCAAACAAGTAACCATCTTGTGTGTTTTGATTGGAGCAGTAAGTGCTTCTAATGAAGGAGATGATGGAGCCAAGGAGGCTAAATCATCTGAAAGCACAATAACAGGTGTATAAGGAGCAACAGCGAATGAAGGGACCAAAGGTGGAAGTTGAGCAAGGATAGGTGTAATTGAGATAGTGGAGATAGGTGAGTTGGTAGGTGTAGATGGAGGAGGCAGCAAGGTGGACAACATGGGTGTAATAGTGGGCAAATGTGCAGGAGCTGAATGTGGTATGAAAATTGGTGGAAAATGAATATAGGGGACTGATGTAGTCTGGTTTAAGAGCTGAGGGATACCAGTGCCATGTTACAATAGACGCTTAAACGAAAAATCCTGCTCATGAAAAAGAACATGGCATGAGATATAGAATTTAGAAGACACAGGATCAAAGCACTTAAAACCTTTATGAATCTTACTGTAGCCTAGGAACACGCAAGGAATATAACAAGAAGCAAGCTTTTGAGGAACATAAGGACGTAACCAAGGGTAACACAAGCAACCAAACGTTCTTAGTTGAGAAATATTAGGCAAGACTCCGAATAATTTGTGAAATAGAGAGTCAAACTTAAGAGATGCAGTTGGTAAATGATTAATAATGTATGTGGCAGTGTCAAATGCAAAAGTCCAGAATTGAATAGGTAATTTAGCATGGTTGAAAAGTGCAAGACCAGTTTCTATAATATGTCTATGTTTACGTTCTGTACAACCATTCTATTCAGGTGTATAAGGACAAGAAGTGCGGTGGGAAATGCCATGTTCAATCAAATAGGTGGTTAAGGCACGATACTCACCCCCCCAATCATATTGAAAGGTTTTAATGGGATAGAAAAAATATTTCTCAACTACAGAACGAAACTTAATAAATGCAAGCAAACAATACATTAGATTTATGTTTGAAAAAATAAAGCTAGGAATATTTACTAAAATGATCCTAGAACCAAACATAATAAGAATAACCATCATGAGATTGAATTCGAGAGGGACCCCAGACATCAGAACAAATAAACTCAAGCGGTTGCTTGGCATGAAAAGTAAACTTGGAAAAGGGTAACTGATGTATTTTGCTAATAGTACACGCATGACAAAAATCAACAGTTTTATTCGAAACAGAAACAGAATTACTATCTAAAAATTGCCTAATAACTGGAATGGATGCATGGCCAAGACGAGCATGCCATGTTGACAGAGATGCCACATTAATTTGAACTGGAATGGATGAAGAGAGTGGAAGGTAGTACAACCCATTCTTACTCTGGCCTCTAAGAAGAATTTCCTTTATTGCCAAGTCCTTAATCAAAAAATGATCAGAGAAAAATTCCATAGAAATATTATTAGATGCAGTTAAAGAACGAATGGAAATCAAATTTTGTGAAGCAGTAGGAACATATAACACATCTCTAAAGGACAAAGACTCACCATTAACAGAACAATTAAAAGAACCAATAGAATGAATGGACATTACAAATTCATTACCTAAGGTGACTTCCTCAAGTCCCTGACACTCAGAGTGAATGGCAAGATTGTCCAGATTTGAGGTCAAATGGTGAGTGACAATGGTATCCATGACCCATGGTTGTGAGTTAGAAGTAAAGGATGATGTAAATTGAGAGGATGGTTTAAGATGGGTAGGCTGATCTCTGGTGAATTTAGGAGATGGACATTGGCAGGCAATATGACCTTGACCTCTGCAGTTATGGAAAATAATAGAAGAAGTATCAATAGGAGCAGTAAGAGTAGAATAATTACCAGTGGATTGACTGGTCATAAAGATGGAAAAAGAGCATCCTCTGATATTTCTTCCTCAGCTATAACCTCTTCCATTGCAAGTCTGGCGATGTGCAAGGTTTGCACTGGGAGCAAATGAATCCATTCCATGATCGTTGGCCAGCTGTAATTCCTTATTCAATAGCAAACCATACAGGTTATCAAAGCTAATGGGTTTAAGTCGAGCCTCCAAGGCACGAACAAAAGGGTGATATGCAGACCCCAAACCAGCTAAAATACAATCAATAAAGTCCATTTCTGCCATTGGACTTTGTAAAGCTGCTAATTGATCATACAAACCCTTAGCCTTTTGCATATAGGCAGTGATACTCTTATTCTCACGCTTAAGGGTTAGCAACTGATGACGATAACTTCGAATATGTGGTCTCAAACCAACAGAGTATGCTTGATGAAGCTTCTTTAGTAGTTTCAGCACAGATAATTTGGGGCAAAATGGTTTCGAAGATAGAGGTAAAAATCCAAGAGAGAATTTGATGAACCTGCTGCTCCTAAACACCAAATGCAAGATTTTCTATACCGTTGGATAAATGGGTGATGGGTGGTGTATCAGTGACATGGGAGTAAAGTTTGTATCCCTTCAAAATCAACGTCATTTGAGTTTGCCAAAGTAAAAAAATTTTGGGTTGTTAATTTGATTGACAGGTGGTGAAAGAGATTACTTGAGAAGGGATTACTGGAGATGGTGTTAGAGACAAGGATGGTGTCGGTGGTGGATGAGTTTGCAGGTCCAGTAGAAGAAACAGAGGCAGTGGAGCTAGACATTGAATTTTGACAAAAATAAAAAATGGATTTTTATTATATATGGGTTTTTAAACCACTGAGGGCTCTGATACCATGTGACAAATATTGTTCTCTATATATCTCATTATGTTGTTCAGTGTACATATATATATAGATATAATAGTAGAGTTGTAGTAGGATACAAAGATAGTTACAGAATACAATACTAAGTAAATATGAGTACATGTAGGAGTAAAACTCTTCTCGATCAAATATGGTTTATAAATTGGGCCTGATAAAATTGGACCAAATCCAAAACCTCATCGAAACCCGTCCAAAAAAAAAGACCCAAACCCAACCTAGAAAAAAGTTCATTGGGTCAATCCAAAAATTATCCACTTTTTTCTCTAACCCATTAGGCATGTACAATGTGAGGCCCCACTGTATACCCTAATAGGATTAGTTTGTAATTGAATAAGAGGTTAAAAGAGTTTTCGTGTGAAAAAATCGTTAATTATGCAATCAGAACGTAATTGATATTAATGTAAAAGTGAAGGGTAATTTCATAAATTGATAATTTAGGGTAAATGTCCATTATTAGTAAAGAAGTGGGGATGAATGTATTAAAAAGAAGTTAATAAGGTTTGTAATTAGTAATTAAGATTAATAAGAGAGAGTGAAGTGTAATTTATGTTGGTTAAACAATAGGCCAATGAAGGAGAAACACATAGCACACTACAAAAAAATCTGAATTAGTGACAAAATTTAGCGACGAAATAATATACATCGCTATTTAGTTACGGTTTAGCGACCATTCTAAATTTCAGTCGTGAAAATGTATTTATTGAACTTGGGGATAAATTTAGCGATGAAAAAAATGAAAATAGTCGCTAAATATTGGCGGCAACTAATGGCGCCATTTTTTGCAACTAAATTAGCCACGAGAATCTTTTGTCGCTAAAAACTTTTTGATATTTTATTTAAGAAACTAATTTCCTAAAACATAGCGACAGAAATTAAGTCATTAATTAAAATGAATCTCTAGCGACGAAATAGCGTCATAAATTTAGTCGCTAATTATATGTTTTCAATTAATTTTTTTCAAAAATTTCTACACTAAATATTATAATATTAATAAAATATATATATATTATTTTTAATAATTTTAAAAATATTTTATATAATATTTTTTATTTATTTTCCATTTAAATTTAAAAATTTTATAATTTTAATTATTCTAAGCATTATAATATAAATTAAAAATACAAATACATATTTATTGTTACTTATTAAAATTAAAAATTATTTCAAACAAATTGAGTATTAAAATCACAAAAAGATAATTAAATAAGATAAAAAAATCACATTGATTAAATATTAACTATAATATTTTTTTCTCTTCTCATTTTACTTTTATGTTAGAATTTTAATAATATTCTATAGACATTAATTATAAAATAATTTTTATATTTAATATGTATATATATTATATCTGTGGATAAAAATTCTATATAAGTTTATTTACGAAATTATCATCCATTCAACAGATATTGTGCAAATAAATATAGGGATATTTTTGTCTTTTACAAAACCCTAATTACTCCTCTCTTTGCCTTATTCTTTTTTTCTTTTCTATGGAGGAGCTGGCATCCCTTGTTTCCCCTTTTTCTTTGTCTCTTGCTTCTTCTTCCCACTGCTCTAGTCATTGTTTTCCATAACCGCCGGTGGACAAGTTGAGGAGGGCCCCTCTCATTTTCTTTATATTATTACTCTTTAAATCTTAGATCTGTCTCTAGTTTCTTCATTTCTTTTTGAATCGGACTTGTGTTTCTGTGTTTAGATATGTGTTTTGAATTGGGTCGCAAGTACCAGCTCGTGGTACCCCTTGATCGCGTTGTGCTTGAGATGTCCTCTATTGATCCTGGATCTTCCTCTTCTTCTTTCCAATCTAACTCCAAGTAATCTTTTTTTGTTCTGTATTTCTATATTTTTGCCTTTCATTACTGTAATTGAAGTGGCTATGTGTATATGAATTTATATTCTTGTTATCTCTGAAACCATTTGCTTAAGCCTCTGTGCTTCTTTTTCAGAAACCTAAGTGATAACACCCAAAATAAAATTAACTATAAGGCCGACCCCTTAAAGGCCCACGAAGAGGCCTAAGATCAGAAGCCCATAAAGCCCAACACTCAAGGGTATAAATATGAAAGGTAAACACATAACAATGAGGGCTCTCTCTCTCTAATTCTTAATAATCTCTCTCCATTAAGCTTTCTCTCCACATTTCGATAGCTAACTTAGTCATTGGAGCTCAAAAGCCCGGCAAGACCGGGCTAGTTTCCTTTTTGAAAGGTAATTAAAGTCTCTTTCACCATGGCTGGCAATCTCTCCTTCTACGGTAAAATTTTGTATTTTATCACTAGGTGAACAAAAACAAGCTTCATCAATGGAGAACTGTGAAATTTTGGCTAATGCTAAAGGGAACAACAAAATTCCAGACAACGCTAATGAAAGTATGATTTTTCCCCACCTTTTTGTCTTCTCTTTGTTTGCCCTTACGGGATTGATTTCAGTTTCCTAAAACTTATGAGTTACTCCTCCTCCTCCTCCTCCATCTTCTTGTTTATTGTTATTTCTTTTTTGTGGATACAAATTGTCCTAGTCCTCAATCAGAAAAACCGATGTATGTCAAGGATGCCCTAACCAAGAAGTTTGTGCTTCTGCACCTAAAGGCCTCGATCCTGGTGTGTCCCTATATATTGTCATGTAAGAAAACTATACAAGAAATGTGATTTTGAGCATCGTATTTGAGACATAGTAAGCATATAAACTAGAGACGTTACTGCCTAATTTATGTTACTGAAAAGAAGATAATAAGGATGATCAGTTGAGTTGGTTTACGGTTTACAGGGAGATCCAACATATCTGGTGGTGGAGAAAGACAGAACACTAGCTCTTGCCATGGATCATAGTACAATGAGCAAGGAAGAGTTGTTAGAGGTCCTACTCCTCTGGTATGTTTAACTTAACCCCTTTTTCTTTAATTTGTTTTAGCTTTTAAAGAGCAAGTTTGCTTTCTAATTCCAGTACTCACCACCATCTCAAGTCTTAACCTTAATATGACTTTTGTGAATAAAGATATAATTTAGCTATAATTGTTCAAAAAATAATTGAATTTGAGAAATTTTACACATTAATTTTTTTACTAATAGCAAAAGGATAACAAGACGAAGCATTTGATGGATGGTTTTTGGCAATGAGGAATGATATATCCATGTAAGAAAACCGACCTTGGTTTGAATTCGAGAGCTGCCTTAATACATACATAGAAATCTTTTAAAATCTAAAAGAGCAGAGTGAATGCTCATGCTTTCACATGCTGCAACTCTGTGCTAAAAGATTTTTGAAACATATTATAATCAAAATGTACAATCAGCCCACTGACCCAAATCGAATAAATTTCTCATTATTCTTATTTCACACAAGAATAACTTACTTATCTCGTAGGACAATTTTTTTTACCAAGCTAGATTTATAGCCATTAATTTTTTTTATTACTTTCCAATTCTATTATGCTAGCTTTTTAATGCATCCTATTGTCAAAAACAACATGAAAAGGCTATGTATTTATTTGATTTATCCTTGTTTTCTGCTGTTGGGTTGCTAGTTCTAGCTCCCTCCTTTCATCTTCAATAAAATTGTAGCTTACAATAAAAAAACAACTATGTGGGTTATTGGGTTTTTTCTGCACTGCAAACTCTGTTCTCCTATTATCAGCTTTATATCTTGTGCTGGGTTTACTAGCTTCAACTCCTAGACACTTGTTCTATTAAATAAAACTTGCAGCTTATAAAAAAAAAAGGAGATTTCGTCCAGTAGTGAAGGCATTGATAACATATTCTTCAAAGAAGGAAGGGACTGAGATTTCGACAAATCAGTTTCCTACATTGAAGATGTGGTTTGATGTTCAGCTTTCTCATTTCATTTCTGCTTTGTGAAGCTTCTCATATGCAAACATGAGCTCCTATAGATTATTAATGTCTCAATAGGAAGTTTACGAATGTGATTGGGTATCATTACAGTCATTAGAATTAATATGTGATTTGTTATAACTTATATGTGCTTCTTCAGCCACCATTCATGGTTACAAATGCCAGGAGATTGATGTAATTTTATACATATATTATCTCCATCTCTATATAATTAGCCTAGTAAGAAGTTAATTGATTAGCTAATTATAATGTGTATTTTTTGAACAGGTGAAAACTCAAGATGGATATATACTTAATATGCAAAGAATACCAGAAGGTCATCATGGTGCTGGTGCTGGTGCTTTTATTCAAAAATAACCCGTGTTCTAATCCAGCATGGAGTTCTTGTGGTATGTTTTTATTTTATTTATATTAATTTTAGTTCTTTTCAGAAGGAAAATAAATATTGATAATCATTAATTAATTAATTAGTGGAAAATAGGGTGAATGTGAACATAGCTTTAGATATGAAGAGCTGACAAAAGAATTATCCTCTTATCTAACTAAAGTTTCATAACCTTTATATATGATTACTTCTATATTTTATTTTCTAAAATTTAAGATTTTTGGGCAGCGAATGATATCAAATTGTTTGATGCTGAATTGGGTTTTATTTGGCTTCTTTAACAAAACATTGAATTGTTTTTTTTTTAATTTTTTGGCTGATATTCTTGCAAAGTTTTGAATTTTTCTTGTAAGTTAGGATTTATAATTATCTATGTATGTGGTAATGTGTAATGCTCGATATCTATAACTAAAATTAATGATCACATACTATTAGTGATGTAATAAGAATAAAATTATAATAAACCAAATAACGGAAAGCAAAAATTAGTGTTTGAGAAATTAATATCTTTTGAGATCCAAGTAGACGGCCTAACAACAAATTTGAAATCCTATTGATCTAATTTTAATATAATAAATTGTGAAGAAAATGTAACTAATTTTGATTCGAGCAGGGGCTGAAATGGATGGTGAATATAATGAGCAGTGCCATGTGTTGACATATGAAGACAAAGGAGATTGGTTGATGGTTGGAGATGTTCCATTAGAGTAAGCATCATTGAACTTTGATTAAATATTATTAAGTAATGGAGTAAGTATGTTAATTAATATTTTTGTTTTATAATACGATGTTCTTATGTTCTGTGAAGAGATTGAAGATCACAAGGGCAGACCTTTAGGCAATATCTTAATTTGTTGCCTAGATGTTGAATATAAGTGTAGCTAGGCACATATGAAGGAAAGATTGTATTGAAATGTTGGAGAATTTTAGTTGTACATTACTACATCAGATATGAAACAAGGAATTTTGGCTTCCGATGATTGTACATTTTCCATCTTGAAAAAGAATAAAAAAAATTGTATAAACCGTTTGAGAACTGTTGTCCTCAAATTGAGATATATATACTATATACATCTTCTTTGTCCATTAAATGACATGTTATTAAAATAAATTCATAAATATTAAAAAATAAAATTTTTTAGAAAATGACAGCATAGCGACGAAAATTTTAATTGCTAAAAATAAGCTAATCCAGTAAATGGCAACAAAAATAATAGCGACGGAGCAGCAATGAAATTAGAACGCCAAATGTGTCACAAAAATAATCAATTTCTTAGCAACTAAAACTAGCGACGGAATTTCCGTCGCTATAACTAGTGACTGTTTTCTATTTTAGTTGCTAAATTTGCCAACGACAGCCGAATAACAACTAACAATCGTTTCTTTGCTAAAATTAATTAGCAATGAAATATTTTAAAATAGCAAGGGAAATTGCCGTCGCTATTTCCTGTAGTGGCATTTTTAGAAAGGTAAAAAAAAAAGCAAAGGAAAAGAAAAGGGAAGTTTGCCCTTTTTAATGAGTTGGCCAACCACTTTATGGCCAAGGAATTCTAGCCATCTTCCTCTTTTAATTATTAATTCTTACTCCTAATTTCTACCAAAAAACAAGGGCTTGTGTATTTTGGTCGTTCCCTAACACATTAAGGTGAGTAATACCACTACAAGAAAATTGCAATTTAGCAACGAAGATTAGCAAAAAAAAATGTCAATTTTCCGTTTTTAGCTCTGGTGAAAGGGAAAGGCAAATAAACGTAGGCTTGGTGCTGTAGAGAAGGCAACTATTTGCCTTTGGTAGGTCAAAACTTCCTAACCTGAAGTCAGTTCGAGAATTAGGGCCTACGGAGGGGGGGGGGCTTTGAATCAAATGTTGAATGAAATCGATTCTTCATTTTTCGTTGCTAACCAAAAATAGCAACGAGAATTTCGGTTGCTAATTCGGCAGTTGCTATTTTTTGCAACGAAAAATTTATTCCGTTGCTAAATTTAGCCACGAAAATTGAATTTCGTTGCTAAATTCAACAATGCAAGATTAGATGGATGGATCAATTTTAGCAATGGAATATAAATTTCCGTTGCTAAATTCACCAATAGGTAAAAACATTAACGACGGTATTGTCCGTCGCTAATCCATCGCTAAAAATTATTCTAATTTTTTAATATAAAAAACCCATGATTGACAAGAAAGAAAGTTTGAGAGATTGCGTTCTTGAAATAGCCATTAACTACCAAAAACATATGATTACAAGGCAATGTAATGTAAACCAAAAATTAGCGGTAAGTTCTTATTTCAATCATCTAAAGTAGGAATAAATGTAAACTTCACATACAGCTTAGTGAACTATATTAATTTTGATATCCAATCCACCAATGATTGATCCATGAATATATTCATGTAATCTGTCGAATATAAAGTTAAACACTATATTGCATGCTATTAAACAAAATGTACTATGCTTAAAAGTTAAAACTAATGATCATATTCAAGTTATAGAATCAGTTCATACTCGTGTCAATTTATTAATAATATGTCTTAAACGCAAAGAAGCAAACAGAGGTGTTATAAAAATAAATTAAACTATTTAATGTAAATTGAGTTGGAACTCAAATTCTTATATCGTAAATTGAAGTACTATATTAGCACTATCACCACCAATACTTTTAGACATAAATCATTTTTCATTTACATATTTGTATTTAAAAAAAATTGCACAATCATTTTTCCCCTCTCCATTCCCGATCTCCCTCTCCTCCTCCTTTCTTTCTATTTGTTAAGACTCTTCAAGATAATTTATAATTAGAAAAACAAGAAGTATGTGTTGCAGTATTTCTAATCACTTTTTATAATAAGCTGAATTTTCGCAAATAAAATCTAAAATCGAAGTGGTGATGTATTGAGATGTGAAGATTGAAATTATTCCACCCCTATCTTCTCATTTTTCATTCTTATTTTAAAAGGTAATTTCATTTATCACATTAACTATTTTTCATTCTTATTTTAAGAGGTAATTTCATTTATCACATTAACTTTTATACAAGTAATGTTCTAATCATTATATTTCAATTGATAATATAAAATAATTCAAATTTTATAACAATAAAATTAAAAATATCTGATAATTGTATTTTTAATTATCGTAAAAATCGCTATAAAAATGTTACATACACTAATTAAATAAATTAAATAGTAGATTAAAGAGATATGTTTTTCTTTCAAATGAAGGATAATACTTACCTAACAAAAGCTGTAAAGACAAGACAAAGAAAAAAAATTATAATTAGAGATTATCAAAAGAAATGAAGCATTTACAAGGATTGCAAAAGGCGACAGTGAATGAATCTCCTGTAGCCAAGGGACAAAGCTTGGGTTGGCTATAAAGATGAACATTTTGATGATTGTTTGATGATGTATCATACTGATCAGTAAATCCAAATATTATTATCTTTTTTATAACATTTTAGAAATTAATTGTTGAATTATATTTGAATAAGTTGATTTATTTTTTTCCTATCTACAGAATTCAAGGAACTCTAGAGATATCATGATTATTATTATTATTATTATTATTATTATTATTATTATTATTATTATTATTATTATTATTATTATTATTATTATTATTTGTAATTTTTTGGTATAATAATAATAATAATAATTTGCTTCCAAAAAATTAAGAAAGAAAAAATTAAAATTAAACTAATTAAAAAAATTTTAATTAATTATCAAATTAATGTATAAAAAGATAAATATCTGAAAAGCTAGACTATTTTAATTGAAAATAAAAATTAGCAACGGAAATTCAATTTCGTTGCTATTTTTCTTTGAAAATATAAATTAGCAACGGAATTGGATTTCCGTTGCTAAATTATCAACGAAATTGGATTTCCGTTGCTAATCCATTGCTATTTTGGAACTAAATTTTTTTAACCCTGATATTTAGCAACCGAATTATTTTTCGTTGCTAAAATAGCAACGAAATTGGATTTCCGTTGCTAAATTAGCAACAGAAATATTTTTCGTTGCTATTTTTCGTTCAAAAATTTTTTTCCCTATCTATTTGCATCTTATTTAGCAACGGTATAGTAATTTCGTTGCTAAATTTTGACGCCAAAAATTCCCTTCATTTTTAGCGACGGAAGATAACTAAATATATTTTCGTTGCTAAATCTACAATGTTTAACCAATTTTAGCAACGAAAAATATTTTTCATTGCTAAATAGCAACGAAAATAGAATCAATTCCATTACTATTTTTCCGTTTTCTTGTAGTGTACATGATTTTGAATGTGTAAAAGAGGTTCCCTTCTCCTTCATTCTTTATTTAGAATATGTATCTACTATCTTTAAATGATAATTGAGTGATGTTTTATGGTAGTTATTGAAAAAAATAACAAGAACAAAGGAAAGGAGTATAAGGATCTCTAAAGGAGCTAATTTGGATCAATTTTGAGGTATGGGAGTTTTTATTTCATTTGCATGTGTATAAATTGATCTAGGGTTATAAATGCATTGTAAAAGGACTATATTTGATTTTAGGGTTCATAAATGATGAATAAATGCATGAAAAGAGTGATTAGTGTCTTAAAGAATGACTTGGTGAAATCTGTCCTAGGTTTACTTAAACCAGTTTTAGTGTAGAGGTCGTAACTCTTTTTGTAGATGTATAAATGAAGTAATTCTAGTTGAAAATAAAAGATAAGACATATCTCTACAACTTTTTAGAAGAAACTAAAACCTAATTATGCCTTTAAAACCTTCATAATATAGATTAAAATTGGGTGACCCTTGTTGCCTTGTCATCTAGAACGGTCTTCATTATTCTGGGAATATCTTGAGATTCAGAAGTCTAAATAGAGTTATTTTTAATGTTATGAAAACTAGAAACCCAGAGAAACAACTTTGTAGAGACCATTTTGCCTATAAATGCCATTTGCTATGCCTAAAATTTGTCAAAAAGTGAGGCAGAATAGCTGTCAATTGAGAAAACAGTCAACTTGGTAGTGATATCCCATCATCCCAACGAGTCACAAGTCTCTAGACTGAGCAAAACCAATCAACTTAGTAGGGACACCCTCTCATCCCTACTAAGACACTAGCTACTGGAACAGAGACAATCAACTCGGTAGGCACAACCTACATCCCTACCGAGACATAAGTAGAGCATAACAAAATAATGAAATAAAGTTGTAGACTAAACCTTAGCACATAGGGACATAAACATAAGAATTTGTACAATTAATTAATTTAAGTGAACATGATTAATGATACGCATAGTATTACATGTTACATGACAAATAATAATCATGTTGAAGTGTATCCTAATTGTAATTGAGTATGAATTGTTTAATGATCTTGTGCATGTTCTATTATGTATATTAACTCTATGATCCTAAATGCATTAAATATGATATTCTTGAGTGACCAAAGTCTTATTGTAAGCATGAATTTCACATAATAATAGATAGATAGACATGCCTATAAGGGATAGTAATTGAGCTGCTAGTGTTGGCACCAAAAGGTGTCTAGTATTTCGATACCCATTGCTATCTAGTGACCCGAGACTTATGTCTCAAGTATTTGATACTGCTCGCCAGTATATAACGTTTGTTCCCGTTATCTACCATCAATGAAAATTCAGGTAATGAAAGTGATTTGATTGACAAATAATGATAAGTGATTAATAGTGTAAATGCTTGTGTCCCATTATAATGCTAGTGTCTTTTATTGATATCGTTAGTGTGACTGATAAACATTATTGCACTACAAGAAAAATCCATTTTGCAGACGAAAATTCTCGACGAAATTGAGTAAATTTCCATAGAGAAACCAAATTACCGACGGAATATGGCATTGGAGAACCGGTTGTAGATACTTTTACCGACGGGGAAATATTTCTGTCGCTAATTCCATTAGAAGGTGCAAGGAGAAAACTGTCGTCATTTGCCATAGTTACCGACGGAATTTTATTTTCCATCGATAAATTTTCGACGGAATTTATAATTCTGTAGCCAAATTTGATGCATTTCGTAGTCAATTTTGGCGACGAAAAATGAAATTCCATAGGAAAATATTACAAAAAATGCAACAAAATTACCCGTCACTATTCTGTCACTAAAATATTACAAATTTTTTTTAATTATCTCGAGACACATGTTTCATACTGATAATCCCTGCATTTCGCATTCAGACCATTAACACCAAAAATAATCAATAGCGAATAATTCACATTATAATAAGAAACTAGAAAGCAACCAAAGCAACTGAAACATCTGCCAGAAAACAAATTTAATATATGACGCATTATTAAATGCTGGAATTCATTCTCTTTTATTTTAGTTTTCCCAAAAATTCAAATAGAAGGAATAAAAAGATCAGATTAATAACAAGAATCGTGTATTTAACTTAGGCTTCCCATCAGTGACCTTCAAGTTTGGTTTAACACCCTTATTTAAAGGCCCATGCATCAGCAACATCAAAGTCGTCTTCATCAATTAAGTTTGCATTGAACTGTTTTCTTCGTCTGAACTCACCTCATTGACATAAAATTTTCATATTGACAAGTTCAAAATAGACTTTAATAAAAAACTATGATAAAGCAATTCAAAACAAAGACATTAAAAAATCAAAGAGATGATAAATGAACTTTCAAAGAGCACAACTGTACAAATAATGAAGGAAATGCAATTATAATAAAAAACAAGAGATGAGAAAATAGAAAAATAATTGTAGGTTAGGAATTTAGAAATAGCATACTCGCCAATAAAACTTTTTTATTTGATATTACCAATTGCATATATAATATATGTCAGTGGTTTTATTGATAACTCTAATTTGGTCACTATAAAAATAATTCTACCAGGCAAAACATTTCCTGGAGTTTTTATCTTTTTCTTTTTCTTTAAGACGTACACTGAAATAAATACTCTATTGTTAAATTTTTATTCAATTTGATCCCTTATGGTTTTGTATAGAGAGTTATAATGTAATTATTATCAAATTAACTAAGTTTGATGAACTAAATGTCATTCAATCTTCTTAAATATGCGCCATTATCATCATAACAATATACATATAAGAACATGTAAATTTAATTAAACACTAAATAGATACTATGCATTGTCCGAAAGAAGCATACTTAAAAGAAAGATAAGGCATTGCCCTTAAAAAAAGCATTGGCCTATGGGGTGCTTTTAAAAGTTGTAAATATTATGTGCTAAATTACATTTACTTAAGAGATCAACTAAGAATAAAAAAAAAACCAGCTGACCTGCTCTACACGTGAGTCCCTAACATTTATTAACATTTACACCTCTTTTATTAATAATCCTACTTCAACTTATAAGGCACCTACTTATTCATTTATTTAATTAACCAACATAACTTCTAATTCCATTTTTCATTCAACCATAAAGTATGCGAACCCCTCTCTCGACAGAAAGAATGTGAGATGGTGAGGTCAATGTCGAAGAAATTCAAGGTTTAGTCACTTTCAGAAATGACATTAAATAACAGTATTATATATGAGAGAGAGAGAGAGAGAGACAGAGAGAGAGAAATAACATTCTCAAATGACATTAAACAAAAAAATATATGCTTTTTTCAATGCCAATTTTATTCATTTAGAAGACCTCAATTTATGGCAAAATTTTATAATGTTTTTCTCAAAAATAACTTGATAATTGAAATATAAAATCAAAGCAATGAAAGCTGTAAAAATACAAGTTATAGAAGTAAGGTATTTTATCAATTCAAATTTTATTATTGGTCCTTCGGGATCAATTTAAATTTTAGTAGGCAATAAAAGTAAGAGGCTCTACTGCTCTTTCTAATATCTTTGCCTAAACAAATAATGTGCAATTAAAAAAAAGGAGAAAAAAAGATTAAGTTCAATAGTGGCAGTAATTGTAATTATTCAATAGTGGCAGCAATTGTATATCATTTTTCAATAAGCAATTGTAAGTAAAAAACATTGCACATGCAAATCTTAATTAGATAAGAAATCTTACTATGAAAATTAGTAAGAGAAATTTATAATTCACTTTTGTTCATATCTTCACATGAAAATTAGTTGATGATATACGGCTCATATACAAATCTTACTAATTTAAAGCCAACACAAATTTATAATTAAAATAAACACCAAATGCAATTAAATCAAATCAAAATCAACTTGATTAGAGTACTCTCCAAACTCTATTTCCATCCTTTCTTTCACTTGTAAATCTCCAATTCAACGTATTCCCAACAATACCCTAATTCTACAAGAACTTTTTAGCAAATTACTTATGCATTGCTGGACACACGGATGAGATAATCTCAGCTACAGAAGGACAACTTTAAAGGAAGGATGAGATGATCTCCATACAAGCAAACCAAAATAAAAAGCCAAATAAACCCGTTACCACATGTTTAGACCCTATATTAAAGGAAAATAACTTGCAATTAAAATAGACCTCACATATCTAATCTTAAACTTTTAGCTTGAGTAACAACTACACAATTCAGTTAGTTTCTCAGCCAAAGGGAAATAGAACCAAGACAATAGTGGATAATGGCCAAGAATAACAATCTCAGATCTGGAGATGGCCAGACAAATATTATCAAACAAGTTTGTCTTTGGACACCATATTGATTGCTAAATTTTTCATATGAAGCAAATTCAACAATTGAATTTATATTTCAATAGTCCATATTACCAGATTCATGAAAATTTCTGCCATGTTTTTTATCCAACAGTGAAGAATGTCAACGAGTGTATACTACTGTAGGACTTCATTAATTGGTCAATGTAAGAAAATACAGTCAAATCTAACAATAACAGTGCATATATTAAAATACAAAAAAGTATTGGTAATTTTATGTAAAAAAATAATTAAATGACAATGCTGAAGCTAGTGATAAAATCAGGCATTGCAATTGACAGATATCCCGCACCAAATTCATGAACTAAGAGAAGACTGCACATATAGGTAAAACAATGAGACCATACCAGAGAGAAATTACTGCATCCCTAACTTTACCATTTAACTCCTGGTAGACCTAAAAAGAGAAAATGTACACAGTACCTTAAAATGTGATTTTCAAAAAAGCATCATCACAGGAAATGGAAAATTGGAGATAAGAAAGAGTTATAGAGAGGATTATGATTCAAGAAGGATTAATTCCACTACCTTATCACTTGCCATCTCAAATTCTCTTTCAGTCGAGAGAGGGGTTAATTCCACTACCTTATCACTTGCCAACATAAATTTTCAATCAATTATATGCTAATACTTAATTTACAGCAACCTTTGATGATTATTTAGCCAAATCTTCAATTTAACCAACAATAAATAAATTTCCCCTAATTTCATAAAATCCCTAAATCTAAATCCCTCAACTTTCTTTCAATTTCCCATCACAAAACAACCATTAAAGGAGGATATAAGGCTTACCTAGGGATTAAGAGGAGAGAAGCAACAAATAGAGGGGCGAATTTGAGAAGGGACCGAGCAAGAGAAGAGAGAACAGCAGGGGAGCTCGAGGCTGCCGTCGCGTGAGAGGAAGAAGGGGAGAAACGGCGGCTTCGACGGCTTCTCAAGCGGGAATGACGGCGGCAATGCGGTGGGCTAACGAGGAACGAGGACGGTGGAAGCTTGATCAGAGAAGAGAGGGTAAAGGAGAGGAAGGAAAGAAAGTGGCGATGGGAAGTGAAGGGAAAGAACCCGATCGTTCTAGGCAAAAGAGAGAGAATTAGGTTAAGGCCAAAACTACTTAGTTTTGGCAAATCTGTCTTTTAGTACTTTCTTTTTATATAATTAATCAATTGAGCCCAATTCTCTTTCTTTTATGCATTTTATATATACTTTGAATTTTAAGTATTCTTAATTATTTATGTCTATTTAAATTTTTAATTTAGAAAAAAAAAAGAGAAGTGGAGCACTTTTTTTATATAGGAAAGGTTTGCCTACGGAATTTCAATTCAGTGGGTAATTTACCTACAAAAAATTTTTTCGTAGGTAATTTACTCAAGACTCAATTGACAGGTCGAATTAATATCCGATCAACTTCTGAAAAACATCGGTGTAGACTACATTATATTTTGTGTATGCTTAAATTTATTTCGTGTCATTTATAATTGAAATCAAATTCAATGTCTGTCCACCTATTAAGTACCCGCCTCATAATTATAATAATAGTAAACGTATTATTTTAGAGATTATTTCTTATCAACTGTAAGGATAAAAAGTGCATAATAGATTAGCTTACAAGTGGTGGTGAAACTTTTATGGGTATCAATTATATATGTTATTGTCAATTAACTAATTAATTCATTTATTCACAAATGTTTTCCGATCTTTAATAACAAATTATAAAAGTATTCTAACTAAGAAGTTAACTTTTTTATAGTTGAGTTGGATAGAAACTCTCCGTTGTTTTTTCAATAAAAAATAACTAAGAAATAAAACTTTGATTGGTCAACTTTAATATATTTATTCATTAATGACTTCGAAATACATCCAACTAATATACATAGCATCATTCGTATCTATTTAAAAATTCTCATACATTTATATAAAAATATTTAATTGTTTATAAAAATTGGGATTTTTTAACAAAATAGTTAAATAGAATTAATAGAGTGATAAAAAATTAAGTATTCTTAATTTTTGCTTAATTATTTATGTAGCAAAATTTCCTACGGAATACAATTTCCGTAGGGAATTTACCTACGGAATTGAATTCAGTAGGAAAATTACCGACTGAATAATTATTCCGTCAGTAAATTTTGTGTACAATTTTAACCACGTAATATTGACGCTAATTTACCTACGGAATAATATTTCATCGGTAATTTTCCTACGAAATTCAATTTTCATAGGAAAATTTCCAAAATTTTGTGTATAATTTTAACCGCATAATATTGGTGCCAATTTAACAATGGATTTACAATTTTGTCTCTAAATTCCATCGGTAAAGATTGGCGGGAAAATTTTCTTCCATTATTTACGACGGTTTTCTGACAATTTTTCCTACCGAAAATATTTTTCTATCGGTAATTAGCGACGAAAAATTTTCCGTCAAGAATCAGAATTTTTCTTTTAGTGTTGAGATATTTTCTTAATGCATGAGACCGTTACTATGAGTGTATGTGCATTGTGACATGACAATGCATGTTATTATATTATGTGCATTAGTATATTATATTATTTGTGTCTGAGACTTTGTCAAGAAGTCAAGTACATTGTTTTACTCTCCACTAAGTCATTACTCAACACGGATATTTTTTCCATGTAGGTATACTGGTGTAGACTAGAGGTGCTAGTTTTTAAGTCAACAACTGCAAGCCACTAGGGACAAAGCTTGAAGATTATTTTTGGTATATGGTCATCTTTGTTATTGTACAATGTAAATGATTTGTAATATATGCAATGAAAAAGCAATGTAAATATGTTATAAGCATTGTGAGTTAATATATGTGTTTATATTTGTTGTGAAATGGGAAATGTATGCATTTGATTAAGTTAACATAAAGTGTGAAAAGGCATAACTAAAAGACATATGGAACTCATAATCGAAAGATAAATTTTAACAAGATGAATTTGTTAAGACTCGTAGCTCTCTTATATTCTTTCTAGGGGTATAAAGGTGTCACATACCAGGTGTTCAATGGGCATTTTTTTGGGTTGATTTAATTAGAATTGGGGATTGTTTGGACTTTGTCTGTCTTTGTTCCCTTCCGTGGCTGGATTCAAAGATACGATTATATATCTATTATTTTCCACTTCCATTTAGATTATTTGAATTAATTGCTAATTAATCTCAAATTAAATATATTATTGTTATTATTATAATTTTTAGTTTTTTTTTATACTAAGCATGGAAATACTCTCAAAGAAAAAGCATGAAAATGACGTTTTTTTTTAGATTTTTATAAAACTTCTATAATATTAAGCATCATTTATTATTATTCAACTTCACTAAAGATAGTAAATTTTAATTGAGTAGTTTTTAATTATCTTTTTTTAGTAATTTTTTAATGGGAATTATGAATCTGAGATTAGTAAGTTTATTATTATTAAAGCAAAGGGATTGTCATTAGTGATGCTTAGAATCGTGCTCACTTGCTGTAAGACATGAGTTCCCTAATTTTGATATAAATAATTACCTTTTTTTTCCATATAAACATGGGAAATCTAATCACAATAAAACTCAACTTTGTATAATCTATTTACTATAGCAATTGGTGCAACAAAATTAATTAGTTTGATATGTGCATTGTACGTGGTTATAGTTTGAAAAAATTTCAGTGCAATAATATTTTTTTATTTTATTTTATTTAAAAAATGATATATTAAATGTGATTATATAACTAAATGTAACAACTATGGTGGCTTTATGCCAATTAGCTATGTCGCTGATCATAATTGATCAAAATTTTACAAATTATAAATAAATTGAATTGAATTATATTAGTTATAATTTAAATGAAGTCATTATAAATGAATCAACAAAAAAAAAGTTTTTATTTAATTATACAATAACCCATGGATCAGTCCAAATTTATCCAATTCATTTGGATATTGGTCCATTTATGATCCTTATTTTTTATTTATTTATGATCCGCCCATTTATAATAAAATTCAAATTCGTCCAGTCCATCCATTAGCCACCTCTATCTCCAATAACTCTTTTATCCTTTAGGTAAAATTTTAGTGTTTAAAATTTCAAATTTGAATTTTTTTTCTCTCTTGAAATAGAATTAATTGATTTCTTCCATTTTCAATGTCCTATTTCATTGGCTTAATCGTTTTCTTTTTCATCTTTAATATAGCATTAAGCTTTATATTAATATAGTATAATGTGTCCATTGAAAATTTACATGTTCCATAGTTGACAATAATAACCCTCCTATTAACCACAGGTGAAAAAAAATCGAAAAAATGATTAACTGCAAAATCGATTTAAAATCGAATTGATTTTTTCAATTAACTAATTAGATGAAGCTGATTTTGATTTTGATTTGTTTTTAATATTTTTAATTTTCAATTTTGGTTTTGAGGTACCGGTTAACTTTTAATTTACGGTTAATCCATATATATATATATATATATATATATATATATATATTTATATTTCTAAAACTTAAATAAAATAATACTTTAAACTACATTTAAATTATGTCATTCTTCTTAATTACATAGAGTAATATTTATATAAACTCACAACGTAATTTTTATATATGCTATTTTTTATCACACATATTGATGTCTATATTTTATTTGATAGCATTTAATTATATTTTCTTATGTTCTAGAGTATATGTTTTAACATTCAATTTTATCCAAAATTTTTCTTTATCTTAGAATTAAGCATGCTAATTTTCAACAATATCAAATCCACTTTACAGTATTAGCTATTAATTTATTGTACATGAATTTTGGCTAATATATTATGTTTATTTTGTGATTTTTATTTTGAATTACTATGCACATTTGAAATTGAATTGAATCTTTTTTTTTTATAATTGGAGGTTATAAATTTTAGTTATTAACCAAAAAAAATATTGGTTAACCAAACCGAAAAAATCGAAACCGATGAATTAGTATACTGAATATAATAAGTTGATTAATGGTTATAATTTTGAAAATCGATATTAACTGACTAGTTAATTTTTTTGCTAATAAACTGGTTAATCAATTTATACTCGCTCCTAATAATAACAGACCACTCAATTGTAATTAATGCGATTAATAAAATATTTATTCAAATCTTTAAGAACTGATACATTTATTTACAAATTCCATGGTCAGATTGATATTTGTGCACAATTTTTATGTTATCACTTGTCATGTATAATGTCATAATTGTAGAGGATAAATTTCTAATCTTGGATCAAAATATTTATACTAATTATTGCTAAAATTATTATTTTAACTATATTATTATTGCTCAAGTATTTTAGTGTTATTTTTTTGATAAATTTATTTTTTCAAACTAATAATTATGAACAATAAAAAGTTTCAACTCAATACCAAAATATTTGGACTAATTATTAAGATTATGATAAAAAAAATATTAACACTCTATAATTTAAATAAAATTACAGAATATGAAAAAAAATTGCATTTATTCTTTTATAATTTTTTAAGGAGATAGAAATAGAGATGATTTATATATGAAGAGATTAAATAAATAAATGTAATAAATAATTTGATATTATTTAAAAATATATAAATATATTATAATAATTATAAATATTATAAAAAGCAAATGAATAACTTAAAAAAAAAAGAAAGAAAGAAAAACCCTATAAATTTAATGATTGCAAAAAATTTACAAATTCAATTGGAATTAGTTAGCGCTTTTCAATATCCAATGCAGGTGCAGCCATATGGTGGCTAGCTCTAAAATTGGATTGTAGAGTTTGAGGAGGATTGAGTTGATAGGTTAATTCCTTTTTTTAGTAATAGAAAAATAAAGGGTTAATTATTTACTTAATTTAGTTGAACAAATGTTCATCTAATTCATACTTTTGTATATATTAGTTTGGAATGTAGGTAAATTGCATGTGATAAAATATTTTAATAAATTTTAAAAGTTAATTTTATAAATAAGAATTTTTATGTAATGATGCATTATTTAAATTCAAACAGATATAAAATTAACAACAAATGCGAAATTTATAATTCTAAAATTCATTATATTTTAATATTATCCAAAAATAGCAATGTTAGATTCATAATATTATTTTTTATTTATATTATTACATAAAAAAACATATATATGAGGTTTTATGTGCAAAATAAAATGTTAATTTTTGCATAAGAAAAATAAATAGTTTCTAAAAAAGTGAAACATAATAATTAAATATAAACATTTGCTCTAATTAGTTTTGAAATAAAATCATATCTAATTATTATATTTTTTTTACATTATTTTTTGTTTTTAAGATAAAAATAATTTCTAGAATAGTTTTCTTAATTAAAATTGGTCTTTTAATAATTTTTCTTTTAGTTTCAAACTCTACGTACATATCTTAATTTATTTGATTATATATATTTACATATACACAGAAAGTTGAGATTAAAAAAATTATGTTCTCAAATTATAATTAAAATTTATAACTATACAATATAGGTTTATTTAATTTTATTTAATTATTTGTTCATCTCTACTTTTATATATTCTATATGGTATTAATTTTTTTCATAATTCATTTGATTTAGCTTTCTATGATTGTTTTAAAATTTAAATGCAAACTTGTCCGGTTATTTGATTTATTTTTTATAAATTAAAATGATGTTTGAATTTTTGTTTAAATAAAATATTAAATAAAAAATTTTAAAAATACATAAACTAATTACAATAACTCTGATAATTATTTGAAAATTGTCTTTTAATTTCGTAAAAGTTTTCAATTAAAATTTAACTTTTTAATTGTTCTAGCAATATGTGAGTACTTTATATGGAGGCCTGTAATAAGGGAATTTTTTTAAATGAAAAAAAAAATCAAATAATCAAACAAACGGTACCAAATCTTATTAAATCATTCCAAAAATATGATATTCAATTTAGGTTTTGGGTTAATACATATTTTTTACATAAACTATCACTTTTTAATAAATTACATTTTTTAACTAATCAAAAGTTAGATTAGCCAGCCAAACTTATTTAAAATGTAAATAATACCTTTATATTATTAAACTAACTAATAACTACCTTGTTTTTGAGAAGTTTAAAAAAATTGAGATTAAAGCTGCCAAAATCAGCTCAAACCCAAAATCCCGTCTAAAAAAATTGACCCAAACTCAACCCAATCCAAAAGTTGTCCATTTGAGCCAACCCAAAAACTACCGATCTAAAACTCAATCCATACGAGTTTGTTCCAAATGCCTAACAGGTCTCTTCCTCCAAATCCTTGTTTGCCTAGCCCTAATCATGATTCTTTCTCTATTTTGGCCCTCTCTCTTTCTCTCCATCCAATCCTCCTAACCACCTCTCTCCCTCTCCATAACCCAATCGGCATTGACCTCTAGGTCACTGCTATTCGTTCACCATCCAATCACCTCCAACCTTTACACTCTCTCTTGTTACTCGCTTTTTCTTTACTTCTTCTCTTATTCTCCAATTCGCACTCTCAAGCTTTCACTAAATCCCCCCTTAATTTTATAGTTATCAAAAAAATTCATAAGACCTTACTCTGTCATATTCAGTTGTTAGAAAAATTTATAAGACTGTTTTGGCATATGTTTGACAAGATTTGCATTGTGATTAGTTTTATTTATCTTCATTATAACTCGAATAGTCATTCGAAGATGAGAGTGTGGTTAAATATAAATACAAATAAATTAAGGATAACTTGTATGATTTTTTTGCATTATATGCAAGTAATAATCCAACTTAAGAGGCATCAAGAAAAAGAAAACCAAGTGTGGATGATGATCTTATGAAAGTGCAAACATGTATATATAGGTTGTTTACATGTTCTTATAGTATTCTTACTATATATTAATACTATTGCTAGAGGTAAGCAAACCTTTGTTGAAATCAAAAAACCAAACTGAATTGATTAATTTTTTCAAATTGGTTCGGTTTTGGTTTGAGATTTTCAGCAGGTTCAGTTAGTTTAGTTCGTTTCATTTCGTTTTGGGAGAAAAAAACCGCATAAAAATCGAACCGAATAATATATTAATAAAACTATATCGTTTAATATGCTCTTTAAAATTACACCATTTTCTACCCGTATAACCTATCAATTTTCACTCATTCGGTCTCAGATTCAGAAAGACCTGTGCTCATTTCATTTTCCTAACCCTATTTTCTCTCGATTGCCATATCACCAACTCACCCCTTCTCTTTGATCATCAGAGCAACAATTCGCCATTGTCTCCACTCGTAACCATCAGTCTTCACTTGCCGTGAGTCGCAACTATTGCCACTGAACTCGATTTTCTTCATTTGTTCAACGAACGATTGAAGGAGGAGCAACAGAGCAAGTTAGCATATCACTCTCTTTCTTAATAGTATGTTTCTTCTTAATTTTCTTCATTTGATTTTTAGCTTTTATCATTTAATTTTGAAAAAGCTAAATAACAATTTATGTATTTTAACCTTTCTTGCATAAATCTCTCATCTTGGGTTCCTTTCAAAATAAATCATTTGGTTAAAGTGTTTGTATTTTATTATCATTTGATTCTAAAAACAAAGCCTAATATATTATATTAGACTTCAGTTGAGCAAAGTGGTCTAGTTACTTAAATGATTTAATCTGGAAACGGATGAAGTGCCATGAGAAACCCATTTCTCTGTGAATTGCAATCAACAAATTAATAATAATGTTTAAATTTTAATCCAACTGTAGATGGGTGTGTCATTTTGTGGTCTAGCATACAAATATTCCACTCCATTTACATATGATCCCCACTTATATTCTTATGGTTATTATTATCTCTTGCCCCTTTGATGCCCATATTCTGGATTTGCTGCCATCGATGGCATAGATATTTTCTTTACAATGCCCATATCCTATGTGCAATTGTTTAATTAATTAATTAATTAATTAATAATAATAATAATAATAATAATAATATTATTATTATTATTATTATTATTATTATTATTATTATTATTATTATTATTATCGTCGTCGTCATCGTCTTGACTACAAGAAATGGGTATACTATTTGATTACATTTGCAAATTTCTTTAGTATGAATCGAGAATCAAGACTTTGAATAATTTATTTGTATTCATTTGCTAAATATTGAATACTTCTTTAACAGTTTTGCAAGATTTTATGAGCTTCATTTTCAATTTTGATAGCAGTATATGGCCACTGAACCTGTAAGAAATTGATATTCTAAGTGGTAAATTTTTTTAGCAGAATTTAGTGTACTATTATATATCTGATGATATATTTATTATATCAGAATTCACAACAATTGCAACAGTCACATTAATCACCATAAGGCACATCCAACAAGAAAGGAAACTCAAACATATTGCCTTCAAGTGGAGATGGGAAGTCAAAAAAAGGCCCATAAGACCAAAGTCTAAAGTGTGGGAACACTTCACCAAATTTACTGATGAATTGGGCGACACGAAAAGCAAGTGTAACTATTGTATTAAAAAATTTTATTGTGATCCTAAGCGAAATGGTACTAGTGCACTAAACAATCATCTTAGTTATTGTCAAAACAAAAGTCCACAAAATATTGATAACACTCAAAAATAATTGTGTTTGCAACCAACGGGTGAAAGTGAGATGGATAGTTTATCTAACTGGAAGTTTGATCAAACGAAAACTAGGGAAGCAAATGCAGAAATGATCATTGTGGATGAATATCCATGTAAAGTTATTGAAAGTAAAGGGTTTAAGAAAGTTATGTATAAAGCATATCCTAGGTTTAAAGTGCCTAATAGGTGAAATGTTTCATGCAATTATTTTCAAATTTCTGTTAATGAAAGAACCAAATTAAAATTTTTGCAAAAAAAAAAATTCTCAAAGGATACTTCTTACCACCGATATATGGACATCAATTCAAAAGATGAATTACATGTGAATCACCACTCATTTCATAGATAATGATTGGAAATTGTATAAGAAAATATTGAATTTTTTTTTCAATCTCAAGTCATACGGTGATTCACTCAGTATAATATTAGTTGATTATTTACTTGAGTAGCGGATTGAAAAGGTATTTACAGTAACAGTTGACAATCATAGTGCCAATGAAGTAGCTTGTAATTTAAAAAAAAAATTTCTTAATTGGTGGATTTATATAGCACGAGGCAAATATCTACACATGAGACACATTGCTCACATTATGAACTTAATTGTTTAAGATGGCTTAAAAGAGGTGAGATATTCAACTAAATGGATTAAGAATGCTATGAGATGTGTGAGAAATTCTACTGCTTGGATAAAGAAATTCAAAGAATGTGCTTGAGATAGTAATATTCAATGTAAAAATTCTTTGAAATTAGATGTTCTTACTAAGTGAAACTCAACTTGTGAAATGTTAAGTGTTGCTGAAAAATATGAGAAAACATTTGAAAATTTTGAGATGTTAGATCCATATTTTAAGCTTAAAGTTAAAGCACCTGATAGTAATGGAATTCTTTTTGCAAATTGGGCCACTATGAAGAGATTGAGTGATATGTTACAATATTTTTATGATGCTTCTATGTGCATTTCTGGCTGATCATATATAACATCTAACATTTTTTGGACTGAAATTAGTAATCTAATGTGATCAATTCTAAAGTAGACTTATAATGATGATTTAGAGAATAGAGCCATGGGTTTAAGAATGAAGTAAAAGTTTAATAAATATTGGGGTGATCATGAAAAAGTGAATAAACTTATTTATATTGTGCATATATTTAATCCTCGAGAAAAATTTAAGGCAATTGAGTTTGTTTTTTGTAAAATTCATGGTAATGATAGTGGTAAGAAGTTATTCAAAGGAGTAAGGGATGCAACTTTTTGAATTATTTAATGAGTATAAGTGTATGATTCAACCTGAAAGTAGTCATTTTTCGTTTTCACAATCATTTAGGAGCCTTGTAAGTAATGTTGAGTTTAGTGACTATAGTGTAGGAATAAAAAGGAGATTGAAAGGTGTCTTTAGAGAAGAATTTAAAAGACAGAAGGAAAATGAAGGTTTTATGGAGATAAGAAAGATTGAGTTAGATATCTATTTGGATGAGGCATTGCAAGAAGATTTTGATATTTTGATATGGTAGAGGGTGAATTCTGAGAGGTTTTTCGCTCTTGCACACATGACTAGAGACATTTTGGCTAATTCGATTTTCACAGTAGCTTCAAAGTCGGCATTGAGAACCAGAGGGAGAGTTCTAGGTTCATTTAGGAGCTCTTTAACTCCTAAAGTAGTGGAAGGTTTGATATGTGCACAACATTGGCTTCAGAATGGTATTGAATTGAAGAATAAAAAAGATTTATAAGTTAAAAGACATGAAAATGGTAAGTTAAACCTTTTATATTTGAAAATTAAAATGGTATTTTTATTTTATTTTTATGAGCTTTAAATGACTAACTAATTTATTTTCAATATTCAAAGTTGCCCATTGTCAGTTTTGGTGGAAATGGGACGGCATTGAGTAGTAGCTCTCCTTCATTAGATAATTATTTTTATATGTAAATTATCTTATTTTGAGATGAAAATTATATACATACATTTATTAATTTTTAATATCTATTTTTCTAGGTGATGGTTGTGATAATATGGGATTTTGATGATTGGATTAAAGGTTGATGGAATGAAAATGAAGCTTATTAAATGGTTTTTGTTGTATTATGTCTTTTGGGATTGTATCTTTAATTTGGACTTGAATTTTTTTCAATTTGGATGTTTTTATTTTAGTTTTATGATTTGTAATTTTGGATAATTTTAAGACACAATTTTTTTAATTGATTATTTTTAAATTTTCATTATATAGTTAACCGAATCAAATTGATCGAAATTTTCAGTTCAGTTTGAGTTCGGTTATCCTATAACTTCACTTCAGTTCAGTTGGCTAAAATTCTAAAATTTTGATATTTGATTTTATTAGTTCGGTTATTGAACAGAATCGACCGTTGCTTACTCCTAATTATTGCAGTTGAAAAGGAGTCTCAAGATAGCATGGGAAAAGATATTAAATTTTTAAAAAGAAATTAAAGTGTGGATTTATCATCAGTTAAAGTGAAAAAATAGATTAGCATATTATTGTTATTTTGTTAGACTAATTTTTTGAAATAACAACTATTTACTATTTGTACATCCAATATTTGTATAGAGTTCTATTTTTTGAGCTAAATTAAATTATTAATGAATTATTTTTTGTAGATATCAACATATTAGTTATATTCTATTTTCAACTGGACCATATATAATATTAAATTGAACCTCATTATCATAGAATCTATTAATTTATTGATAAAAAATTTTATACATCCATGATATATAATTATTTTCGTCAAAATATGGATCAATTGAATTGACCCATATCATGACCCATTCATGCCTCTATTGATCCCATTTGGATCAATTTTTTTTACAGTAGCCCTTTTCGTATCTGGTTATTATATCGAAAATTATTTTTCGTTAAAATATTAATCAAATGAGTTTATCCATATTTTGGCCCGTTTAAGCCTTATTCAACCCATTTGGGTCATCCAACCATTTGGTTCAATATTTATTATAATAGCCCTTTTAGTATCTCGTTATTATATCGAAAATTATTTTTATTAAAAAAATGGATCATTTGGGCCATAGTCTTGTTGAGTCAACACGTAGTAAACTCATGGGTCGATTCAAATTCACACAATCAGTTTGGTCATTGACTCATTTATAATTCATATTTTTTTACTCATTTATAACCTATACTTTTTTACCCATTTATAATTAAATCGATTCAAATCCGTCCAATCTGACTTGTTTGCCACCTTTACTTGGGATTTTTTTAATACAGCCTAACTTCTATTATTTTAAGAGTATGTAATTTCCTTGCTATTTGATAGAAATTATTGTTTTTTTTATGTTTCTATAATCTATTTTAATATTTGTCCAATAAAATAATAAAAGGTAGTTTTAGTCTGATAACAAGATTATAAAGAGTCAATTTAATCTAAAAAATTTTTTCACTCCATTTAATCTAAAAAAGTTTTCACTCAATTTAATCTAAAAAGTTTTCATCCACTTTATACTTCTATATATAATAGAGATACAGATAGCAACAAAACCCGCGTTAATAATAAAAATAAAAATTTTTCCATTATTTTGGAACGGATGAAATATTGTTATTTTTTTAATAAAAGGAATCAGGAAATTGAAACAATATCTTCCCGGTGTTATTGTTTACAATCTTCAAAATTTGGAATAAGTCTTTGGACATTTATAATCAAATTAACTTTTATTGGTATTAATTAATTTTAAATTTTGAGAATAAAAAATTAAAAATTGCGCATCCAAAGTAAATCTATATATACAATCATTTATCAAAAATGAAATTTATATGTACAATATCGATGTTGTAAAACCGAACTGGATTGGCAGATTGAACCATACAATTATGCTTTAGTTCATATTTAGTTATATAAATGAATATTTAAATATAATTTTAATTATAATTATATTTAGACTGCTTTTAAATTTTAATACAATTTACATTTATATTGAGATATAATTGAATCTTAAGTTAGGGGTTAATTTCATCTATAGTCACTAAATTTATGTCTAATAACCCAAAAATAATTGAATTATTTTTCGTAACGAAATGTCATGAAATTTTGTACTAATTTGCACAAAAATCATCTTGACTTGTTTTTGTTGATAATCCTTACCGGAGTGTTGACGTAACATGTTACATTTGCAATAATAAACTGATGTAGCACGCTACATGTGCAAAAGCAGTTGCTGTCAGCTCGCCACGGGTGCAAAAGTTGCTAACGTCAACTGCTGAAGTGAGATACCACGTGTACACAAGTAGATGACATGGCTTGCCACATCAATATTCTAGTGATAGTTCTCGCCGGAAACCGATTATCATAACTTTTGCGCAAAATAGTATAAAATTCAGTGACATTTTCGTTACGAAAAATAATTTAGTTATTTTTGAGTTATTAGACATAAATTCAGTGACCATGGATGATATTAACCCCTTAAGTTAATTATTATTATTATTATGTTTTAGCTCCAGTTCAATATAACTCTAATTTAACTCGGGTTAAATTTTTAACTTTCAACTCTCTATTCGATAATTTTATATTAAATCCAAAATGGACAACTTGAATAATAATGCTAATCAACTTTTCGATTTTCCTCATATGCAGTTTGCTAGTGCATGTCCTGTCAATAGAAATTTGTGAAACAAGCCTTTAGTCAAGAAATTTGGATTATAATTTATAGATCTTAGTGTAAATCATGATTGTTTAAATTGACAGATCTAATTGTAAGTTATAATTATATATTATTTGTAAACGGATTCGAATTTGCAAGCCGGTGATTATTAGAGAATTGACAGGAAATTAGATATACTGAAATATCTAAATTATTTTTGGTCATTAAACCTATCTTACGTTAGAAAAGAAAACAACAAACAAGTTCCTCCAATATGAAAATTAACTGTTGTCGACCTTTTCATAAGAAGAGTGCACAATATAACTTACCGTGCACTTGTCAAATAAACAATATGATACGTACGACGAGATTAATAATATAGGGAAATTTCATTCTATCAATTGCTATTATAATGTTGAGAAAATTGATCAATTTATATTATTATTCCCTAGTCCCCGCTGGTTATTGCTTTATTTCTATTTCACGCATATTATTAATATTTTTTAATTTAATCAAAAATATTTTAAAAAACTATAATATTCTCTTTTATATTTATTGAAAATAAAAAAATGTGTTGAAAAAATGAAGATTAATAAATACATTAATATAATGTTGATATTAATAAGAGGGTAAAATTGAAATAATTGTAATAAATACTTTATTGATTTTATAAAATGACATCAGAACAAATTTTTTCCTAAAATGTAATAAATAAACTGGAATGAATGTATTGTAATAATTATAAAGTATTTGGATAACTATCAAACTCATACTTCTTTCACTTTTAGTAGAACTCTATCTTTTCTATTTTATATTTATAAATATTTCATTGTGGTTATTCAATGAGAAAAATTAATAAGAGAAAAATTTTTCATTCATACTATATCTATCTTTATTTTAATTAGTTTTATAACACATTATCAACATAATAATCTCTATTGATTGTTGAAAGTCAGTAAGTAAATTTAATTCATAAATTTTGAATTATCTTAATTCTCATGAGTTAATGAGATTAATTAACAATTAAATAATTGTACCCTACAATAAATTTTAAAAACTTCAATATACGAAATTATTAAAGAAAAAAAGTGAGAATAGCATTTTTTATTGCCATTTGTTTTACAGTGGACATTACCATGATTTTAGTGATTTGTTTTGCATAATTACAAATTGATCCTTGCTTAATTATATTTTGATCCTTATAGTATATATATGATGAATATACTTTATGTAAAGCCATGTTTTGGTTTTCAATTTACTATATGCATATTTTTGTTATGTGCAATATAATTATTTGAAAACTCCTGAAAAATTATAAGGCAATTACTCACATATAATTTATTATGAAACATATTATTTCTCCAATATGTTCCAAAGAAATTTATTTTTAAAAAATATTCGCTGAAATGGATATCATTTTGAGACTGAGAGAAATATTCGAGATCCATTCTGTATAAGATAAGTAATATATTTTTTTAAAAATGATTTGATTTTATTTTGATACAAATATTAGTAAACATAAAGTTTACTAACTGTTATACAAATATTATAACCTGCAGTTGACTAATTATTCAAATATCAATAAACTAGAAGTTTGTTGATTAATTGATTCTAATATCTGTAAACTTGAAATTTATTGATTATGATAAACTTGAAAATTGATGCAAATACTAATAAACATGTAATTTATTGACTGTCACAAATATTAGTAAACCCGAAGTTTACTAATTGTTTGATATTAATATTAAGAAATTTGATATTTATCAATTGATATAAATATTGATATAATAAAAATAGTAAACCTGAAGTTTACTAATTAACAATTGATTGCTTAGCATAACCGGTTTGACCATCCCGAATCTATTATAATGCATAAATTATTGAGAATTCATATATTTATTATAAAACCAGAAGTTTTTTTAATTTAATTTAAGAAATTCTCATAATCTATTTGTTCTCGAGAAATATTATTAAAGAATCACTAGATAATAAAACGACTAAATTTCCTTTATTTTGGAATGAGTAAAGATAATATATGTGAGCCCATTATCCACCATGCGAACCATTCAAATGATTTATAATTTTTAAAAGATGCATCAATAAAATGGTCACATGTATATTATTATCAACTCACAACCTGTAATTTATGAGATTATTCAAATTAAGTGCACAATTTCCAAATTATGCCATCAAGACATTTTTCTTGATAATACTAGTAATCATATGTCGTGGGTAAAAGATTGTTATAAGCCCGTTGTACATGTTTATACTCTAAGATCTAGCAAAAAAAATTACTAAATACCTCCGGTTAATTGCTAGACATTTTTATGTGAACAATAGTATTATTTTTATATATGGATAGATAATATTGATATAAGCAATACTTACATGCATTATTCCAATAAAAATCATAAAATTCCTCAATTATAATTTTTAGTCGAAAAATGTATTTTGATTAATAACTTTCCTAATGTTAGGAAAAAAAAAGCAACTAAAAATAAATAAAATAATAAATATATTGTGTGTAATTTAGATCCTCATATTGTGAACCTGAAGTTTAAAAAATTAGTTAATTATGATGATAATGTATTTGTTAGTGTGTAACGATTTATTAACTCTCATTTGTATTATCTACAAATGCTTCAATTCAGAATAATATCCCTGTAAGACAATTTGCTTTGTATGATAAATTATTCGGTTCCAAATAAAAATAAAATCTATACATAGCAAGAAGCAAATAAATCAATATGGTCATATTATGGAGGCAAGTACTCTTGAAAAAACCTATAACATAACTAATTTTTAAGCTCCAGAAGTGGTTTAGGTACATCAAATTAAATAAAAAATTTTAATATGTCATTTGTCATTAAAAAGAACTGAAAAGGATAAAGTTGTCGACAATATTTCTCTATAAAAATATTGATGTTGATATTTTCAACGTAATGAGGATCTTAAAATTAGATATGTTGAAAAATACATATATTAATTGCATTCCATATGAATTTTTGGACCAGTAATTCAAAATATTAAAAAATATGATGTCAAATGAGTACAATTGATATTCATGCGATAAACAATAAAGTCATAAAATATAATTTATTTTATGACATTTATTGTAATGAATTGGTATTAATTGTAAAGATACATATTTTCTTATAATAAAGGCAATAAATTTTTACTGTTTGTTAATTTGGTAATATATTAGTATGTAACTAATTGATACTATTTGCCTATTTGATAATAAATTTTATGTATATAATTTTGAAGTGTTATAGCTTACCTATTATCATGATTTATTTATGATTTTAAATACTGAAACTTTTGAAGAGTTTTAAATTCTTTAACGAATTTTAAAAACTAAATTTTGTCTCCATTTGAAGATCGAGTTCTATTTGATTGAAAGAGTAAATTTTTATAACGTGATTATATGTTTATAAATTATCTTCCATTGAATATTTTAATAGTTGTAAAGTTACTAGATATAACATATTTTATGATCATATATTATTACTATTGATATATTATATAATCATACATTACATGGTAATTGTTACTTAGAATTACATATTATTTTAAAGATTGTAGTTCTTGTTAGTAATTATGCCCTAGGCCAAACATTAGGGCCTTTATGTAATGTCACATTTCATTTTGTAAAATTATATTTTCTTTATATTATTATATTATTGGCATGTTACGTTATAATAATGTTTGTAAATAACAATTTAATGTTATTTTGATTATCCCTAGTCATTTATCATTAAATGATTAATGATAAATAAAGACTGGTATAAGTTTGATTAATAATCATGGGATGATTATATATATGGTGATATGAATTAAACTTATAAGTACTTGTTAGATAACAGAGTACTGGATAGACCTGTAATAAGATACTACATGGATTAATATCATTAGTGATCTCATAATAGTTATATTATCGATCCTTAAACCTGAAATTATCACAGTATCCTACATGACGAATATTATGTTTTAACATAATCAAATATTATCTTCAATCGGATACTCATAAAGGTTATGATTTGACATAATGAGAATCAGGCAAAGGATATTGAATAATCAAGAAAGAATTTGTTCCTTTCTTATGAGAGAGATATCTATTGGGTCCCTCGATAAGTAGGACTGAGAAATGCATGGCCGTGCTCAAATGAATTAATGCAGTGATCAATATCATTTGATATTATCAATCTACTTAGTGATCAAGAAATTATATGTTTGGACTATATAAGTTTGACATGGATCATAACTTATGTTCAAACAAGATATCATGTGACAAAGGGATTATAACATGTTCTATTAGGTTAAAATTGAATTATCGATATTCATATTATTTGGGTAGTTATAATATCTTGTTAGAGGTCATTTATGACTTGTGGGCCCGTGATGAAATTGGGATCCACTGTCAATATAATATAAACCTATTGGGTCGCACACATAGAATGTGATGAATGGACTAAAGGTTAATTCGGGCATTTCGAATTTTATTTTGTAATAAATTAAAATTTGAAATAATAATAATAATAATAATGTTTAAGATTAATATTATTATTATTCTTATTTTAAATAAGAAATAAGGTGTTTCTTATTATAATAAAAGTGGGCCCAAAGTTTTCTCTCTCTTAATTAGGGTTAGGTCAACTATATATATAGAGATGTATATATATAAAACCCTAATTAAGCAAAAGAATAAGTTGTAGCCGCCACTTAAGAGATAAAGAGAGAGAAAATCGTTTCTTTTGTAATCTCAAAAGAGAGAAAAAAAAAAAAAACCTAGCCGCCAAAGAAGGGAGCTAGCATCCCAGGCGATTCTCTTCATTGTATTGGCGTGTGGATACCGATAGAGGGTGCCTTTTTGCGTGAAGTCACACCTACGATTCGATTTGTCTGCGCTTCAAGAGGTTGGTAATTGTTACACTCCTTCTATTGAATCAATTGGATCGCTTGGATCCATGGTGGATTTCCCTTTCCACTGTGAATTTTTAATTTTAATATTTCAAAACCCAACAGTTCTATATATAATCATATATATTTTATTTAGACAATTTTATTATCTTTAAGTAATGTCCTTAAGAAATATTTGAATTAATTCATTAAATGCATTCATTTGTTATAGCTATTACATGATTATGTTGTATACATGCCATGAAATTATTTTATTTATTTCATTCCTTGAAGTGAATGAAGCAATATAAAATTATGGCCATAAAAATTGTATGTTTAAAAAATGATAATTATTACTATTGTGTGATTAATTTTTACCACTAGAAATGGTTGATAATTAAGAGAAAGAATATGAATAGTTAAGAAAACTATTTGAGAATGTATAACTTATTTATGATATGGTATAAAAGTACATTGATCATGTACCCGTTGTACATGTAACTATATTATTAGATTTTATAAAATTTTTCATCTTAAAGGAATAAAAGATGTGTAAATGAATTTATACATGCTTGCAAATGTACAATATGTAATTTTATAAAATAAGTTTTAGTTGTTATTTTTCAGTTTATGCATAATATATTCAGAAGATATATGATAAGCATATACAGAAGATATGTGATTTTTTTAAAAAAGAACTTTATAATATTACGTACCAAAACTCTACATGCACAAATTTAAAGTTATGTACCGATATTATTATAGGAGGAAGAAAAATACACGTTATACTCTTTTTTCTTTAACTAAGATTTTTTTCACTAGATTTTTCTATCAAGATTTTTAATAAGGCAACTTTTAATGTGTATTAAAAATATTGTATACTTTTTTTTCCTTTATTGAATTTTTATCCCACATGATTTTTTCTAATAGGGTTTTAATGAAGCACAATACGTATTATTGGACATTCAAAGAAAAGTGTATATTATAAATCCCATGATTATAAATATCTATAACCCCTTAAAATTGATAGTATGACTTATTAAATGAAAAAGGCAAACAATTATTTTCCGTGCAGGACATTTATTATCAATGAATTTAAAGTCCGGCAGAAGCGTGACAAATTTTTTAATGAAAAAAATCAATTTTTGAAATAAAATGAAATGAAAATTCCAAAGTGATACTCTTGAAAAGGTAAAAAAGCAATATAAATCAACAACTTCATATTTTTAGAGAAACAATCCCAAAAGTGGTTCTAAGAATGGTAAATTATATGAGTTGTGAAAATAGATGATAATTATTGTTGATAATATATTTACATATTCAGTTGCTCATAAAATATAATGTATATGAGTCTCTAATTATCGAACAGTATCGATATCAAAATGATTGGCCAAAAGGTAAAGAAGCAATCTATATTAAACTAAACTCATACAAGATATTTGGACCAAAAGTCCAGGCACTAGAAGATGTCAAAATTTTCAGCTATAAGAGTAAAAATTATCGAATTACTCAATGTTAGCTATATATGAAGTTAGTTGAAAACTCATGTGGTTAAAAGCCATAACTCAATGCAAATAATATTGAAATATGAAGAAATTGCAAAATTTTCTGAATCAGCAAACCAACTGAACTCTTCACCAAAACTCTACCTGTCTTGATTTTCATTAAGCATATAAGCAGTATTGTATTTTTGAGACAAAGTATATTACCTATGAATATTGTACCATTTTTTCTTTACTAAATTTTTTATTCCATTAGATTTTTTTCAGTGAAGTTTTAACAAAATATATTCATAGTGTATAGTAATGGAAAATATTGTAATAATTATGAAGTATTTTGATAACTATCAAATTCATTCTTCTTTCACTTCTAGTAAAGGTCTATCTCTTCTATTTTGTACCTATAAATATCTTATTGTGATTATTTAATGAGAAAAATTAATAAAAAAATTCATTCATACTATATTTATCTTTATTTTAATTAATTTTATAATATAATGGGGTAATTTAGTTTGACAATTATTAATAGTAAATATGTAAATTGAAAATGAAAGGAAACAAAAAAGGCTATGTGCAATGCAATAACGTCTGACACACGTTAATACGTGTGTTAATTGTATAAATGTTAAATGTATAAATGGTGGAAAAAATTAACGAAAAAAATGATCAAGAATAATTGATTTTTTTGTATAAATTTTGTATATTTAGCGTTTTCATGAAATTTAAATTGGGGAAATGGCTTTTTAATTAGAGTTTAGGTAAGAAAGTTGTCCCAAAAAAAAAAATAGTTATTGATTAAACAAGCAATGGAAATTAGGAGAGATGAAAGAAAAGCCAAGTGCTATAAAAACAGAAAAATCAGCATCTAAAACTTTTTCCATCAGAAAATGAGCAGCCGATGCGAAAGGTAAGAAAAGGATACATTACAAAAATATCTGAAAGCATAGGCCGCAGAGATGAAATCGGAGTTAGAAAAAAGAATCTTAATTAATACGTGGGTACCCAAGGAAGAGATAGGGTATTAAATTTCAACAAAATTGACAGAGACAAGACCTAAACCTATAGCCATTTGTCCAAACGTCAATAATGCTATGCCACTTGGCAGTATCTCTAGCAAATAGGGACCATCCCCCACACACCATTCCCCGCCTTCAGATCATAACACGTGTCCACTCAACTTCAATTTTGCTTGACATGTACTTGCTTGATTAGAAATCCAGGTTACATGTAAAACGCACCGCATACAAACGGACACGTGCGCATGCCTGGTGGCTTGCTAAAACATGCCGTGTTCATAATCGGAGAATATTTGCCACCTGGCTCATTTAGAGCTGACACCAGTTGTAGATTTTATTTTAGACAAAACGCTCGCCAACATTTTATTTTAACGTATAGTATTAGTTTTTAAAAAATAATATAAATTTATATTTATTACTCTTTAATATAAATTATTGTTAATATTTTAATTTTTTTTTTGTTTGATCAAAGATGCTCCACGTCTTAGGTTATGGGAGTTAAACAATTGTGCTCTGAACTGAAAGCAAGACACGAACCTCGTCGATTGGAGCACTTGTTGATTCCATGAATAAGAGCATTTGAGAGCATAAGTTGAAAATGTCATACACAATTCATAATGCAACTGCTTAGAATAAAAAACATATATTTAAATTTCATCATTATTTTTATCTTTAAGAATATAATTTTTAAAAAAATTAGTAATAAAAATAAACATAAATCAACTTAAAACATTATTTAATACTTTCAAATATATAAAACGAATTAATATATATATATATATATATATATATATATTATACTTAATTATGAATTAAATAAAAGATATTATACAGCTATATGTGTACGGGCAGGATAACATCTGGTTTAACCAGTAGTGTATATTGAGGTCATGGGTTCAAGTTTCCACACCAAGTTGTCCATAGCATCACTTAAATCGGTGAGGGTAGACTACTTGATACGGTGGGATAGGTCAAATACATGTTAACCATAATTGCCAATTCAAATTCGATGACTTATAGAATTTGTGAATTTGAATCGATCACGGTTCAAGATTTTATCAAATTATGATTTGTTTTGACCGGTTCGGTTAAAGATTGAAACCGGGCCATGCATGGCCATATGCCTATGTAGATGCCAGGCAACTTTATATATCGTTTAAATGATTACACTAGAAAAACTTATCGTATCATGAATTTTACTTCACCAAAATTTATTTCATTTTTGTGAAAACCATAAAAGATTACGAGCATGAGCATGCTTAAAAATACATTTCATTATCACTTGGCTCAAATATTTCGATATTTATTTTTTAAAAATTTTATAAACGACAAAAATTAATTTAAAAATTTTGGTCACTATATCATCAACTCAACTCAAACCGAATAATATTAATTAGCATATAAGAAAAATACATTATATATATATATATATATATATGAATGAACTAAAACGGTGAAAAAAGGACAAAACTAAAACTGTTGTAAGCCAAAATTTATACATGGGTGGTTGAGTCTTAAATGTGCAAGAGACAGGAGGGGCCATATTTTAATGTTGTTTTATTTTAGTGAAAAAATAAAATGAGAAAAACACAAGTTCATGAAAACGCTCAATTTTCACGATGCATTTCAATTACTATAATTGAATTTATTATCTATTAACATTAAAATTATATAAAAAAATTAAAATAAAGTTATTTTTTCTCTAAACTTATTAAATTGGTCAGAAAATGCACTTAATATTTTTTAGATTGTTTTTGCTTTTAAAATTTCAAAATGGAAAAAAAATACATTGTATAATGGCACATATTATTTATTTTAATGGTAAAATATGTCTAGTTTAATAAATTTAATAGCAAAAATTACCTATTTAAAAATATCATGACAATTTTTTTTTAATTTTAAATTTAATGGCGAAAAAACCCATAAAAAAGTACTGTGTCATCTTTAATCAATTTAATTAGGTTAATAGCAATAATGATCTTAACGTAAAAAATGGATAGATATAAATAAAAGTACACGGTTCATGAACCTTTCATTTTTCTTCCTTGTTTTTTTGGTTGTTTGAAATTTTTTATTTTGGACAATAAGCAGAACACCTAAAAACAATTTAAAACTCAAACCCTCAATTTTTATTAGGGGTGAACAAAAAAAATCAAAATTTAGGTTAACTAAAAAATCGATTTAAAATCAAACCGATTTATAAGTTAATCAAATCAAAAATTTAGGTTTATGGTTTTTATTTTAAAAACTGGCGGTTAACTAAACCGAACTATTAACCGATTTTAATATATTTTATAAATTATATTTTAAATTTTACATTTATATTTTTTAATATTTATGTAATTTATAAATATTATGATATATAATTTTCTAAAATATTATTAATTAACATACTTTTAATAAATAAATATTAAAATTATATTATTATTATTATTATTATTATTATTATTATTATTATTATTATTATTATTATATAAGCATAATTAACACTATGTTATTAGTTTCATATCGAATATATTTAATTCTTATAATTAATTATGAAAATTTTTTTTATTTTAATTTTTTAATGAATATTATATTTAATTTGTATTTTTTCATTTCTAAAGCATTTTTAACTATTAAAAATAATATTACAAATTATATAATTTATTAAATTTATATATTAAAATTTTTAGTGGTTAACCAACAAACCGATCCGAAAAATCGAGTTAAAAATCGAAACAAATATAATTGTTAACCAAAATTAATTAATTGATTAATAAATTTGTTAATAGACCGGCATGCTCACTCCTAATTTTTATCCTCTTGACTTGTCACTCTCTTTTTCCTTTTTTTTCTTTTTTTTAAATGCCAAAAATGATGAATTTTATGTTTATCTTCCTAATTTTATATGGACTAGTGTCTGTGTGTACATATGGACAAAAATTCAAATATAAGGAATCATTGTTGTCACCTACACAATCTTTTCTTTATATAGATAGCATGTGGATTCAAAGGATTATCTAAAAACAAAACTCCATGCATGAAAAATATACAATATCCCAACATCAAAACACGTATAGCTATTAGTTATTGCTTATGTTGGAGGCTTTACTTCTCCAGTAAGGAAAAAGAAGAAGAGACACCAAAGAAATTGCATAATTGCATATTCAAGATAGCATAAGAAAAAGAAATATATTATAGATACCCACACAAAATTTATCAATTCAATTGAACCACTAGCCTTAGCCATTATCACCCTTGATGTATGTTATCGGCAACTGATTGCATGTATACCCAACTGCAATTACAGTAATATTTTTTCTATTTTTTTATGTCATTTTTATTATTTTTACTAAAATTAAAAAATAATAAATAAATTTAAATTTAGTATTAAATTGCATGATTAAAACTTAATTATCAAATCTAATTAGTTATAATTTTATTGAAAAAGAATAATAAATTTAAAAAATAAAATAAATTATATTAAAAATAACAGATAAATAAAATTTAATTTTAATTAAAAATAATAAATAAAAAAATAGCAAATAAAGTATTAGAATTGACAAAAAAAGTCGAGTAATTAATGGAGTTGGAACGCATCACTTCAAACAACTAATTAATGTAGTTGGAACGCATTGGATGAATACTTCAAGCAACTAGAGCGAATAGAGATTGAATAAATATTGACATTGATGGCATTATTGTTATTAGAGGGAAGTGAGGAAGAAATAGAAATTATTTGGTTTTAACTGTAAGAAAGATTAAAAGTATTTTTGCCATTTCTTGAAGTTAGGTAGAAGACGAAAGAGAACAAAAAAAATGAAACTATCCGACTTTAACTATATATCAAAAGTCAATTGACTAAAAATCAGTAAAAAAATTCTCACAAACAGTCGAATTCTCTCTCTTTCAAGAAACATATGCCTAATCTGAATATATATAAAGTGCAACTTCATAAATAGAGTGCCATGTCAACACACTTAATATTATAAGATAATATATATATATATATAGAAAGTGAAATAAATGAAACGAAGAGGTACGTTCATATTTAAAATAGTAAGTAATATACTCTATTTATCTTTTTTCAAAAGTTTGTATCATCTTATTAATTCGGTTCAAATACAGTCTATCTTTATAGGAGTAAAACTCGTTTGATATTGAATTTTTTACTTACTTTTTTTTTTTAAAGATATAGTTCACATACCTTTTGATATACGAACTCTCAATTTTGATTCGAACTCGCTCAAAAAAATAACTTTAACTTGAATTTGACTCAGAAAAACGGTATATGACCCCATTTAAAAAATTAAGTGTTGGATAAAAATTATTCTGAAGGTTAATTGGATAAATTCGAAATAAATCAGAATGGATCGGGTTCATGTAACAATTTGTTCCACCCACATTTTTATAAATACACTTATACTTTAAAACACACACACATAGTAAGAATGGATTAGGTGCATAGAGAGCTTTTATAAAATATTTAGTATTTTAAGTGTGGCTTTTGAAAAATATTTAATTGATGTAAATCACTTATTGGTTTTTAAATTTTAAGAGTATAATTTTTTTAATTATTTTTATTACTTGATATATTTTGAGTCTTTTTATAATATATGGTCACAATATTTTTTTAAGAAAATTATATTTTTAAAAAAATAAGTCTTTTTTTGAAATTTGTATAAATTATTAAAATTTAAAAGTTATACTTATAAAAAAATAATATGAAATAAAATTCAAGTCAATAATTTTAAAATCGGTTACTAAGTCCCAAAAAAAAAAGTTTGATATGATTTAATCCAAAAATCTGATCTGATAAAAAAAATAATAATAATTTCACTCCAACTTGTCTAACCCGACCGTCTTTCTACTGATAAGTTAATTTATTAATTGAGATTACCCAGTAGTTCATTAATGGCTTAATGTGGATAAATGTTCTTAATATTTATCAAAAATAGTAATTTTATTCTTAATATTTAATTACATATAATATTATATTTAAAGTTATATTATATATTTAAAATTATCAAAATAGTACAATTTTATGCTTAAAATAACGAAATTATTAGTTTAATTGTATTTATTTTTTGACTGTCAATATAGATATATTATAAAATTTTATCAGAATTACGTTAAACTAACGGTTCAGTTATTTCAAAAATAAAATTGTATCATTTTAATAATTTTGAGAAAAATATTGCATATAACTAAAAATTAGTGATAAAATTACTTTTTTAATAAATATGAAGGGTATTTTTGCACATTTATCCTTTATTAATTGAGATTAGCTAGTAGTTCAATTAATTAGAGAGCCCTCTTATTAAGCCTTCTCCTCCATATGCGTTATTGATTAAAAATAACAATTATGAGCTATAATTTTTTTAGTTTGATATATTTTTTATATTAAGAAAGGAAGTGTTGGAATTAAAATTCAATACATTTCAATATACTAAAATCATCATGTATCACTGAAATATTTCCTAAAAAAATTCACAGTACCTCTAATTATCAATTAAAAATATATTAAAAAATTATATACTCTCTATTATATTATTATTTTTTATTTATGCGGAAATTGAAACAAGTCTATATTTATAAAAAAAAATAGAAATTAAGGTCTATTTTTTTCTACAACTACAACAAAAAATGATTTAATGATTGATACCGGATTTCTTTTAAATAAAATTTGGCCACTATGTTAATTCCATTAATAGTACACATAGTGGAGAAAATAAAAGGTATATAACAAATGAATTAAGCATAGGAAGTTGCGGAAGAAAGGCAGAAAAGGAACAAGATGATGATATAAAGTAACCATGGTTAAAGACGGAAAAGGGTCCGGAAAACACGGGAAATTAACCATGGTTAAGGGGCATGGGTTGCGTTTGCTGACGGTGGTAGAGTTTGGCCTCTGTCAGCTTTGCGGTTATATATATACACTGACAGACCTAAGAAGATGAGAAGAAGAGCCAGACATTATCATATCATCTTGTATCTCTATTTCTAGAGCAAGACATACATGGCTGCCTCAGCTTATTAAAAACTGAGATTTTGTTTTCTTTAATAATCCTATGAATCTAACCTTATTCCCTTGTCCTTTGTTCTTACTTTGATCCTCTGGCCTTATTTTTCTTTTTATTATTCTTCTCTCCCTACAACCGAACTCACATGTCACAGGTCATTTGTAGTGTAAGTATCCATTATTTCCAATTTCTTTCTTTCTTTGTTTCCTGGGTTTTCTTTGAAATGCCTGAATTCTGTGTTATCAATACTAAGAAATCAAGAAAGTTTATTGCTTTTTAGAATTGGGTGAGAAATGCTAGATCTCTTATCCTTTTCTTGAGCTGGGTTATTTTGATTCTGTGAATTAATTTGAATTCTGTTGCAATTTGAGCTTTGATTTCGTTATGCTTTAAACTTTTCTTTACTGTTTTGATCTTCAATTTTTGGCCAGCAAGGTCAGGGACAAGCTAGATCTTTATTGTATTCCAAGTGTTTTTACCTTTTTATTTTTTTGCATTGATTAGCAATTTTGTTTTTCAAGTGAATTAGATGAACTCTAGAATATGGGTTTGTCAATATGAATCATATAAAACAGTATGGGGCTTCAGTTTGTTTGCAGATTTTTTTTATCTTATGCTAGTGTGTTTTGGTTTGTTGGATGAGGGATTTCAATACTTTAAGATTAGTCCATAGGTTTTAATTCAATTGTTTCACCTTATTTTAAGAGAATTCGTTAAATTCTTGAAAGCTGGCCTTTTAGCACTATAAATACTGTTTCATCCACGATAAACCCTTCCTGTTTATAGAGTTCTTCAAGGAATTCAACCCTGTCTTTGCTTTTCACTAATATCATTTCCCCTATTTTGTTTTGGAGATACTGCAGGTTAGGTTTTTTATCTCATCCTTGATCCTCTGATGAAACATTATTCATACGCATAAGGTAATCATTTTTATTGGTTTATATGTTTCTTCCTTGATATATATGATTTTTAATTTTGTATTTAGTTCTAAATTCCTGTTTTTATGCAGCTCAGATCACATATTAAGACAAGGGAAAAGCAGCCTTTATTTTCGTTCTCAAGATTGATCAAAAAGTCTCCATTGAAATTCCAATAGATATTTTAAAAAAAATGGGTCTCTCAAGTCTTCCAGCTCCATCTGAAGGAGTACTGTGCGTGATTTTGGTTAACACGGCCTTATCAATCTCCCTTTTTAAAGGGCTACTTCGGTCAATCCTTCACGTTGTAGGCATTCGTTTGTCATCATCCTCCAACTCGCCATCATCAATCTCAACAGATTATGCCGAAAACCCAACAGAAGCATCCGATATTTGTTTGGGTTCATCAGAAACTTTTATTAATGAATTCCGAAGCAGGAGTCCAGCTATACGATTTGATGCAGTGTGTAGCTGTAAACAAACCGAACATGAGTGTTCGGTTTGCTTGACTCGATTTGAGCCAGAATCAGAGATAAACTGCTTGGCATGTGGGCATCTTTTTCATAAGGTGTGCTTGGAGAAATGGTTGGATTACTGGAATGTAACATGTCCTCTATGCAGGTCTCCTCTGATGCCTGAAGAGGAAATATCATTCTTTTGGTGAGCCGATTACCAACTGTGCTGGTCTCTGAAAATGTTCATGTACAGGGTGCAGTGTACAGGTACTTCTACTGGTATATGGTGTTGTATTCTTGTGTTATACTCGAGAGTATGACCAAAAGTTTTATTGTACATAATTGTGAGCTTTTTGATGTTCTATGCATCCATCCAACTTTGGTCTCATCTGCCTTTACCTTTGTTTTGCTGAAGTTATGATTGAATATAGTGAAATGTTTAGCCGTTAGAAGCTGAATGAGAGATTTTGTAGCCCCTAACCATGATTTGCATTGCAAGGATAGAGAATTGAGATTTAGTTCATTTGTTTCTTGATATGTACGTGTTAGGATTCGCGACGACAAACTCGTGTCTCAGGCCAGATTACCATTTATGCATATGCAATGAAATTTTGGTTTTTATGAATGAAAGCATGTGTGTGTAGCAGGGAATCCAGAGAAGCAGGAAGTGGTGTTAAAGTGTTTAATGTTAGAAGGCAAGTTTGGTTTGATATGTGGGGTAGATTTTCTAAAGTATAAAATTCCTTGTTTGAATGGTCTCCTTAGGACTTTGGAATGATTAGAGCGAAAGGAAAGAATATGATGGCTTGCTTTGTTCGTGGGCATTCTATAAGAAAATGATCCCGAGACTTCATTGTCCCAACAGCATTAGGCAACATGCATCCCTCTTTCCCTTGAATTTAATAATAATAATAATAATAATAATAATAATACGGTTCAATGTATGTGAAATTAATAATATTATTTTATTGATTTTATCGTACCCTTAAACAAAAAGTTGAAGAACAGTGTATGAGTTCAAGCATATGGGATTCAAATGCGGTCAAATGGAAAAAGTAGTTTTTCTACCTTTTAAACTATTGTCGCTGCAAACTGTAAGCAAGTTGCATATTTTAGAATTAATTATGCAGCCGGCACATTATTTGATAATTTTTCTCAAAAATAAAAATTACCGCTTGAGAAAAAAAAATCACTACTTCAATTTCAACAATTAAATCTAAACTAATTACTGCCAAAAACGAATGCTAAAATTAATTTGGAAAATTAAGAATAATTAAAAACAAGTATTATAACAATTGGTGGCTAAACAAATGAAACGCTTAAAACAGGGGTTGGATTAACTGAGGCGTTGTTGGTCAAACAAGTCTTCTATATCATTGGAAACCCAAAACAAGGGCCAGCCCAACCCAAATATCCAAAACCTGGTTTTTCACTACGACTTCAGAATCTCAGCTTTTCATGAATAAGAGTTGGCATTTCGTATTTATTTGTCTATAGCATGATTAGTATTCAAAATAACTTTTTTTTTTTAATTTTTCAATGATAAAAAAAAAATTATACATCAGTGTGTGTGCATGTGCATATATATATATATATATATATATATATATATATATATATATATATAGGTCTGAATTTTTTTGTATTGAATCAAAGTGTCAAAAAAAAATTCAGAATCGAACTGCACTGTTAACTTTTTAACTAAAACCAAATTCAATTGTAACATTAATTTTATTTGGAACAGATTTAGACATTTTATTTAGATTCGAACCGATAAGTATATTAAACTGTATTGAACTATTTTAGTACCGATAATTATTAATTATTATATGTAATACTGATAATTATTAATTATTATATGTAATACTAATAATTTATATATAAATATTATTTATAATTTTTATTCTATATGTACTATAGAAATTTAACTTTATAATAATTTGCAATATATATTTTAAAGTACAAAATTAAGATATTACTTAGTTAATAAATTAAACTAAATATTTTAATTATTAATAATATAAATTTAATTATTATAATAATTATTTTATCTATATGAATATAAATATGTAACCAAAATAATTTATGTTTAAATTAATTTATCTTTAATATCACTCAACTACTAATTAATTTTTTTTTACAAATATCTATATAGATATGTAAACTAAGCAATTTATCACATAAGTATTTTATCAATTAATTTCATTTACTCTTGGTATCACTCAACTAATACTCGTCTATTTTTAGTATAATATCTATACATATATCTAAATTAATAATGTAATTAAATATAGTTATTACATATAATAAAATATTACCGATTAATGTATTATACGAGTATATAATCACTTTACCAATTAATTTCATTTATTTTTAGTGTCACTCAACTAGTATTATATATTTTTGCATAATACCTATATTAGTAATGGAGTTATAAAGTAATAATATGATTATATAGAGTTATTATATATAATATTTTTTTATCAATTAATGTAATTATATGAATATATAATTATCTTATTTATTAACTTAATTTACTTTTATATCATAAATGTAATTATATGAGTATATAATCATTTTATCAATTAATTTTATTTATTTCTAGTGTCATTCAAATAGTGTTCATTTATTTTTGGCTCAAGGCGTATATAAATATACAAATTAATAATTTAATTATATAGTTATTGTATATAATAAAATTTCAGTTTTATATTTCATTGAGTTTGGTAGGGGTGTACACGGTACGGTATAATTCGAAAATTTACAAATCTCCATATTGTTTTTAAATTTCAGATATTTTAAAAATTAAGTATTGTAACTGTCTTGAAAATTCGGAATAATTTAGTACAATTTTATAAAAATTCGGTACAATTCAGTACAGTTTTTCAATTTTGTCGGTATAAAACAATACAATACAAAACAATACAATCTGATACTTCGGATAATTTAATATTTTTAAAATTCTACAAAATAAATTCACAAAATAATAAATACAAATACAATTAAAATATCTCAATAAGTATAATTAAAATTTAAGTCAAAGTACATTAATTAAAAATTAATATTCAACAGTCTTCCTCTGCATTATGCTGGCACTGATTTTAGAATTTTGAGCAATATCTAAAAAAAATAACAAATATTTTAAATAATTAGATAATAAAAAATAAAAAAATTAAATAAAAAATAAAAAAAATTTATGCAAATATAATAATTACTTGATTCAAGCTTTTTAAATTCTTTGGTTTGGTTGATGCCTTTGAAATAAAAAAATGTAGCCGATTTTAACCAATTTTGGAAACAAATAAAAACCTTGGCTGTAAGCGGGGTTAAAGAGCTTATAATTTTTTTTTAAAATCCTTCCTCTAGTGTTAAAAGCTGATTCAAAAGCTATAGTTGAGCATCGAACAATCAAAACGTCTCTAGTAACCTTATCCAAAATTGGATAATTTGGTTCATTTATCTTTCACTAACTTAAAATATCAAAATCAGTAGAATTTTTTACTAATTTATCTGTCAAATAAGCATTCAAATCTACTTGAAACACAACTTGCCCCTTATTCTCATTTTTCAAAAATCACATATTAACATCATCATCAATTTTATCAGAATTTAGTGGTAGATCTACAATTTTATCAGTATTAATTTCTTTTATTTTTTTATATTACTTTATCAATTCATTCAAAGTAGTTGTCACTTTAAAAACTAATTTTTTCTATTTAAGCTCACTATAAAAAGCTGTGTACTTTGAAATTAGAAATTTCATTTTGAATCTAGGATTCAAAACCACAACTATAAAAAGAACAACACTCATCTTGTTAATCGAATTTCAATATTTGTCAAAATTTAACTGGATTTGTTTTTAAATATACAACTAAAATTTCATTATGTATGATAACTATATATAGTTATATTATTAATTTACGTATTCATATGCACATTGTGTCAATACTTCATTGAGTTGGTAAATTTCATTATATATAATAATTGTACATAATTATATTATTAATTTATATACTCAATTATTCATATAGGTATTGTGAAAAAATAGATAAATATTAGTTGAGTAGTACAAAAAGTACATGAAATTAATTGGTAACATGTTTATATATTCCTATAATTACATCAATTGGTTAAAATATTGATATATATAATAATTATATATAATTACATTATTAATTCACATACTTATATATGTATTGTGATAAAAATAGATGAATATTAATTGATTGATACTAAAAATAAATTAAATTAATTAGTATGATTGTTATATACTTATATAATTATATGAATTGATAAATTTTATTATATATAATAATTGTATATAACTGCATCATTAATTTACATACTCGATTACTCATATAGTTATTGTGTAAAAAATAAATAAATAATAGTTGAACGATGCTAAAAGTAAATGAAATTATTAAAAAGATAACTACATACTCATATATTTATATTAATTGATAAAATTTCATTATAAATAATAACTGTATATAATTACATTTTTAATATACATATTCGCATAATTATTGTACCAAAAATAGATGATTACTAGTTGAGTGATATTAAAAATAAATAAAATTAATTTACAAAGTATTTATGTGATAAATTATCTAACTTACATATTTATATAAATATTTGTACAAAAAAAAATAAGTAGTAGTTGAGTAAAATTAAAGATAAATTAAATTAAAAACATATAGATACAATAATTATTATAATAATTAAATTTATTTTATTAATAATTAAAATATTTAATTTAATTTAATAACTAATTATTATTTTAATTGTATGTATTAAAATATATAGTGCAAATAATTATGAAGTTAAATTTAGAATAAACCCATACGCAGCCCCTCAAACTTGTCCAAATAGTTCATTTTGACACCTCAACTTGATGAAAAACCATAAAAACGTTCAAAGTTAAAAATTGCTAAGGGCCTGTTTACTTACAAAAAACTGCTCCAGTTTTTCAGAAAATTTTTTCACAAAAAATAGAAAATAGAAATCATATTTATTTTCGTAAGTTTTCTAAAATAAAAAACATAAAATGAATTTTCCAATTTTTCAAAATAAAAAAAAAATTGAAAAACTAATAAAAGATATTTTCCAAATTTTCTAAATAATATTAATACACACACACATATATATATATGTGTGTGTGTGTACATGCACACACATATATATATGTACATACATATATATACATATACATGCATATGTAAATTTTTGTATGTGCATACATACATAAGCATATGCATATGCATGTGCATGTATATATATATGTAGTACATGCATACATAAATACATATGGATATGTATATATATGTATATACATACATATGCATATATATATATGTATACATACATATGTATATGTATGTATATATATGTGCATATATACACATACATATGCATATACAAATATACATATATACATACATATACATATAAATATGTATTTATGCATATACATATACATATATATACACACACATACATGTTCATATACATGTATCTGTATGTACTTATATGTGCATACATGCATGCATGTATGTATCTATATACATACATATACGTATAAATATGTATTTATGCATATACATATACATATATACATATGCACATACATACACATACATGTTCATATACATATATCTATATGTGCTTATATGTGCATACATACATATGTATATATATATATATATGTACATACATATATATACATATGGATATGTGTATATATATATATATATATACACACATACATGTACATATGTATGTATTCATAAATATGTGTATGTATGTGCATATATTCACATACATATGCATATACATATACATATGTATGTATGCACATACATATATATATATATATATACACATACATATATATATAAATGTACGTACGTATGTATGTATGTACGCATACATATATATGTAATATATATATATATATATATATATACACACACGCATGTTTTAAATTTTTTACGAAAAATAAATATTTTAATTTTTTAAAAAAATAAAAAATTATTTTTTATAAGTAAACGCACTCTAACGTTTTAAACACAAAATTGGCATAAAAGCGGAAAGGGGGAGTGCGTGATTTGCAATCTCCTTGACTTACTAACAGGTGGCAGTCATGCAAATAAAAACTGACACACGTGGGTTACCAGGTAAAAGAGACGGTGAATAACGGGTTAACAGGTAAAGGAAAGGGGAAAATGGTGTTCAACTGAAGATAGCGCCGCAGGACAAAGCCAGCAAAGAAAACGCAGCTTCTTCTTCTTCTTCTTCTCTGAGCAGCCTCCTTTTCCTTTGGCATCTCTGTTTCTTCACTATTGATGATCTCTCAAACATCACTTTCTTGCCCACAACCATCAATCTCATCTTCAATGACTCGCTCATTCCATTCTCACTACCGGAATCACCTGAACTGGTGAAGGTCCTGGTGGTTCCTGTGCCGCTATCTATTTTATTTGCTCCTCTTCTTTCTGTATCTGATTCCACATGCGTTGCATAGTGACTGAAAAAATCCAAACAAAATCAAAATTTATCACCAAATCCTGTTCATTATATTTATCAACCGGGCTTTTAAATTAAGCAAAACAATGCATTAAAGAGAGAATGTAATCGAGTGAAATTTATGAAGTGGATTTTGAGAAAAACATTTCTACGAATACATAAACCCAAAACCAAGAAGAAAGTTAAAAATAAATAAGAGCAGGGAATGAAATCAAGCAAATTTTATCAAGTGGGTGTTAAGAAAAACAGGGGAATCAATACAAAGACCCAAAACCCAAGTTGAAACAAAGTTAAAATTTAAAAAAAATTAAGCAGGGAATGAAATCAGTAGAAAATTATCGTTGGGTTCAAAGAGAAATAAATCCAATATCAATTACCCATTGTCAGAATCAATGTATTCTCTCAAAATTTGATAATCATTACGACCAACTATAGGATTTGGGATATCATAATCAAACGACAATTCTCCCACCTTCCATATCATCAACAAATAAAGCTCCAATGCCACCAGCATTTAATACATTTTCTAATTTCTCCTTGTATTTCGTATCAAAATGGCACACCACCATCTTCCCTTGTATCAGTTGCCACTCCAATTGATTTGGAAAACAATTACTGCCAAGAAAAAACAAAATTGATTTCATATTTCAAACATAAATTAAACCCAATTCATAATTCAAATTATAATAAATTCATGTACCTTTTTCCATTTATCATCTCATTTGCCTATGTAAGTTCTTGATTTATAAGATTAGAGGAGATCAACCTCACTAGAATGAACTCTATTAGTTGAGGTAGCTGCAACGGTAAAAGCCCAAGGAGGTCCATTAACAACAGAACCAGGACCCTTTTCTCCTTCATTACCCGCAGCGGCAACGGTGAGAATTCCATTGTTAAACAAATGGAAATTTGGGCGATAGGCTAGGGAGAGAAGAGATGCATTTTGTCAATGAAGAACACACAGTGAAGATAGCATTTATCTCCTTAATTTTTTACTGTTGGCTACAGGTTACAGAGACCTTCACGCACTTGATTTTTTGTATAAGTTGTACTCGCTGCCATGTCATCAGTTTGGGTTTAAAAGTTTCACAATTTTAGATATTAAGTTTTTATTCGGTCTGTGCACGAGTTGATGTGTAAAAATGAATTATTGGGACAAGTTCGAAAGGTTGTGTATTGGTTTACCCTTAAATTTATAAAGTACAAATAAAATAAAAATTATAAATAATAAAAAGCAATATGCTTGGCATTTTCTGGATAAAAAAATATTTTTACTGTAAATAAATTTATGAGCTCAAATGTTGAGAGTAGACAAGTATTTATTTCTCTACTTCTAACAATTATTTCCTGATGAGTGCGCATTGAACTCCTCAATCAGGGGCAAATACAAAATAAAAAGGAAAAAGAGGAAATTAATCGCAACATTATGTATGTTAAGACAACGTTTATTAAATTAATTCAAATAAAATATTTTAAGATAAAATTATATTTTTTGAATTAAAATATAAAATAATTAAGATAAAATTAAAACGTATATCGATTTTTTTTAATTGTTTGTTAAAATATTTTGAATAAATTAAAAAAATATATTTTTTATTTTTTAGTTGTTTCTTATTCGACTGCATATCTTGATTTTTTAAAATATAAGTAATTAAATTTTTTTTATGAGGTCTATTTTTTTTAATAAACATTTAAAAAAGTCAAAAAATTTGAAATAATTTTATTTTCTTTCCATTTCAACCTTTTCAAAATTAATAAACGTTATCTAAGTGTATTCATATACATATGCGAGACACCGGTATAAAACATAAATAAATAAGCAAAATGCATTCTTTGGTACCTAAATTTTTAATTTTTATTAAATACTCAAATTAAAAAATTTGACATTGAATTATTTTACTTTTAATTTTGGCCACATTAGATTTTTGATTAACAATAATAGTATATACATAATTAAAATTGTGTAATGTCGAAAAGATTTTTTATTTTTATTAGAGAAATTATTAAAAATCTCATATAAAAAAATAGAACTCTAAGCGATATGTTTAAATAACCCATCAAAATAGTTTAAGGTTGAAGGTACAATTTGATCTCTAATTTTTAGTAAAAAGGATAATATAATACTTAAAGTTTCATTTGATATAATGTTACCCATAAAATTTGAAAATAGAAGCAATTTATTTCCTGAAAAAAATTGATCAAATCCTTGAGTGATATGTGTCAAATTCTTAAGCGTCAATAATTATTTCAGGGGGTCAAATTATCCCAAATTTGGTTAAAGATTCCATATACACTGTCACTATATTTTTGGTTCAAGTTTCAAATTTGAGGTAAATATAAACTTGTTGCATAGTTAAATTTAAATGCAAATAATTTTACACCGTATATGTGTCGCATTTTCATCTTTGCCCTCGATTAGGGATCTAAAATAGTCAAAATTAGAAGTGAGTTACTCAAGGATTCAATGTAAAAAAAATGCTTAAAAGTTCAAATATTTAGGGATGGATTTTGACTAGGGACTTTTTTAAAATTGGGACGGTTTGAATTTATAATTGAAAAAATGGGATTATTTTTTCAGTATTTGAAAAATTGGGGTATATCATCCCATTTCTGCAATTATCTATTGCGGAAATGGAAAGGTGGGACCTTCGAAATAATGACAGCTGATGATGATGGGGCCCGCAACCCATTCCCGCAACAGTTGGCAACGGGAATGAATAGTTTTTTTTTTGTTTTATACTGTCTCGGTTATTCTGTAAAATAAAATTCAATGTTAATTATCTTGTTACCGTGGTCTCCGTTTTTCTCATTTTTGCGGTTCCACTAGCTCTATTAGGTTGCTACTCTACCTTTTAATTTTAATTTTTTTTTTCTTTTTTTTTTAAATTTGAGTAACCAATTTGAAAACTGGTAATTAGAAAAAAGTTTATGGTTTTGAAAATATAAAATAAAATTACTTGGCCAAAATCAAAATAATAATGGGTTTTTTTAAGAGATTGACAATCAGAATTATTGTACTAATTTATAAACAAATTTGGTAATTTTTCATAATAATAATAATAATAATAATAGTTTTAATTCAAAAATATATTTAAAAAGATACATGCATATCATTTTTAATATTTCAGAAATATTTGATTAAAATATATTTGAAAAATAAATATACCCTATTTTTAATAATTATTTCCTTAACTTTGTTTGATTTAGCTGATAGAAGCTAGTAATTTTTGTTTTTCCAACTTTTGGTTATAATTTCCAAAAAATACCAGAATTTAAGTTTTTCAATGAGCTACTATCCATTTATTTTATAATGAGACAAAATTATCTATTACATTAGGTTTATTTTCTTCCTTATGCATAAATAATTAAATACAAATTAACATAATTCATCATAGAGTTTTTATGTCTTTTCTAATTACAAAATAATTGCCATTGTTGAGGTATTCATATCTGATCTATATATATTTTTTTCTCTAGCTCAATCTTTAATTTCAGTTAAATACCCAATATTTATTTAAAAAAATTATTTTTATTAATTAATATTTTTCTACAGTAATGTTTAAACTTTATATTATATTTTATTTATTAATATTGTATGAAATTTGACAAGCATATAATGTGTCAGCAATAAATTTATATAAAAAATTATTGACTTTCAAATTTATAATTCAATTCTAAATTTGAAATTTCATAAATTATTTAAAAAAAAAAAATTGCACGTGTATACTCAATATAGGTGCGACACAAGGCGCCAAGCCTGAAACACCATCCTAATTTTTATCCCTCCTTCCTCTTCTTCTCCCAAAAACAACCCCCCCCGCCTTCTATCCAAACTTAATAATTCACACTCGCCAAGCATTCAACAATTTCGTAGCTTTACATCTCTGCAGAAACTTAGATGGCACAATTGCCCATATTCTCCGTCCTTATTCTTCAGTGCTGGAGTGTCTTTCGTGGTTTCTCTGCTTCACAGTCCTCGCACTACTGAGTTGCTTCGCACCACGAGGTTAATGGACCTCTCCGAGGCTCGCCCTCTGCCCCACTTCCATCTTCTAACTCCTCGTACTCATTCTTGCCTTCTTGGCCCTGAAAGGTTCTTGTCACCGTAAGTTGTGTTTGTGATTTGTGTTTTATATGTTCATTGTCTCTTTGATTTGTTTTTTTGCCCCTCTGTTCTTATTCACTATAATTGAAACTGGGGTATTGAGTTTTTACTTTTCAATTGAAATTTAATGGTTGTTGCTTCTGTAGAATGGACCGAAGTTGCATATGTACTATTTCATTTTTTGTATAAATGTAATACATTTCTATTTTTGAATGTGAATTTATCTGTTGTTGTAATTACTTATTATCTTTATTCCCTTGATAACATATTGTAGAATGCTAAAATCAATATAACATTTCATTTTTAATTTTCCAAGTTGCATTTAATTCAGCAAGAGGGAATATAACAACAAACTGGCTTGACTTCTTAAATTTTACTTTGTAACTTCACAAGCCATTTCCTTACCTGTGCTTGTATTAACGGAGTTTGTAGCTTGTGGTTTTGTTGTGCTTAAAACATGCAGCATTCTCTGTTGATGCTCAAATGCAGGAGTAATTCTTTAAGCAGCATGTAAGAATGCTAAAAAGTTGCATAGAAGTGATCTTTTAGGTAATTGAGCAGTAGTACTAAGGTAATGCCCAAAATACTATTCTGTTGTGAATAAAATGGCGTTTCAAACTGTGGCACTTTATTGAGGTGGAGACATTTATGCAGAGCACATTAAGATAATTTGCATTAAAGTTTTATGACCTCTCTCTTCTTATAAACTACCAATTCATTCTACTTTTAAAACAGGTACATATGCCGTCATATGCATCTCAGAAATGTGTTCAGATTTGCACTTTCTGTAGGGACCTGTGGCTATGTTACAAGTCCTATAATGTCTGAAAAGAAAGGTGATTTCATAAATTCCCAATTTAATTTTTTTTTTCAATTATATTCTGAAAGCCTGTGCAATGTTTAGTTATTAAATAGACACATTATTTATTTTGCACATATCAAATGTCTATTTAATTCTTCAGTGTTTCCTTTTTATATATACATATGTATTTTTTTCCTGATGGTGCTGTGGTGGAGGTTCTGTAATTGTTATCCAAGTTGGTGTTGTTATGAATTAGAGAAAGGAGAAGAAGAGAAGTAGAACAGAAATAGAGAAGAGGGAGAATAAAGAAGATTAGAAAGAAAGAAGATTGAAGGAAATCTCAAAGAGAGAGAGAGTCTGTATTCATTCTCAACATAAGGATTACACTCAATGGCATAGCATTATATAACTGCTGCTATTACTACCTGCAATTACAGCTCACACAACCCACACAAGATTCCTTCCTAAATCTATAACTAACTAAACGTGAAAGGAATACAGAAAGAAAGAACCAAATAGGCAAATGCTGGATCGACAAGCCTTCATCTCCTTATTGCTGGGCTGGATTGACAAGGCCTGCCCAATAATTGTCAATCCTCTTGTCCTCCTTCTTGGCCTCCTCTGCATTTGGGCTGAGTCTTTTGGGCTCTGTCTCCTTGATCATAACAGGTGTGTCCTTATCTTTCATGTCCCATCATTTTTTTTTAACTTATTTGACTATAACTTAATCCTTTCACATTTCACATTTTCCGTTTTAGTTTACCTTACGTTGTTCCTATACAGATTTAACTGTTTTAATACCAGCTGATTGTTATTCATTCTTTATCTTTTATTTTTTTCTAAATTTACAGTTTCAGAATAGAAAATGTGAATGGGTTGTAAAAGACAAGGACTCAAACTATTGTTTAGGAAAAGATAGTGATGTAGACATCCTTAAACAATAAATTTCACTAGAAGAGGGATTCATTGCACACATAATGAATTTCATTCCTTTTAAGAGTAATGCCTCCTCAATACAAAATTATCATTTGCTAGAATATACTTGCATGTATAATAGAAAATCTTTCCTCAATATTTTATTTGTTATCTTTACTAGCAGATGGGCATAATTTTCTAAATAGGCATTGTTGTTTGGCCAATTCCATTCAAGAAGTACTTTCCCATAGTTTAGGGTGGCTAATGGATCTAGCACATTCTGATTTCTCAGGACATTCAATCACTACTTCTGGGGGATTGTGTGAGGTAGTTTGGACGGTGGAAGCTGATTTAGAAGCTGGTCAGCTTCTCTATGTTACTGGTGATCCTATTGCATTAGGCGGTTGGCAACCAGATATGGCTGTCTTAATGTCTCTGACTGAACATGCAAACTTGTGGAAAACAGAAGCTAAGGTAAATACACCCAGCTGTAATGAACATAAAATGTGGAAAGTCTATATAATTGACAAAGCATTTAATATGTTTAAAAGCAAGAAAATATTTATTTCAAATAAAATTTGGATGTTTCAATAAGTATTAGATATATGCAGTTTCTTGAACATCTGATACGGGTAGGAAACTAATACATTATCACAATGAAAACATCCATGGCTCATAGGAGATTGTAAAATATAAGGCAATTCAAGTGTAGTAAACTTTCTGTTTGTTATTGGTGATGCGGTTTTATTCTTTTCCTTCTCCTTTATTGATTGACAAACAGCATAAGTATATCATTTGTTAATTCTCTGCATTATGTGGCTTATTCTTCCTCCTCTCTTCAATGAAGGACAAGGACTCTTGCCCCATACAACCTTGCACATTCACAAAGCCACACAATTTGGGAAAGGGTTATTGCCTTTTAGCGTGTTTGGTTTCTCTCAAGTGAGAATGTAGTCTTAACAAAGATTTGCTTACTGAAAGCGAGTCGAATTTACGTTGATTTATGTGTCCTCCATGATGCTATAACTCTTTCTATGTGAATATTGCTGGTTTCGTGAATTATGAAGCTTTTATTTCATGTGGCTTAAACCAGTATGTGATCCATCAGCATTTAAATTTTGTTTTTAGAGGAAGTTAGTGAACCTAGAAGGACGGACTGCTGTTTGGTTCAGACTTGGGAACCGGCCTGGACTGAACGGGGAGTTTCATGAACCACAGCCATTGGCTGGTTCCGAACCAGAACTGCACTGGCTATTGAAGTTTCAGGTTCAGGTTCAAGTTCCTCCTGCTGGTTCTTGTTTCTGAACCAGAATTGCATTGGCTATTGAAGGTTCAGATTCCTTCAAAGGAAAAAACAAGATAACTGCCACTTCTGAACTATTAAAGAGGCAAAAACAAAAGTAATTTACATGAAAAGTAGCTAAAATATCCAGCTGGGATATGGGATCAGCACTAAAATTGCCCCGTCTCAGGACTGAACCAGAATCACCCACTCATAGGTGGTTCAAGGTCTTTGGAGCAACTGGGAACTGATGGTTAGGTTCAGTTTTTGAACTGGGTGATCCGTAACTAGAACTTCTCCTCTCAGTTGCAATAGCTATTTGGGCACTATTCCTACCTTTCTCATGTGTTTTTGATGTGTTACTTTTTGCCCTTTTCAGATACCTTCAGGTGTCAACTTTAAGTATAATTATTTCATCAAAGAAAAATAATGGCCTTCAGGTGACATTATTTGGAGACCTGGAGCTGAGTTTTCTTTGTTAGTACCTATGACTATCAAACAGGATAGAAAAATTCTGGTGAGAGATTTGTGGTTGAAATTCAATACTGAAAGCTCTCCACCTCATGGATGGGGGTCATGGATAGGGGAGATGTATCTACCAGGGCAACCTTTAACTTCTGCTCAAGCCAGAGGTAATATCTTTATCTTGCTTACCTTGGATATTGGGTGTTGTCCCTCAAATTGATTCTGAACACTCAAATGCTTCCAGTGCTTTGACAGATAAACATAAGATCATGAACACCCAGGAAACAGATTTAGAAGATTCAAAAGCATTCTTGAGTGATTTCAAAGCTGAGGAAAAGTTATGCTCTAATAATCACGGTGATCCAAATTCGGTATTCTCTGAAAGAGATCAGCCTGTTGAGGAACCCTGGTTTCTTCAATCATTAGTCACCTCTCTTGTCTCTGAGGACAAGATCATGCCGGACATGTCCAAGAACATTTACCCTGTAAAAGATGCAATCAAGTTGGATGTTAATAGTGAGTATATTGAAGGTAAGGAGAAGTTGATTGAAGATGGGAATAGTTTCAAAGATGATTCTAGTTCTACTATTATATTGATCAATTCTTCAATATGTACCATGCAAAGGATTGCTGTACTGGAAGATGAGAAATTGGTTGAGCTACTCCTGGAACCAGTTAAAACCAATGTGCAATGTGATAGTGTATATCTGGGGGTGGTCACAAAATTTGTCCCCCATATGGGTGGTGCATTTGTAAATATTGGGCATTCAAGACCTTCTCTTATGGACATAAAGCAAAGAAGGGAACCGTTCATATTCCCTCCATTTCGTCAGAGGACGAAGAAAGGAAAGGTCAATGACTCTGGTCTTGGACCTCCTGAAGAGCATCCTATTGCTGAGGAATATGAGCATGCATCGAATGATGTTGAAAGTATTGATGATGCTGAAGAATTCATATCCCCAGAAGCTTTGCTGCCTTTTACACTTGATGAACCCGAGGAGCATGAACCTGATGAGGATTTTGATATTTCAGATGTCAAGGATAATGTTAATGGCAGTATAGCTGATTATGGTACTTATTTTGGCCGGTTTTTGGATGGGAGAGATCATCAACCGGAAGGTGAAACTGTAAACAAGTTTCTTTCACTCGAAAAAGAAGGATCTGATGGAACTCTGATACCTCATCCACAAGGTACGAGGGTTCCTGAACATTTATCACCAATTGAAAACAAGTGGTCCCAAGTTCGTAAGGGAACGAAAATTATTGTACAAGTTGTCAAAGAGGGCTTGGGCACAAAAGGTCCTACTCTTACTGCTTTCCCGAAATTGAGAAGCAGATTCTGGGTATGTCTGCCAAGTTCCGTTCACTCATCCATGAACTTTTATTTGTCATATTTCAATTATATTACCTCAAATATGTTTTAAACCCATTTTTAGTGTTTGTTGGAATTACTTGCTCTGGCTTGCAGATATTGAGCACTCGTTGCAATAGGATTGGAGTCTCAAAAAAAATATCTGGAGCTGAGCGTACACGCCTGAGAGTTATAGTCAAAACTCTGCAGCCTCCTGGCTTTGGTCTCATTGTAAGGACTGTTGCTGCCGGTTGTTCTTTGGAGGAATTGCAGAAGGACTTGGAAGGTGTGCTTTCAACTTGGAAAAATATAGTGGAGCATGCAAAATCTGCTGCTCTTGCTGCAGATGAAGGTGTAGAAGGAGCCATTCCTGTTATTCTGCACAGGGCAATGGGTCAAACACTCTCAGTTGTTCAGGATTATTTTAGTGAGAAGGTAACTTTATTGTTTATTTCGCCTGCCACTTGCCTTCATGCATCCTTTTTTGATGTTTTATCATGCATCACAAGTCCACATAATTATGTCACCATGCTTTTGTCGCCAGGTTTTTTTTCTATATTTTGTCCAGGTTAAGAAATTGGTGGTTGACTCTCCAAGGACATACCACGAGGTATGCTATCACCTCTGTATTGAACACGATCTCATCCCTGATTAAGAACTTATGAATGTGGGCCCTTTTGTGTGCTTGTAATGTTTATGTGATTATTTTCCCAAATAAACATGAATAAAGGGGAGTGGGCATGATTCTCCGGAGCTGCAGATGATCATTTTTTATGATTACAATTTGGCGCAGAATTGTTGTAAAAGCATATCCATTGGAGAAGCATCCGTCTGGAAGGAATCCTCATTGTTAGCTGTATAAGAAATAATTTTTTTTTGGCTAAATTTTAACCATATTCCACATTTATTTGCATTTCTTATAATATTTCTCTGCCAAATGCTATTGAGGAAAGCTTACAAAATATAGGTTGCCACAATAATTTTAGTTTTGAAAAGCCTTTCTATATATGATTGATTAAATAATTAGGTGGTTTGCTTCATTTCAAGAAAAAGGACATCAACAATTCACGCAGTGCCTTTTTCACCTTACTTCTTAGGTTGCTAAAACTGTCATTTTCCAAAATTTTAATTTATTGTCATCTCAGCTTTCTGCATTTTGATGAAATAGGTTAATAAGAAACAAAAGCCACTCTTGCTCTTCCTTGTCTCTTTGGCAGGTTACAAACTACCTTCAGGAAATTGCTCCCCATCTTTGTGATCGAGTTGAGTTGTATGAGAAAAGAATTCCTCTTTTTGATGAGTTTAAAATTGAAGAAGAGATCAATAACATTCTTAGCAAGAGGTAAGAAGAAGCAATTGGTATCACTTATGTTGCATTGTAGATCAAATGATTGGCACATTTCATGTCACTTGTGTTTTTGTATTTTGTTGACCTAAGTTTCTTAAATTGTTAAAATATGCAAGACCATTCAACATGGGGCTCCATGAGCAAATCCAAGTACTAAATTGGCAAGTATTTTGATGGGGCTCCAAGTTTTTTTACCGTTGACCTAAGTTTTGTAATTTCTTAAAACATGCAATACCATTTAAGATGAAGCTCCAAGTATAAATCAAAGTACCAAATTGACACTGTGGTATTACTTCTTTCACCAAAGAAAAAAAAAAGAAAGAAAAATCAAAAGTTCTTTAGTGGCAGGTGAATGGGAGCTACCTGAGTTTTCATATGTTGGTAAATGAAGCCACTCGATTTTGATGCTTAAACCCTGAATTATGGTTACCTTTTTTGCTTCACATGTTTTTGTTCTTCCTTAGGCGCTCTTCATGACCTGAGGTGCTTCAACCCTGAATTATGGTTACCTTTTTTGCTTCACATGTTTTTGTTCTTCCTTAGGCACCCTTCATGACCTGAGGTGCTTCATTAAAGTGGAAAACTGCCCCAAAGTTATTTTTGTGAACTTTTTCACTGCAAAGATGTTCTGAAATTCACATATGTTTAGCCATTAATAACAATTTATTGTACATGTTTTCTTCAAGAACTCTCAAAGGTTAATACTGGTAAATTTTGTATCTGGACAATTTTTTAATACAGGTTGACTTTTTCGTATCTTTTCGGTCAATTTAACTACATTTCTTGCCTTACAGGGTTCCACTACCTGAGGGAGGGTCTCTGGTGATTGAGCAAACAGAGGCATTAGTCTCCATTGATGTAAATGGGGGGCAAGTAATGTTTGGTCAGGATAATTCACAAGAAAAAGCTATTCTGGATGTAAATCTTGCAGCTGCAAAACAAGTACGTGGTTTATTGAGTTTAGTATTACTTTGTACAAACAGGATATTGTTGGTATCATGGGTGATTTCTGATTTCTCCCTCTGATTTAGTTGCACCAGGAATACCAGTTGAAAATTTTCTTGTTACAGCCAGAATTTAAATGGAAGTGCCAGATTCTAGTGATGCTTTTGTTGTTTGCTTCCATTCTCTTCAATTTTAGGTTTGTTAGCTAGTGCTGCAATTGCAATGGTTTCAAACTACAGTTTCTCAGCACGGGCCATCTTTCCTATTGATCAATTGCTGATATGAATTGATTGTACCGAATTTTGTTTCTTTCTGATAGATTGGGGTTCCTCTTGCAAGTAGTGTCTGCTTTGGGCCTCAGGTGCCCATGCAATTTTCTGGAAAAGAGCCTTTGATCCCATTCAGAATGAATCAGACACCATCACTGACACTGTCCTTGGGAACAGAGCCTCGAGGGCCCCAAGCTAGGTCTCTGCCCTCTGGCTCACCTGAACAGGGTTCTTTTGCATCTAACATTGACCAGGAGTCAGAGACAAAGGCTTGTAGTCTAAGCTACCCTCTTTCACCTTGAGGTTTCTTTCCCTAAGGGATAAAACACTTATAAGCACCTTTAGAGCCCAAATCAAACAATTACCTGTGAAGAAAACAACTAGCATCCATCCATATATACAATTGAATACCACAATGAACAATTTAAAATTTTAATAAATGATGCAAATGAAGAATTTTGCATCAGAGGGGGTTAGAAGTAAACCCATTTTTTATTCAAAATTACAGGTAAAATGTTTTTGCTGATATCTTGTTGGATAAAGGATACTTCAATACTCAGCATGATGCTTTGACACTTAGAATCAGGGACAGTTACAAAATTTTGCTAAATTATCTAGTCCAACACCTAGGCACATACCAATAAATGGTGGTTAACTTACAATAAATTGTGATTTGGATAGACAATCTGCTTAGTCTTTTCAATCCATTAGAAAGCTTTTTACTAAAAATTTGTGTGTTTCAGATTGCAAGGGAGCTACGCCTGAGGGATATTGGTGGTATTATTGTTGTGGACTTTATAGATATGGCCGACGAGTGTAAGTTAAAAACTATCTCTATGTTCTTTGCATGTACATGTGTGTGCATATTCATGCACCGGCTATGTGTATGTGTTTGCCTGCTTATTTACTACTTGATGAGCAAAGGAACTTATGAAGGATGATATACTCTTATATGAATTTGTCAATTATCTTAGTATCAACAGCCTTGGGTTGATTTTCGAAGTAAAAAAGTGCATGCTGAGGTTCCGCTCTTTTGTATCCAAAATGGACTCTTTTTCTATGAGGGAACTAATGTCACCTTCCATGAAGGAAGCTGGCATTGATGATCTTGATACTTCAAGCGGCTTTCCCATATTTTAAAAATAAAAGATGTGGCTGATCATAGAGGACTGGTGGATTATGCTTCTTCAATACAGAAATCCATCACATTGTATATGCTAGATGTAAACCCATTAAAACTGTGGGATTCCTGGTGATTCTTTATGAATTATTTACCTGCTTGCTTTGCATTGGAAAATTTGCTTGAGGTTTTTGCACGGGCCTTGATTCAAATGTTTGCTTGAGAATGTCCAGGAACAACACGATTGAATATTTGAGATGTTGATATTGTTTGAACAACTTCTTGTGCCTGCAAAGCAGTTTGCTTGCTCTGCTAATTGCTTGAAAATGTTTAATATCCCTTGGGCTGGGATACTGAGTTACTGCACAACTTTAGAAGTGACATATTCTGCTCCTGACTGAATTTGATCATTAATATTCTTTTGGTAAATTGGTAGTTTAGATATGTATCTTCCTTGTGATAGGTATAGTGACAAAGTGCATATATTTTATTTGTCATTGTCTTTTAATACAATATTTTCAGCAAAAAAGAGATTAGTTTATGAAGAAATGAAGAGAGCTGTTGAGAGAGACCGATCAACGGCGAAAGTTTCTGAATTGTCTAAGCACGGACTTATGGAAATTTACGTTTCCCTACTGTAATTAGCTTGTTTCTGTATCCAGTGCTTCTTAATGCTTCCAAAAGAGACTGGAGAACAGTAATATGCCAACTGAGCCTATTTCATGTGTTGACATTGACTAAAATATATATAACCTAGGACAAATAACATTTTCTTTGGGCGCAGGAATTTAGAGTCAAAGCAACATCCCTCATACCAGAGATTTACTACAAAGTTTGAAATGAACGTATAAAAAAGATATCTGTTTTGCAAGAATTTACATTCAAAGCAACATTGATTTGTCAATGGGCAACAGTTACATATGTTAAAAAATTATTATATAATCTAATAACCATGGTTATAAAAACACACCTCAACCTCAAGGCTTGTTAGGCTCTAGTTTCAGTGCCTCAACTCCACTTGGCCACAAGGCTCAGAAAAGGCATGCCTTATTAAGATTGTCCTCATGTTCTATTGTTGTAGTTCTAGTTCTTCTTATGTCTCACCTTTATCAGGCATGCACCTGCGCCTTATGCTTAGCCCTAGGGCCCTAAGCGCTTCTCTGTGTCTTGCACTTCTACTGACTATTCTTCTTCTTCTTCTTATGTCTCACCTTTGTCAGGCATGCACCTGCGCCTTATGCTTAGCCCTAGTGCCCTAAGCGCTTCTCTGTGTCTTGCACTTCTACTGACTATGCTGGCAATGTTTGGCTATTGCCAGACTGGTTCAGCTGATTGCAAATATAATATCTAATAGGTTCAGCTGATAGCAAATTTTATATCTGATACTGGTGCAACTCTGGGCAGGTTCGACCTAGTGTGACTTTTATGATTAGCGAACCTTGCACTTGCTGTCATGCTACTGGAAGAGTTGAAGCTTTGGAGACCTCCTTCTCAAAGATTGAACAAGAAATCTGCCGCTTGCTTGTAAGTAGACTTAGCAGTATCAAATTCTAACCATCCTTTGGTGTGAGACAAATCTAGCCTGGGGCTGGCTCAGATATGGTCCCATGAAGCCAGTGGCAATAAATCAACTCTCAGATCCATAATTGGAGCTTGTCCAGCTTGGAAAGGGTTTGGGCACTGAGTCAATTACCAACACAGTCACGATCTGTTAAGAAAATGGAAGTTACTTTCAGATGTAAAACCAAAGCTTGAAAAGTGTTGGAGAATCTATCTATCTCTCTCTCTTTTTTTTTTTTTTTTTTTTGTGTGTGTGTGTGTGTGATTCTAATCATCATATATTATTTTCTCATTTTTTTTTTTTTAAATTTTTCAAGGCAACGCTGGAGCATAAGGCAGAGCCTGAAAACCCGAAGTCCTGGCCAATATTTGTATTGAGGGTTGATCATCATATGTGCAACTATTTGACTTCTGGGAAAAAGACAAAACTTGCAATCTTGAGCAGTTCTCTAAAAGTATGGATTCTGTTGAAGGTATGCAAGCCGGAAGCCTTATTCTATATTCCTACTTGAAACTTCCATCTAAATGTTGGGATTACGGGCGTCAACTTAATAACAGATCATGAAGCTAGGATGCTGTATTTATTTCAGTACTTGAGTTGTGCTAGAGCATTGACATCCTGTAAATAAATTGCGTGAATTTGTCATTTGGCTCTTTATGGAAGGTAGCAACACATGGTAACTGAACAGTCCTGAGTTAGGTGTAGTTCAACCAATAATTTAACAGTATTCCAAAAGAAATCATCTTTGTTGACCTGACACGTTTCGGTAGATGCTGGACTTGTCAGAACATCTGGTGTGGCCATTGATTTTAGCTTCTCCAGGAAAATGGCAGTTGAGGCATGTGGCAAATCGATCTTGTTTCAGTTTTTTCTGCCTTTCACAATCATTTCGAAAATGAAAACCTGCAGAGTAGAAACCTGAGACATGGTATTAGGTTTTTGCTTTTGAGTTTATCCTCTTCTCTTTTCAAATTTATCTGATGGCCCTCTCACCACTGAGTCAATTTTCCTTGATCTTTCCAGCTTTAATGGTCAATTCTCTCTAGGTCAATGACTTTAACAGATTTCTGTCAGTTTCTTACAATCTCCCTTTCTTTTCCGTCACTTTCTGTCAAGAACGTTTACATATACGTCATTTTCTTTATGATTTAATTTTCTTCTAGTAAATTTTGTTTAATCTTATTTTTGGTGGGACTCTATTGGGACTTGCAGAATATATCATATAGCACTAAAAGTGACTTAACTTGAATTAGAATCTGAATAGTAGCCTAGATATACTGTCCACCAGATTATTTTTAAAGGTGCCACTTCAATTCGTCGCTATGTTTTCCCATTTTTATGTAGCCAGTTCATAAGATGGAAACAAATTGGCAAATTTTGCTTGCAAGATGCAGCTTTTGGAAGTACCAATCAAACAGTTATGTCATTCTTCACAAATATCTTCCTGTGCTAATTAATAGAGTAGTCCCAAGGGCGTACTTCTAGTTGTCATGCTAGTAGTTGACAGAAGTTTGCATTTAGTCCCCTGTCTGCCTTGGTATGATAGGGATAGGGAAAAAAAGTCATTCCTCCAATGTATATCATACTTTTACTGCTTAATTTGCTTATAGATATGCAGCAGAAGAGGATTATTGTCTCTTGTGTGTCTGTAGATATCTATTTCTTAATGCTAAGATGCGGATCTGGATGGACAAATTTTCTATTCTCTGTGATTTTTCCCCCTCATGCTAATGCTTAAGCTTTAATTCAGGTTGCCAGGGGCTTCACTAGGGAAGCCTTTGAGATAAAACCGTTTACAGATGAACAAGCAAATGAAAATCAGCACCAGGTTGCAATTTCAGTGCTAAGACAAGCAGAGACAAGAACTACCAACTCTGGGAAAAAAGCAACTCTTGTTCCTGTCAAAAAGGGCAAGTCTGGTGGGAAATGAAGTTGGCTTCTGAGCTTCCATTTTTGTAAAAGTGTGCAATTATTTTTCCTTTTTTAGTTTTTCACTTACCACCATTATTTATATATGTACACTAGGGCAGAAGAGCATTTGTTTCTGGTTCATATGATGCCCTTTTTAGTTCATGGTTGGATAAAGTTCCATAATTAGATAAAGGGTCGACCAATTTTGTTATCAACATTTGCCATCCAATGTCAATTGTAGCATTTTCAAAAGGCACCCATTACTAGAATGTTGTTCCTTGTTGAATGTTGAGTTTAACCAGACTAAACAAAAGGCAATTGCAAGCTACTAGTTCTCAACTTACTGGGTAATGCAAAATTCGGATGCCAAGATCATTTCAACTCCAACAAATATGAAATTTCATATGAAATAACAGGAAATTTGAGAGAAAACAGAACAGATCTGGTAGAGCATGGAGATTGTCAAATGCTTCTGGTTTTACTCTAGAGCAGATGGGAGTCACTTGAACGCACCTAATCCTCTAAAAGATTTTCTAATGAAGGAAAAGAAAAAGTTTAAATTATACTAGACCATTGCTATGGGGACAAACTATACTGGTGAGCATTAACTGAAATAGATAATTGAGGTCAATAAAAAGAAAAGGACACGAGGAAATTTTATCTTTGACAAGGTATGATAATATGCTTACACAGAAAATTGAACAAATTAACTAGATACTGATGGTACCAGATGATATTGTTCTACAAGTACAAAATTCAGGATAATGCTATGAAAACTAACAAATTATGCTTATACTTCCTCAGAGAAACAAAGACAGTGGCTTAAAGTACAAACGCATACATTCGAATACATGAACATGAAATGCTTCAAACCTCATGTATAAGAATCAACTGGCAGCAGCATTGCAGGTGTTGATGCCATCTTTGCAATCATTAGTAAGGTCATTGAATGTCTCAATCTGCTTCTTCCCCCTCAAGAATACTTCTGTGTCAACAGACACTCTCATATAACCATCAAATTCAACTGGAACACCTTTGTTAAGCTTGGTTGTATCTGAGTACCACTCGCTGTTCTCATCCCAAAGATCCTTGTATTCATCAAGAAAATGAGTTGTATACTTATCCTTCAAAGGGTCAAAAAAGGATGTGTCAGGTTCATTTGTTGCAATGTAAAGATGCCTTCCATCTTCAATCTTGTCAGCTAAAGTTGAGAGCAGTGCGCTAGGAGAAGTATCTGCTGCAAGATTAGGCCAGAGCTCTCTATTTCTTGCTTTCTCCCCTCTCTCAATGTGAACTGCATCATAATCCCAATTCAATCTTGAGGCGATTCCAGATACAATGTCCATCAATCTTCTTGATTTCCATATCAAATGCCATGGGCGTTGAACTACAGACTCTGTCTCACCTTCACACACCCTATACCAGTAATTATCTGGTTCAACAGATCCAAACTTTCTCATAATCAATGAATCTGTTACTTCTGCAAGCTTCATAGGCGTGACCCTAAAATCTTCCACAAGATGAAGACTTAGCCTATCTTTTTTGTGCCATTTACCCCAATCTTCCCAAAATTGAGTCTGGTCCAACATTGAAGCTGCCTCCTTCAAATGTTCAAAATCAAAATAAAACCTGAAATCCTTCCCTTCTTCATCCTGATTCAATGAACTATACATCGAATTCAAACAAATAGTCAAATCCATGACCAATGTTCGATTTAGATACTGAGCTTCACCTAGTGCACATAAGAAACTCCACAAGTAATGATTCATACTCTTGCACCTATCACCACCACCACTGTAAATCAAATACTTGCCACGGCTAAATGAGCTCTCTGACTCAATTACTGGAAGTGAATCGTTCACAGCTTCCCCAACAACAGGCAACACAGGTGCCCCTTCTTGCTTACCAGGCGTCTTTTCAAATCCAGGTTTCTGATGCTTCTTCCTCTTCCTAGCATTCACACCTGTATGATAATCCCCAATACTGACCACACTAAGCGTGCAATTCTCTGATCGAGCTATCACAAATCGCCTATAATCCTTGTAAAAAGCTGCAGCCTTTCCTTCCTTAGGCCTAAATCGCCATGCCATGTCACAAGTAGTTTCATTATTGCCAGGAACCGCCTTTCCAAACCGATAAAAATGTATATCCTTGAAGTGCTCAATTGCTTTTCTCATCATCAGATGAAACACTTCAGGATCCTTACAATCTAGCGGATCAGAACAATTTTCTGCAGTTGATTCGGGGTTACCATCACCACCATTTGCAGTATCCACGTCAGTGATGTTAATAAAAGTGGCAAATACAGTCTGGTTTGAGGCCATAAAATCCTCCCCCGTTTTCACCACTGTGTCATCTGACTTAAACGTGGCATTTGAGGTTGATGTTAAGAATGTGGTGATTTTGGTTGACGGATGAAAAAGTGGGTCCTCGGGTTCATACGTAGCTGCAATAATGGTGAAAATAAGAACTCCTAGTACAAATAATGTGAAACATAGGTTGCCTATCATGGCCAAGACATTTTGGCCGAGGTTTTCAGCCCTGAAACTTCCTGTTCTTGATAATCCAGACCGAAACATTTTCCTTGGTCTCTACACCAGCAATCTTCTAAGATTAATTAAAATCTACAACAGACTGCAACAAATCGAAGAAAATGCAGATGAATAACAGGCAAAAACAAGCACAAAACATGAAAGAACTTAGAAAGATTAATGGGTTTTAGATCTAAGAATGAAGGGGGTTTAAGGATCTTAAAAAGATTCAAACTTTGAGTCAATTAGACCCAGAAACCAGAACAACAAAAACAAAAATTAAGATCTAATAACAAACAAATAAACTTACAATTGGAGTTCGCGCATTCAGTAAGATGAACCAGTAAGCAGAATCATATCTCTCTAGTTTTTGTGTTTTCTAAGCTCAAGGACTCGGGTTCAGTAAGATGAGCTGAACAGATACAAGTCAAAATTCGTGACATGAAAAAATAAACATAAATAAAAAATAATTGGTTTTTTATTCCATAAAAGCTAAAACTGGACACTGGATTCGCACCGACAATGGCAAAGATGTAAAAATAACCCTTTGATCTGAAAATAATTAATAATATTTCTTTATATTTTGATATTATCATGCTCTCTTACCCCTGAAATGTAATTATAACAAGAAATAGAAAGCTTTTCTTTAGATATTTTTTTTTGTTTTTTTTTGTTTTTTGTTTTTTTTTTTTTTATAATTGCGTGGAGATGACAAGGGGATAATGGAGTTCAAATTTTAATAAAGAGTCGGGCTCTTCAATTATTTCAAATTTTCAAAAAAAGAATTATTAATACATAAGAAAATTAAACTGCCTAAAATGCCAGTAGCAATTTTATTGGAATTCCTCTACTTGTGCCACAAATATTATGAATTTATGGTACTTTCAGACTAAACTCAGGTCAATTTACTCATACTCCTGAACTTATTTTAGGTGCAGTATAGTTACCAAATTCTAAAATATAACCACGATTTAGAAATTTTCAAATATAATAATCCAAGGCTACACAGCACACACACACACACATTATTTTCTTTCTTTGAAATTTTGTTGCAAGCAGGCAGTGTGGTTTTCATATTTAGTCAAACTGAAAATAATCTCTCCCTCCGTATATTACTCAAGTGGAAAATTGAAAATAATAATATTTTTTTTATGGTAAAGTGAAAATGATAATATTGACAAAAGGATGGGAAAGATTTTGTAAGAGCTAACTTTGCACAACCAATTGTGATTGGTGTGAGTGGTAAGGCACTCTCATCCCTTAAGTGAGGTCAGAGGTTCGATCCTCCTCACATACGGAGCAACACATTGGCCAGCACACTACCCCTTAATTGGGCCGACACGGTACGAACGAGGATTAGTCTGGGTGTGGTACGGACTTAAAGGTGCCTTCCACAGTTGGAGCCCATCCAGGATACCCCGTGCATTTCGCAAAAAAAAAAAACTTTGCACAATCAAAGGCAAGATACATATTAGGAAAATAATTCAAATTAATGCCTAAATTAAGCAAAGGCCTATACTTAGCTCAGTGGATGATGCCGTATTGGGATCTATGAGAATTAAGGTTTCCATGTACGTAGTAATATATAATTGCGCTAAGGTAATTTTTTTTGAAAAAGATTAGTAGCTCAAATTGAGTGATTTAAATAGGGATAAATATGTAATTGTATATTTTTATTGATTTGAAGTGACAAAAAATATCCTTCATGCATTAAGTGTCATGTGAAGCCAATCCAAGCTGAGCCACCTTCGGGCTAATAAAAAGGAGATGTCATTTCAAATATTATATCTATTCTATTTGTAGTAATAGGGAGCAGGAACAAGAAGTTATCTTTGAGATAAAGCAAATAATTCATACATTCTCTCTATACATTTACATCCTTTTGGTATATGCTGAAAATATTTTAGAAGGGATGAACAAAGCAGAGAAGAAGAAGAAGAAGTTCTATGTTGTTTTTAAAGGAAAAGAAACCGGGATTTACATGTCATGCGAAGAATGCTTGTAACAAGTATTGGGTGTTCGTGGTAGCCTGTATAGATCGTTCAAATCTTATAAGGAAGCTGAAGATGCTTTGATGAGGTATAAAAATGAAGAACCCCAAAATGCTAAGAAACAAGAAAATATTCCTGATGCAAAAGCCATCGAAGGTACTTCGTCACGTGTTAATTGCTTTGAGTCAAGTGCATGTAGCAACAGTGGTATAGGGTCGAATGAGACTTGTGGAAGAGAGGTGGTTGAGTCCTTTATCATCGGTATGTTTGTTGGAATGCAAATCGCTATCATAGCAAAGCAACAGGGTAATTAATTTACTCAAAATGTATATGTAGTATTTTTGTGATGCCCATATATAATGAAATCAAGTTTGTTATTTGTAATTTATTGTTTGTGTAAAAATTATTTTCTGTTAGCATATTGTGCAGTAAGGATCTACTGTATCTTTACCTAGAGAGGGATCATCATTGCAAGTCAATGGAGCCCTCTTCTGTAAGTGGATACAATAGGCTTGCCCAAAAAGGATACAGTGTACACCGTTGTCTAAAGTGAATTTGGTGTATTCTCTTTTTCTCAAATAGAATAGAGGATTATATTGAAAAGTGAATATACCGTATTTTCTTATGCAATCTGAATGCAACACATTGAAAAGCGAAATCACCGTAGAGGAGCCCTGTCTCTGTAAATGGATACAATAGGCTTGCCCAAAATGGATATAGTGTACACCTGTAATGACTATACTTGATAATCCTAATTAATGTTGCTAATTACATTCATTGCTTCTATTAATCCTGTAAGTTCTTTATGAATTATCTGTTATCGATGCATATATGAGTATACACACGTTCATACTATATCGATCATGTTAGATTGAGGGTCATGCTTTATCATGCTATAGAATATTATTTACGTAACTTAATAATTACATGCCTTTAAATACAAATTTATCTTTAGCTAACCCAAAAGTCACAAAAATAAATCTCATACATTAAAATATACTCCTCCTATTCTGATTTCGGCTTTGAAGATTGTTGGCTTTGTCCCTAACCAAAAGTTTTACCCTACGAACCTACACAGATAAACACCCGTGCTAAGCTATAAAGTTTAGTGGGGATAACTAATATATTGATAACCACTAACAGTGATTATCCTCAAGCATGCAACAATAGTATGAATGAATAGCATATTGACATTGTAAGGTAAAGAAACCAAGGACAATAAAAGAACTGTTAATTCAATAGATTATTTAATGTAAACTTGTAACTGTATACGCATTTCATTTATCTTATCCGTTTGCCTGCTCAGTTTCCTGTGGGAGTGGATAACGGGTGCTATAGATACCAGAAGGTATCGAATTTGTGAATACCCGAAGGTATTAAATCTGTGGACCCGTTGGGTCAGAACTATGGTCTCATTTAGAGACAAACTGTGGAGTCATAAGAGTCAGACTATAGCAGCTGCAACTATAACCCTATAGGCATGCCTATCTATCCACAACCAAGTCTTTATGTGCAGGCGTAAGTCAATCATATTTCATATCTTGTGAACTTGTATTAACATGTTCCATTATAGCATTAATAAATGCAAAGTACTTTAATATCCTACATTGCTATCTCATAGTATAAGAACAATCATATACTCTTATTGTAGAGAAGTAACTCATGCATATTCTATTTTTGGGTAATAAGGCTTACCTTTAAATTTTTAAGCAATTCTTGCAATTAAAGGGATTCCTTGTTGTATACTTGCAATTTAGGATGATTTATAAGCTTAGGAAGGTATTAGACAAGTTTAGACATCAAATGGAATTATAAAAACCTAAGTACCAAAGAACAGGGCAGGATCACGGTTACTATAAAATCATGGTAACCGTGATCCCAATTATGTTCTATGGGCCACGGTTACTACTAATTTACTAGTAACCGTGAGCTATGAGGCCCTTTGGTTCTGGACTAAAAATGAACTACCTCACGGTTACCAATCTTATAATAGTAACCGTGAAGTAGGGTTATGAACTCGGGTCACGGTTATTATGAATTCCTTAGTAACCGTGAGATGACATAGGTTTTGCTTCTGGACCAAAAGTTCATTACCTCATGGTTACTAAGCCTATGGTAGTAACCGTAAAGTAATGCTACGAGGATGGGTCACGGTTACTATGAAATCATGGTAACCGTGAGCCAGGGCATACTTTTGGTCCGGACTGAAGATTTAGGCACCTCACGGTTACTATGAGATTCATGGTAACCGTGAGCCCTAAAGCGCCTCGAGACCGATTTTCAATCTCGATTTCTATACCATTTTTGACCTGTAAAACAACAATTTCAGCCAAAATGGCCTTCAACAAAGTTGTAGGCCTATGTTTTAGTTTTCAAAACATCAAAAATCATTTCAATATGGTTTGTAAATCTTTAGATATTCAAGAAAAACCACAGACTGTACATGAGAGCAAAATCACAACCACAATCAGATTTCAATACCAATTTTCACTATCATGCAGTGAAAATCAGATTTTGGTCTCTTATAACAAAATGAAGGTTTACAAGTCTAGTTTCTATAACAACTAGAATTTCATCATTTGGACGACTATAGCTCAAGATATGAGCAAAATATACAGACTGGTCAAATGATCTCTAAAACAGGTTTCATGTTTTCAACCAAAGCTTGTATATTATCAACTCTAAACCACTTCCAAGCTTATAATCATCCACAAAATACATGAGAGAGGCACTCAAGATCTCTCTCATAACAATTTATCAAATAAACACTTATAAAACCTAAGTTCCCATACCTTGTTTAAGCTTCATCTTCTTCAACCTTGAAGAGTTTCCTTCCCTTTTCATTTGCTTGATTCTCCTTCTATAAACATAAGACACTTCTATGAAAACCAGCAAGCTATTCCATGAATCATACACATCAAAGAATAATAAAATTATCTTACCATTAAATCCAAGTAATACTCCTTTCCTTTTCACCAAAATACCAAGAATCTAGAGAGAGAAAAATGAGAGAAAGAGTTTCGGGTTAGAGAGAGAGGTTGAAGATGAAGAGTGAAGACCAAGAGTTGGCCGGCCACCTCTCCATCAAATATCTTCCTCCCTTTCTCACTTAATTGGCCCAAATGTCATTTAATCAAAACTTTTGCCAATTGGTCCTTTAACTTTCCTTTATTTCTATTATTACCCCAAAACTTACCTTTCAACTTTTCAATTAGGTCCTTCTATACACAATTATACTTAATTAAACATAGGCACTAATAATTAATTAGTGATAATTCTTCTAGGATATATTGAGGGGCATTACAACACCGTTGTCTAAAGTGAATTTGGTGTATTCTCTTTTTCTCGAATAGAATAGATTATTATATTGAAAAGTGAATATACCGTATTTTTTTTGTAATCTAAATGCAACACATTGGAAAGTGAAATCACTGTAGAGGAGCCCTGTCTCTGTAAGTGGATACAATAGGCTTGCCCAAAATGGATACAGTGTACACCGTTGTCCAAAGTGAATTTGATGTATTCTCTTTTTCTCGAATAGAATATAGTATTGTATTGAAAAGTGAATATACTATATTTACTTATGCAATCCGAATACAACATATTGAAAAGTGGAATCACCGTATTTACTCCATGTATCTTTTGTACTTTGTTTTATCGCAATAGCAAGTTTTAGTTCATGTGTTGAATCATCGCTTGACAAAATTTAGTTCATTGCATTCGATTTGAATTAAACAATACATTGTATTAACTTTTCCTGAAAATGTTAATTAAAAGCGTTGGAAAATATGGAAAAATTAGAAGACTATTAAAAAAACCACTTTTGACTGAAATAGATAAAGTTTTGATTAAGGTCCCCAAACTAAATTCACAGTATTTGCATTTTGTTGAGAGTGTATACAGTGTATTCTCTCATTGCATTAGTGAATATAATTGTCATTATGTATTAACAGAGTACATCGTATTAAACAATTTAAATACTGAATACGTTGGATTAACGTTGTATAAAATTTAATTCATTACATTTGATTTGATTAAAATTATAAAATATTAATAAAAAAAGATATAAAATATTACAAAAATTAAAGATTATTTGAAAAATAATATTTTACCGAATATGAAATGGTTCATTGGATCATTGTGTGTAATGACCTCAATACTGGATTAGCTGTAAATAGTATTTTTTAATAGTGAATATCATTTTTTTGGACCGAAAAGTACATTCGGAAGTCAATAATATTTTATTGGATCAACGAAAAGTATTAATCATGGTGAGTTCGGGGTTGAAATTTGAAGTGAAATAAATGTGAAACGGGCCTTGAAAAGTCAAAAATACGAAAAATGTAGCGAATCAATTTTCCTGGTAGAAAATGTGACTTAATTTTGCATAAATTTTTAAAAATAGCAAACGAACTCCAAATATTGCTAAATTTTGCAGTTCTACCTTAAATTTTGTGTAGAATATTTTGGTAATGAGAATTAAATTTTTCGGTGACACCGATATTTATCGAATCGAATCGATAAATTTGAATCGGATAAATAGCGGACTCCGATTTAGCCAAAAATTTATATTCCACCTATTTTTTATGTGATAAGAATTACAGAACTTTTAAAGAGAAAAATTTATGAGGGCAAGTGGAAATTATTTTGGATAATTTAATTATCCATAAGTTTTTGTTTTTAGTAAAGAATATTTCTTTCCGATGCGAAACTTAGCCAAAAACGGTAAGTTTTTTTTTAAAACTTCAATCATTGCCAAACAACTTTGATACAATTTAATATTTTATTCAATTTACGATTCGACAATCTTGTAAACAATTAAAATATATACAAAGTAACTTCATGCTAAAAACTTATACCGAACACTCATCCATCAATAATCATAAATGCAATCAAAATACAGTTCAATCTTTTACCTTAATAGTTTAAGTATATACATGCTAAACTACAGCTCGATTTAGTACTAATTCTTTTCCTCTGAACTGGCTTCACCATATACTATGCTCCCTCAAAACTTCATAACCTGCACGCAGTAAACACTACGTGCTGAGCACTAGATATGCCCAGTGGTGACTACTAATCCAAAAACTTCCCAAAGTAAAGCATAATTACATAGATTATGCTACTCTTATACTTATTCCATTAAACATTTTCTTTTACTTTAGTCAACATTAATGGTTTATTAATTCATACTTTTGTAATCATTATTCTTTGGTTTTTCAATCTTTCAACTTTACTGTACACTAATCTTTTAGGCAAATCAATATCAGATTTACTTTTACCATTACGTTATTCTTTACTATAACTTTCATCTTATCTTTTTAGCTACAGTGATATAATTACCATTTCATTTAGTAATATATAATAGTGCTCATGTTTTTAAGGGTATCAATCTAGACTATTTTATTTCTCAATACACTTCTTGATATATATATATATATATATATATATATATATATATATATATATTTATTTTTCTTTAACTTTTAACTAATACATGCGTTATTATTTAAAAAGGCTTTTAAGCTTTAATTGCGAAGTGATACCGCTATTTTAGAACACTTTGCAGTCAAAACTCTATTTCCTTCTTTATACATATACTTATATTTAAATATTTGTTTAGAACTTATATCTTTACTTTTTCCTCATTGAACAATATATCATTTTATTATCATTTGACTTGTTCTCTTAAAAATACACTATTTAAATATTAAATTAATTAGAGTTTCCATCTTTATGAATAGTAATCGTATTTGTACATAGTAATCGTATACGTGAATAGTAATCGTATACGTGAATAGTATCCAAAGAAAACGTAATAAATGATTTTATGTAAGCTTGACTTAATCTTCATTTCTTATTTTATTCTTATAAAACCTCTCTTTCTCTTTTTCCTTATTATTCACAATTTTTGGGAAAATTTTACATATTTATTTAAATTTTGCATTTTTTTTCTTCAAACGAAATATTTTTCGTTATAACCTTTTTATATTCAATTCATTTAAACAATACTGATTTAGTCATTATAATGCGCTCCTAGTGCAATATAACAAGATTCTCAAAAAGGATACTCGGGACTAGACCCAAAGATCCCACTGAGAGAGAAGTAATCCCCAAGGGACCATTTCTCGAAAAATATTTCACTTTCATTTTCACTAAAAACACTGAAGCCATGGAGATCAAAGATCCTACCCATAGCAAAGCAAGTCGCCATGACTTGCACCGCGATACAGAGGTGTACCTATGGCTAGCCAATTATATCTTAAATAAGAATATCATCACCTGCTTATCGCTAAGGGCAAAATAATAAATTATATTTGAAATAATTTTTAACATTTAAAAATCTTTAATTTCTTTCTTTTATTTCTTGGTACACTGTATTTCTGATCAAATACACTCTTTTAGTATTTTTTACTATTCAATAACTTTTTGTCTTTTCTTTCACTTTATCTTTTTAAATCACTTTCATACAGGTACTTGGAACTTTGCAGCCTTTTATACAAATTATGAATTATGACATTATAATTCACAATTCTCTTTTATTCTTTTTGTATAGTTCTTTGCGAATTATTCTCTCATAATTCAATGATCAACTTTTTACGATTTTTTCCTTTTCTTTTTCTGTATAAACTTTTCAATCATTCATTATGCCAACTTAAATTTCATGGCGAATTATTTTATAATAATTCACTCTTTTAATATTTTTTATTGACTAATTTATTTTGATAAATTAGTCACGCATTATTTTACGACTTTTTACGCCATTATGAATTCTATTAGTATAATTCATTATTTTATGCTTTGAAAATGCATAATTTGACTTTTTCATTTCTTTTTATAGTGAAGTAATTTACTTCGCGTTCATTATAATTACATACTTATTTATTAAATTATTTCTTAATAATTCAAATTTATTTCAAAAAAAAATTCTAATAAAACATATAAATTCCATAAAAATTCGCGTACACATTATTTTATAATTTCCATCATTTTCACCCATTTTATGAATTATTTACCAATAATTCATTATTTTTATGACTTAATTATTATTTCAAAAAATTCATCGGTTAACTTTTTATTTCATTTTCATTGACTATAATTTAATTTCATATAAAATTCACCTTTTTCAATATTTTTGCACAATTATTCACTAATAATTCAATTAATTTCAATACACATATTAACATTAGAATTTCAATAAAATTTTAATAATTTCAATAAATTTTATTTATACATTATTTATTATTTAGCATCATTTTTTAAAAAAATAATCAATTATTTCCCATTATTTTACTATTTTTACTATAAACATAATCAATACATAGGCTTTAAAATTCCAAAATAAATTCCAATAATTCACTAAAATTTTATGGGCACCATATATAATCTCTACACTTAATTTAGGCTAACATATATTATTTCCATCATCAATTAACAATTTTATATATTCATAATTTTTAATTTTCGATTTTATGGTTAACCGAACCGAATGCCCAGATTTTTTTTTTAGTTTGCATTCTGTTATCTTAGAATTTTGGTTTGGTTCATTTGGATAAAATTCTAAAACTTCGGTTTATCGGTTACGTTTTTCACCGATGAAAGTTAATATAGTGAAAGCTGAATTTAATGAATCAATTTCTTCTAGCTGGATATTTTATGTTCTGATAACTGTATACAATTTATTCACTTAAAAAATGAATTCTGTCCATTCAAAAAATTGAAATACTATTTTTTTTGTGCAAATTAAAATATTTTTTTATGATAGTAAATAAATAATTCCATCAATTATCTATCAAATTTTCAATCGGTATAACTAATTTATGTTCATAATATATAAAAAAAAACAAAAACGAAAAATTTTCTCATCATATCAATAATTAATTCAAAATAAGTCCTGCTAATTATCTGAGTATCTTGTAACGTTTTATTTCTATTGCATTTTTTTTGTAACATGTGAATAAAAAATATAAATTAATAAATATAAGTAGTTATTAAATTAAAACATTTTATTACTTACAATTTGTAGTTTGGTATTTTTAATCCAAATATGAAGTGGTTTATTTTTTTCCCTTAAATATTATTATTAATAAACCATTATAGCATATATTGAGAAGATTAAGATAATTTCGAATCTAAGAATATAATAATGTATTTCATTTCAAACACACACATTAACTTTTTATATTAATATATTAATGATCAGTTTTCAAAAAAAAAAAAATTCTCTTTCCCTATTGCTAATAAAGTGTATTCAGTTTTTTCATTAAACCTTAAATGACTCAGCCTAAATGGAACCCATTCTATTCGGTTATCAAAATACACTTAATTCAGATTTCATTCTGCAATATAATCAGTTTAGATAATTCGATATATTCAGTTTCAAATTGTAATACAACGTTTGAAATACCAAATTCCCTTAATTCATATTTCATTCTACAATATAATTAGTTTAGATAATTCAATCTATTCAATTTCAAATTGTAATACAGCGTATGAAAAACAAAATTCCCTTAATTCAGATTTCATTCTATAATATAATTAGTTTAGATAATTCGATGTATTCAGTTTGAAATTGTAGTACAATGTGTGAAAAACCAAGTTCTCTGTATTCTTTACATTGATATATTGTATCCATAAATTGTGTCTGCAATAGATGATTACTTATATAATTTTTTTACAACTAAAAAAAATAAAAATTGAAAAGATTAAGATAATTTTGAAACTTAAAATATAACAATAAAATATAATTTTATTTAAAAAATTAAATTTTCCTATTAAATATAAAAATTAAAGAAAATCTATCTATCCATCCAGTGAAATTTTAAGTATGATTATTTTTCATCCGCTAAATCGTAAACTCGAGGATTAACAGTAAGGTTAACTAATTTTTTTTTAAATTGACCGTTTAAGGAAATAGCCTTTTATAATTCCTATCAAATTGGAGCATATTCAGTTAAAATCTTTAACCCGTGAGAATTTCAAAAATTATTTTTGAACAGATGAGGTGCCATTCATGTGCCCGAAAAATTAAATTCACATTGTAATATTGATAATCAAAGTATATTACTTGATCAATTCTTTTTTAGGTGCAATTGACTATATATATATATATATATATATATATATATATATATATATATATATATATTCAACTCATTGTTATTTGGAATAAATTATTATAGGTTTCAATTAAAATCGAATTAGCTGATTAAATCAAATTGAAATTAAGTTTACAAATACAATTTCAATTAAAATAAGATTGAATTTGAGTTTAATTTGGATAATTAAATATAGTTTATTCAATTTGGGTAAAAGTAAATTGAATGTATTTAATTTGAAAAAAAAAATAATGCAGTGTATTCAGTTTGGTTAAAATAAAAATAAACAAATAGAAAAAAAATAAAATTGTAATAGATTGTATTCACTTTAGCTAAAAGTGAATACCACATATAAGCATGTGGGACGTCTGCTACTTCCAACCAACAAGAATCTAATTAATGAGCTTAAAAAGTTTTTGCTTTCCCAAAAAAAAGTTGAGAAATCCAAGAACAATAACCACTCTTCATTTAAATGAATGGCTAAGTGGCTTGAGGGTATGTTAGTTAAGATGAAAAATATATTTTCTCTAATAGTACATTTGAGTCACTCAATTTGAGTAATTTAGCAAGGTTTTTTTTTTCCTCTAAACTTTTGGAAATGAATATATTTTGATTTTAATATGTACATTTTTTTTTCATTTTATACCTTTAAATTGCCCGAAAAAATGAAGAAAAAAAATACCTTTTTCGGATGGCAATTAGAGGCAATAAATTTTGACCCGAAACACACATTCGATACCATTTGTCCATAAAAATATGATCCAAATTTAATTTAATATGCTAATAATTGTTTGACATACAATGTGATCCAATATTTTGTGTAACCCACATAATCTCCTAATAACTCATGTTATTTATGATTTAATAACTTTTTTTTTATATTTTTTTATAAATATGAAAACACAACTCTTTGTTTGCCCTTTTATGTTTTTATAAATTATATATGTACATTTTTTTTAATTTTTAATGAATTGTTTTGGAAAAATAAAAATAATATCATAAAATTTTATCAATTTACCATCTAAATGACCAATTTAATAATGAGTCATTATGTTCCAGCCCATTTATAACTTGTACAAGTTTAATTTATTCATGACCTAACTTTTAATGCATTAATTTAAATCCATCAATTCCAATTGGTTTGTTACCTATATTGAAAATCAATTAGAGAATGTCACGTGGTTATCACTTGAAGGTCAAAATTACTCTATTTTAATAAGTTTAAAGTGAACTCACTCCATTTTATGCACTTAATAGTAAAAAAATCGATGACAAAAAATTTAGGGTAAAATTTGTACAATAAATTTAGAGGAAAAAAAAAGAAGAAGAAATTATCCTTATTTAATTTTATCAAAATGAATGAATGCCAAACTAATGCTAAATAAAAGCATTCATAAATGAATGAAACAACAAATAGTGACAAAAAAAAAAAACAAAAAAAACTGGTGCATTGAGGGGTCTTTATAACAAAGAAAAGAATACTCTTGTTTTTTTTTTGGTGGTTTTTGGATCTTGAAATTTTAGAATGCTGCTTCATCTCCTAATGATATTGGTTAGCTTTTGTTTGGATAGGAGTAGATGAAAGTAAACGGGAGTACAGTAAATGAAAATAAATGAGAGTAGAATAATTGAGAGTAACTCTTATCTACTCTTTATTGTTTGACAAATTTAAAATAAATATAGAGTAATTGAGAATAACTCTTTAAAATTTAGAATAAATATGAAGTTACTCCCATCTACTCGCAAATTAGGAGTAACTATTTTTGAAAATATAGAGTAATTGGTTATTTTCATTTACTCTACTTTTCTCTCACTCTTGCATTTTTTATAAAACAAACAGAATAATTCAAGTTACTTTCACTTGCTCTACTCACATCTACCCCCATCTAAACAAAGTTTAATGTCTATATATTAGACCCTGCTGAGTGCTGACAGCTCCTTTTTCTTCTTCCAAAATACATACACTCCTAGTGGAACAACAAAAGCATATGAAAGCAATAATTAATTATTGTCCCTTTCTCTCCCATAATAGATTTCTCTTTTGCATCCTAAAACAAATATGGCAATGGCATCTAAATCAACAATATTGCTTTGCTTATGGGACTAATACTCCTCAGGGACCACTTAGCTTTTAGATTATCATCTTATGTTTCTCTCATCTTCTTTCATCCTCAATCTGTACTAGTAGTCCTCATGTCCACTATTTTTTGTATCAAATTCCCTGAAACACTAAATAATCCAGAACCAATTCATCAAAAACGAATCCATGATGCTGCAGCTACTTATCACTCAGTCAATGTTTGCTCTCCCTGTGAGGCATAGTGGCAAATATTTACCGAGTGATAAAAACCATTCCTAATATTCACTTATAAATTTGCTCTACCTGTGAGGCATAGTGGCAAATATTCACTAGGACTCTAAAATCTAGCAGAAATGAAGTGTACAGGTAATGTTCGAGTAAAAATACTTCACTTTTCATATATACATGATGAAGCTGGATGTACAACAAACTGTTGAGGTCATAATATTACCTCAAGAAAGTAGACTAGGCTCTAATGGAATCTAATTCAGTATATTAGTTTGGTCTTTCCTTTATGTCAGATGGTGACATAGTATGGTTACAAGAGCTTTAACTCCCTAAACAAAACCAAGATTCAGAATAAAACTCTTAACCCGGGTTACTTGGTAGATACTCTACTTGAGCTATGCGCAAGTCATGCAGATGAAATCTCAGAATGTGTACAAGATTTGGCACAATGCTGGATGCGATCCATGCTGAGCTCCATGCTTCTTTGAACCATGTCCTGTAACAGCTTCTTTGCAGTTTCAGCAGCTTTATCTGACCCATCAACCCATGTTGCAATGTCATATACAATTCTCTCCAACACTGAAGATGCCATCTTTTTCTGAGGAGTCTCTCTTAGCAAGTCTAAGAGTGTGCGAGCTCTTTCCTGAGCTTCAGAGGTCCCCTCTACGGTTAGCTGCAGAAGCCCTGGTATTGCTCCTTCTTTAAGGATGAGCTCCCTGTACTTATCTCGGCTGCTCTTGCACAATGCAAGCAAAATGCCAACTGCATGTTCTGTGCTAACAGGTGATCCATCTTCAACTGTCTCTACTAGAGTTAGAATCCCACCATCTGAGTCTGTGATTGCAATTCGTCCTTCTTCAGAGTGGGAAATGATTTCTAGAAGGCATGTTGCTTTCTCAGCAAACTTCGAATATTTCTTGCATTCTTTAAGGAGTTTGATGAGTGGGGAAACTGCTTTAGCATCCACAATTGGATGGGAATTCTTAGCGCAGCTTGAAAGATTGTGCAGCGCTGTGACAGCATCAACTTTCCCTTGAACACTCCCAGAGTGCAGGATCTGAACTAGAAGAGGTGCAGCTCCTGAGGCTGCAATGGTTGGTTTATTGGGTTCAGCAGCCGAAAGCGTTAAAATTGCAGCAGCAGCTAATTCCCTTAAACTGCCATTTTGGAGCTTGAGAAGTTCCACTAACGGAGGGATGGCACCAGCCATCACTATATCTTCTTTGTTTCTGAATTAAACAAGAAAGTGAAAAGTATATGAATACTAAAGTATAATTGTAACAATAAAGCAAAAGGCAAGAACGATAATGAAACTGGACATAAGCTAGAGGTAAAGACTATAAAATCAATCACATGAAAAAATAAAGAAAGAAAAAGAGAGTAAACACAAGATAATTCACATAGCAATGACCTGTCACCACATACAACACAGTTTAATTATCTCCGACACAAAACAATTGTTGCTTACATAAAATTAAAAAACCACCAAATCTACAAGGAACAAGTTTTAACATTTGTGATGCAGCCTCTCTAAAAGCCAAATTTTTTAATTAGTCATAAGCAGTACCCCATGATATCAGTCTACCATTCAAGCTCAAAGTTTAAGCCTGTATGAGGTATTAAGCATTACATCTGAATCCCATCCATCAATTGAGCCTAAAAAAACACTTTAATACCGTTGGAACCAAAACATATCACTCTATCCACAAATCAATGACAATATCAAATAAAAATCTTAATGGCACTAAGAAGAGTCCAACCACAAGTTCTCTCTTCCTCCCTTGCCCAGTGCCCCCCCCCCCCCCAACCCAAAAAAAAAAAAAAAAAATTTGTTGATTGCAAGAACTAAACACTTGCATACAGATTGTACGACCTTTGCAAAATTCAACAATACAACGACTTTTGAAAAAGATTCCATCACCTTCACCACAACACTTCATAGCCTAAGAACGCATTATTCCATGAAACACCACTAATTGGATGATAATGAATTGGGAAGTGCGAAGTAAATGGATTACATCAATCACAAAAGTTTCTCCAACATAGAGTTTGAATTTCCAAATCATAAAAACCAAATGTAATGATGAATATAAAGCTCTTTATAACGACTTCCAAGATTCAAAACAATAAAGTATCCAGATAACGACAATACTTCACACTTCGGATTACTTATACCCCATTTCTTCATCTATAGTTCTCCACAGATATATAAATCAATCCGCAAAATAATCAATTTTATTTAGCAACAATTGGATCAACATCAAATCCCAAATTCCGTTGGCTCAGTAACATAAAACCCAAATGAAGAAACAAAAATCTGGAAAGAACTGATATGAAAGTTTAAAAATCTATACTCAAAAGACTCCATAAGCAAAAGGGCAATATATATATAGAGAGAGAGAGAGAGAGACCGTTCATTTCTGACAGCGAGATTGAGGAGGGCGAGAAGAGAGGCATGGCGGGCGTCAAAATTAGAAGAGAGAAGCAGCAAAACGAGAGGCTGAATTACACCGGAAGCAGCGAATTTAGAGCGAGTTCTGGCGGAAGATTTTCTGACGAGCTTTCGGATATCTTTAGCAGCTTGAATTTGGGATTGGAGATCTCCATTGATGTGTCTGTCAGAAACTTGCATGATTAGGGTTTGCTTCTTGAGGTTCCATGCCTCTTCTTCTTCGTCTCTGGGAGTGGATGGGGATGGGCATGAAGTCTCCTCCGCCGGCTCTTCTTGTCCCATATCAATCAGCTCCCGTGACTGTTTTTCTTATCTTCTTTGATAATTGAGGTTTCTTTTCCTTAAGTCTTTACGCCTCTCTCTCTCAAACCCCACCATGTGCAACAAATATTTCCATTTTCCTTTTGCACGTGTGATTAACATTTATTGAAAAAGAAAAACACACACATTAATAACCTTTTTTTTGTTTAAATCAATATTCCATCTGTTTCAAAATAAATGACGTTTAAGAAAAAAAATTTTATTTCATAATACATGACGTTTTGATATAATCAAGATACATTAATTAATTTTTACCAAATATATCCTTAATTAATTTTAAAAAAAGATAAAATTTTATTAGTGAATGCAATTAATATAGTAAGGGTAACAAAGTATTTTAATAGTGAATTAATTACATTTCTTAATTATTGTGTATTCTTCTCAAACGTCATCTATTTTAAAACAGAGGGAGTAATTAATTATCAGTTAAATCATCTAAAATAATTAAAGGGATAAGGGGTTTATTTTATCGGCAAACTATTGAAAATAGGATAAAAATACTCTTAATGTTATAAATAAAAATAAAATCAGAATAAAATATAAAAAAGAATAAGAAGTATAATTTCTCTATTATATTATTATGTCTCTAAGGTAATAATAATGTAAGTATTTACAGACACAAAACTTGATTTATATAGGAAACAAATAAATTCAGCAAATAAATCAAATAATAAAGCAAATAACCAACATGGAAAATTATCCAAATAGGAATATATTACAACACTTCTCCTTATACGATTATATATTATGAACATGTCTCGTTAAAATCTTGCTAAGAAAATCCCAGTGGGATAAAAATTTAGCGAAAGAAAAAGAGTACAATATTCATATGTACTTCTCATCAACAATAGAATGAATCACACTAAATCCTTTAATTGATGCATTCCAATATTGTGAACATGCTTCTTGAAAATTGAATTTGGTAAGGCCTTTGTTAACAAATCTGCTGGATTATCACTTGAGCAAACTTTGCAAACATTGATCTGTCCTTCTTTCATAAGTTCATGAGTATAGAAGAATTTTGGTGAAATATGTTTGGTTCTATCTCCTTAGATATAGCCACCTTCGAGTTGTGAAATACATGTTCCATTATCTTCATACAATTTTGTTGGCTTTTTTTCTACCACCAACCCACTTGTTTCCTTAATATGTTGAGTCATGGTTCTCAACCACACACATTCACAACTTGTTTCATTTATGGCTAATATTTTTGAATTATTTGAGGAAGTAGCGGTGATTATTTGCTTAACAGATCACCAAAAAATAGCAATGTCACCATATGTGAAGATATAACCTATTTGTGATCGAGCTTTTTGAGGATCTGATAGGTATTCAACATCAGCATACCCTGCTAATTTTGAATTTACTCCTTTTGAAAAAACTAAACCCATATCAGAAGTACCACGAAGATAACGTAGAACATGTTTTATACCATTCAGTGCCTTCGAGTTGGTGCAAAACTAAATCTTGCTAACAAATTAAATGCAAAAGCTATATATGGTCTAGTGCTATTTGCAAGATATAAAACTGCACCTATTGCACTAAGATATGGTACTTTAGGACCAATAATCTCTTCGTTATCTTATCGTGGACGAGAAGGATCTTTCTTGACATCAAGAGAGCGAACAACTATTGGAATGGTCAATGGATAAGACTTATCCATATAAAATTGTTTCAAGATTTTATCTATATAAGATGACTGATGCACAAGAATTCCTTTTGGAAAATATTCAACTTGAAACCCAAGATAAAATTTTGTTTTTCCAAGATCTTTTATTTCAAATTCCTTTTTCAAATATTCTGCAGTAATAGAGATATCTTCTGGAGTCCCTGCTATGTTTAAGTCATCAACATAAACTGCAACTATAGCAAATCCTAAATTTATCTTTTTGATAAAAACACATAGACAAATTGAATTATTCTCATACCTATTTTTCACTAAGTATTCACTTAGGCGATTATACCACGTGCGTCCAGATTGCTTTAATCCATACAAAGATCTTTGGAGGTTAATCGAGTACATTTGTCAAGGTTTTGAATTATATGCTTCAAGCATCTTAAACCCTTTAGGGATTTTCATATATATGTCATTATCTAATAACCCATATAAGTAAGCTGTCACCACATCTATTAGATGTATATCAAGCCCTTTAGAGGCTGTCAAACCAATAAAAAATCTAAACGTGGTTGCATCCATAACTGGAGAATATGTTTCTTCATAATTTATACCGGGTCTTTGTGAGAAACCTTGTGCAACAAGTCATGCTTTATATCTCACAATTTCATTTAACTCATTTCTCTTACAGACAAAAATCCATTTATATCTAACAATTTTGACATCTTCTAGTGTTTGGACTACTGGTCCAAATACTTTACGCTTAGTTAATAAATCTAGCTCAGCTTGAATTGCTTATTTCTATTTGAACCAATCACTTTAATGTTGATATTCTTCTAAAGTTTGAGGCTCATGCTCATTATCATTAATTATCTCATAAGCAATTGCATATGCAAACACATTATCAGTAACTATATCTTTTCTATCCCACATATTTATAGATTTTAATGAGATCTCATAATTTTTCGGTACCGAAACCACTTCTGGGGTTGCTTCTTTGGAAATATAAAGTTGTTAATATGTGTTATTTTTAACTCCTTCTTGAGCATCATTTTGAATATTCTTCAATTCCTTTTTCTTTCGAGAAATAATATCTTTTACACCAATAGGTCTACCACGCTTTTGGCGTATGTTAGATTCATTGGCTACCATACCTGCTGGGAATCCTTCTGGGATGATCAATCTTGCAGGTACATTGGCAGCCGGAACATGGGATTTAGTGACCTTTTGGGTGTCTTTAAAGATATCTGGCAATTGATTTACAGCATTCTGTAAATTTATTATTCTTTGAACTTCAAGTTCACATTGATTTGTGCATGTATCATAACTGGACAAAGTTGGAGTGTTCCAACTAATTTCTTCTACTTTTGGCCCTTTACCTTTATCTTTCCCTAATTGAGGAAAAACTTATTCATCAAAGTGACAATTTAAAAATCTTGCTCTAAAAAAGTCACCAGTTAAAGGTTCTAGATACCTAATGATAGAAGGAGAATCAAAACCAATATATACACCAAGACGTCATTGGAGACCCATTTTAGTTCGTTAAGGAGGGGTTGACCGATTCTAGCAAGTGTACTAGATCGATTTAGTAATATAGGGAAATGGATTTATGACCCAAAATATCGAATCCAAGGGAAAACTTGTGCTTGTGCTGTTTCAATTTCAAAATCAATTTCTATGTGTAAAGAAAGAAGAGAAATCCCAATTTTGTGATGTTTTGAAGAATAAAAACTAAAAACCAAAATAAAATAATTAAAGTGATTGAATCAAGAAAAGATCTATTGAAAATAAGTAAATTAAACGGGGTAAAAATCAATATTAAAAACAACTTTCACTAAAGGACTATCCTCCTTAACCGATATTGATATGACTTAATTAAAAGGAAGCATACAAGTGATTATGGAGAATTCAGTTTAATAAACCCAAGTAACTTTATTCAAGATTACCATTCCAAGTATTAAACTTTCTTATTCAGAACAATTCAATACTTAGCATAAAAGTCTGAATTAATCCTCCTAGATGTCTATTAAAGCCTTTCTCAAGAGATTTAACTTTCAACTATTCTTGATTACATCTTTCTTAATCTCAACTTACTCAAATTAACACATAATTATAACTTATTCAGATTATAAACATGTATTAATCCAACTAAATTAACCTAAGAACATGCAAGTCATTAATCAACTTAAACCAATTAATTAACCAATGTTTAATCAAGTTAATAATTTACTTAAGATTGAATAAAAACAAGACTATGTTTAAGAATCAAGAAATAATCAAACTTGTATTTGAATTAAAGCATAAACTTAAGTCATAACAATACAAGTTAAGGCTTCAAGTATCCTTTAGCAAAAGTTAAAGAAAACTACTCACAAAACATTGTTAAAACTAAAGACAAAGTTTGAAGAAAACAATAAATAACAAGAACGTGAAAATAAACTAAGAAAAACAAAGCTGAAAAACTCAAGATTGATCTCCTTTCTTCTGTGTTTTGGACTGTTATTTATAGGCAAAAACGTGGTAAATTTCTTCCAAAACTGCAGAAACCAAATAGGAAGTGAATTCTGCTCAAAACAGGAAGTCGAAAATCCTTCGCGCAATTGGAGAATCAGATCACGTGGCCACGGCTCCTCCCTGTGTATTTCTACATGTGCCCACGTGACTTCTAGGCAATCTTCCACACGTGGCCACGTGTGGTCCTTCATTGGAATCCACGTGGTCACGTGTCTTCCTTGTTTCCTTTACTTATTTACTCACATAGCCACGGCATCTTCAAGTTCATGTTTTCTCACATCTTCACGTGGCCACGTGCCTTAAACCAACATAGCTTCACGTGGTCACGTATTAAACCTCTGGACTGGATGTTCTTTTTCTTGCTTAATTTCTTCAATTTTACACTTTTGGCCCAAAACTTTGCACTTTTTACACTTTAAGCCCTTTTTTTATCAATTTGACCTTGAAAATCATACAAAACACAGAATTAATCCTAAAAACATAAATATTAACAAAATAACTCTAATTTAACCTAAATACAACCAAAATAACTAAATAACACAACTAAAAACATATTAAAAACTATATATAATTCACACTTATCAAATACCCCACACTTAAACTTTGCTTGCCCTTAAGCAAATTAGAACAAACCCTCCTTCAAAACTTTTAAACTTGTACAAAGATATACATTTCAAAACCAAACTTAGCATTTTAACACAATCACTTAACATAACCTCTAAATAGATCAATCTTCAACAAGATAATATGAGATAGTTTCCTTGAGTGTGTGCAAGATCAAATTATTTTAAGTATTTTTCCAAAACCAAAACACCAATGCAAATTTATAATCAAGTTTAGAATGAATGTACACATAAGTATACACATGGTTTCGCGCTTGAAACTGTAGAAACACCATAAGCCTCTCCTTTAGCACCGGAACCTTAAGGTCATCTCCGCTAAACAACTCAAAAAAATAAAACTTAGAATCACTTAGGTCTTTTAAAGGTTGTAATAGGGCTAAGGTATTGATTATCAAAGAATGGATAAAAGATCAACAATAAAAATAGCCACTCTAAGATAAAATAGATTAATAATTCACAAATTTCATCCCATTAACTTAAACATTAAAAACTTTAGCCAAACTTTCTCAACTCTTCACAATGCACAACTCTTATAAAAGAGAAATAATAATTGAAACTCTCTTTCATTCACAATTTATACCCCTTTTCAAGAAGTCATAACTATTTTTCCTTGTGACTACCCCACACTTAAGATTTTGCCATACATACTAGCTTTATTTCATTTTCTTTTTTTTTATTTTTTATTTTTTATTTTTTTATTTATTTTTTTTCACTTTTTTCTATTTTCTTTTCTAGCTTTGATGTTGGCCATACAATAATAACATGGGTAATAACAAGGTAACAATTCACTATTTCTTTGACTTTAACAATAGCCTTTGATAATAAAATCAAACACATCTTACCACACCCATCAAGATACCCAATTTCTATTAATCCATCCTATCCTAGAGTGGCCAATTCTAGAAGAGAAGATAAAAGCTTTTTAGGCTATATGGTAAAATAAATGAGTGTAACAAGAAAAATAAATATGGCACGCATTAAGCATACCTCATTAGGCTCAAAATGGCTAACAAATGATAAATATGCATATAGGGTAGGAAATAAGTTAAGATATGGCTCAACAAGAAAAACATTGCCTAGATCACTTTTCAAGTTATTTTGAATTGCTTTTATGCTTTGAAGGGTGATGAGGAAGGTTCTAGTGTTCTAAAATTCATCACTTAACTATGTCAATGCATTGTTTTTCTCTAAGTTCAAAAACTAGTCTTAAGTGCTCAAAAAGATGGAAACTAACAAATATTTATCAAGCTGAAAATTAACCTATCTAAAGATTTATTAAACAACATAAATGTTCTATTGCTAAGCAAAGGTTTAAAGTATGCATATTCTAAATCCAAGTTCAAATTGTTCCAAGTCTTGAAGATAACTAGGGCAAACTAAGTCCTCATGCAAACTAAGTGAAAAGGTGAACTACATACATTTTAACAAGTTTTACAACTCAAGCAAACAAACAAAACATAAACAAAAATAAAACACAAAACACACTAAAAAACTTGATTCATGAAAAAGAAAAGAAAGATAGAAATCAAACTCCCTGAAGGAGGCTACCCCCTCCTTAAGATTTTGCTGTCCGCAGCAACCAAAGAGCTATTCCGGTGGAGGTGGTGGTGGAGGAAACCGCTGCCAAAAATGATAGATAAAATGCTCAATTCTCCGATTTCCTTCTATGACCGTATCACGAAGCATATCCATCCTTCCTTGCATTTGATCGAGTCTCATATATTGAGCATCCATCCGGCTACTTAATTGATTAAATGGTGCTTCCCATTCCGGTGTTGTAGGCTCATTGATGGGGGAAGGCACAACTGTAGCAATATGCTTCTCCTGCTGCTCTTTTTCTTGCTCCTTTTGATGCTCCTCAAACCGAATGTTATTCTCTCTTAAATATTCCTCCCGTGTTGCCCAATGACCGCGGGGCCTAGGTATCAGAATTTTCATCCTTTTCAGCATCCTATTATCAACGCAAGGCAAATCTCCTTTAAGGGGTTCTCCATAAACCTGATGATCAACTGCATTTGCCAACACTGTGGCTATCCATCCAATCGAGATATTATTAATGTTTCCTGACATTTTTTTGTAAATCCTTAATTCGACTAGCTATAATGCCCGCTCCATTGATTACTTTGCCATTCATCATACATTGAAGAATCATTGCTTGAGATACACTGATAGTGCTGGCATTATTCAAATTGTTGTACATACTTTTTGCCAAAAACCGATGAATGATTCACAACGCATGATTCCTTAAAGCATGTACCTTGCATTGCCCTCCTACCCAAGGCTCATCCAATTCCAGATCTTTGATTCTCTCCCAATTTTCCACAGGTGAAGCATCTTCCAATTCCCAGGGAGCAGTTGGCACAAAACCTAAAATTTCAGAAAACTGAGTGAAAGTTAGAGAATAACCTTTCTTACCGAGCTTAAAGCCCACTGTGCCATCCTCAGTATCTCTCGTGAAATAGCATTCAAAGGAATAAAGAAAATCACGTGCCATGTCCGGATACACCTTTGGTTTCTTCTTAATGAAGTCTTGCCAACCAATACTTTGGATTAATGGTTCTATCTCATGGTCCCATAGATTTCCAGCTGGAATATTGAGGAACAAGTGGCTTAAGTAGGCAGGCTGGACATAGGTGTACTTGCTAAAGTAGTCAAACTTATTGATTTTTGCCCTGTCCATATACGACGGAATACGTACACTGGATGAACTAGCTACATCGGGCTATTTAGTCCTTCGAGGTGCCACTACAACCAAAGAAAAACACAATGTAAGTATTAATTCCAAACCCAAAATAGACTGATTATGAGTGCATGAACATGTATTGAGTGAAATGATGCACAATTTGGATGAAATGATAAGTTAATAGCACATGTCATTATAGGTATAAAATGTATGCAAAAATGTGAGCACAAAGAATGTTTTAAACATAATGCGTATTATGCATAAATAAGATCATGAACAACTCTTTCACAAGGTATTTGTCATGCTTCAAGGCAAACTATAAACATGCCAACCAAAGAGTGGAAATTAAAAGTTTTTATTTAAAGAAAAACTCATTGAGGCATTTCATCGAACACATTGTGAGCATAAGTTTGAGCATGAATTTCAAAAGTATAACAAAGAGTGTTCACTACCCAATTACATACCAAATATCTATTACATGCATCAAATAATCATATAGACACCAAAAGGTTACCAAATCATACATTCCAGTTGCAAATGTGTTAGGTTTCGAAATATTAAAATTAAAAAAAATCGCAACGGAAAGGGAAACCCACCATGGATCCAAGCGATCCAATTGATTCAATAGAAGAAGGAGTATAACGATTATCAACCTCTCAAAGCGTAGACAAATCAAATCGCAGGTGCGACTTCACGCGAAATGGCACCCTCTACTTATATCAATATGTAAATGCAACGAAGAGAATCGCCCAGGGTGCTAGCTCCCTTTTTTAACGGCTAGGGATTTTCTCTCTTTTGAGATTACAGAAGAAAATGATTTTTCTCTCTTTCTCTCTTAAGTGGCGGCTAATTATTCTTCTTTTGCTTAATTAGGGTTTTATATATACATCTTTATATATATGGTTAACCTAACCCTAATTAAGCGAGAGAAAACTTTGGGCCCACTTTTATTATAATAAGAAATACCTTATTTCTTATTTAAAATAATAATAATAATAATAATAATATTAATATTAATCTTAAACATTATTATTATTATTATTATTATTATTATTATTATTATTATTGCTTATTTCAAATTTTAATTTATCACAAAATAAAAATTTGAAATGCCTGAATTAACCCTTAGTCCATTGATCACATTCTATGTGTGTGACCCAATAGGTTCATATTATATGGGCAGTAGGTCCCAATTTCATCACGGGCCCACAAGTCATAAGTGACCTCTAGCAAGACATTATGACTACCCAAATAATATGAATATCGATAATTCGATTTAACCAAATAGAACATGTTATAATCCCTTTGTCACACGATATCTTGTTTGAACATAAGTCATGGTCCATGTCAAACTTATATAGTCCAAACATATAATTTCTCGATCATTAAATAGACTGATAATATCAAATAATATTGATCTCTTCATCAATTCATTTGAGCACGGCCATGCATTTCTCAGTCCTGTTTATCGAGGGGCCTAATAGATATCTCTCTCATAAGAGAGGGATAAATTCCTTCTTGATTATTCATTATCCTTTGCATGATTCTCATTATGTCCAATCATAACCTTTATGATTATCTAATTAAAGATAATGTTTGATTATGTTAAAACATAATGTTCGTCATGTAGGATACTGTGATAATCTCAGGTCTAAGGATCAATAATATAACTATTATGAGATTACTAATGACATTAACCCATATAGTATCTTATTGCGGGGTCTATCCAGTACTCTGTTCTCTGACAAGTACTTATAAGTTTAATTCATATCACTACATATATAATCATCCCATGATTATCAATCAAACTTACACTAGTCTTTATTTATCATTAATCATTTAATGATAAATGACTAGGGATGGTCAAAATAACATTAAATTGTTATTTACAAACTTTATTATAACGTAACATGCCAACAATATAATAATATGAAGAAAATCCAATTTTACAAAATGAAATGTGACATTACATAAAGGGCCTAATGTTTGGCCTAGGGTATAACCACTAACAAAATGCCCCTGCATGATTAAATGTCCTCGTAGGACATCTTAGGGGTATAACAGCAAATGAGTCTAGTTCACGCCAGAAACGTGGTAGACCTATTGGTGCAAAAGATATTGTTCCTCGAAAGAAGAGAGAAATAAAAAATCATTCAACCAATCATCCTGAGGAGGCCAAAAACAACTCAAATACACAAATATATATTTCTAGAGAAGCGACCCCAGAAGTGGTTTCGGTATCGATAAATTATGAGATCTCACTGAAAACTGAAAATATGTTAGAAAGAGATGAAATTGTTATTGATAATATATTTTCATATGCAATTGCTTCTGAAATAGCAAATGATGATGAGCCTGAGCCTAAAACTATAGAAGAATGTCGACAAAGAATTGATTGGCCAAACTGGAAAGAGGCAATTCAGGCTGAGCTAGATTCCTTTAGCTAAACAAAAAGTATTTAGACCAGTAGTCCTGACACCAGAAGATGTCAAACTAGTTGGATATAAATGGGTCTTTGTACGTAAGAAAAATGAGCTGAATGAAGTTGTAAGATACAAGGCTAGACTTGTGGCTCAAGGTTTCTCACAAAGACCAGGCATAGATTATGAAGAGACGTACTCTCCAATTAAGGATGCAATTACATTTAGATTTTTTATTAGCTTAGCAGTCTTTAAAGGACTTGACATACATCTAATAGATGTAGTTACAGCTTACTTATATGGGTCATTAGATAATGATATTTATATGAAAAATCCTGAAGGATTCAAGATGCCCGGAGCATATAATCCAAAGTCTCGAAAAATATATTCTATTAAACTTCAAAGATCTTTGTATGGCTTAAAACAATCTGGATGTATGTGGTACAATTATCTAAGTGAATACTTAGTGAAAAATGGATATGAAAATAATTCTATTTGCCTATGTGTTTTCATAAAAAAAAAATAAATTTTGAATTTGATATAGTTGCAGTTTATGTTGATGATTTGAACATAGTAGGGACTCCTAAAGAAATCTCTAATACTGTAAATTATTTGAAAAAAGAATTTAAAATGAAAGATCTTGGAAGGACAAAATATTTTCTTGGATTTCAAGTTGAATATCTATCGAATGGGATTCTTTTACATCAATCATCTTATATAGAGAAAATTTTGAAACAATTTTATATGGATAAATCTTATCCATTAAGTACTCCAATGATTGTTTGAACTCTAGATGTGAAAAATGATCATTTTCGCTCACGAGAAAATGATGAAGAAATTCTTGATCCTGAAGTACCATATCTCAGTGCAATAGAAACACTTTTATATCTTGCAAATAGCACTAGACCAGATATAGCTTTTGCAGTTAATCTGTTAGCAAGATTTAGCTCTGGTCCCACTCGAAGGCATTGGAATGGGGTGAAACATATTCTACGTTATTTTCGTGGCACTTCTGACATGTGTTATTTTTTTCAAAGGAATCAAAGTCAGAAATAATAGGATACCACTACAAAAAACTGCCAATTAGCGACAGCATTATTTTCGTCGCAAATTTAACGACGGATTCGCGACTGTTTTACAATTCCATCGTGAGGAGGATATTTTCTATTTTTTTGCGATGAAATAGCGACGGAATTAATAAACAGTCGCTAATTATTGGCGGGAAGTATACACGTCATTTTTGAAATTTTATAATTTTTTATTCATGAAATTAGTTCCAGAAAATTTAGCGATGGACATTTTAGTCGCTAATTTTGGAGGGAAAATATAGCGCCTTTTTTGCGACGGTTTAGCGACATAACATTGTCTTTCGCTAATAGTAATTTATTACAGTAATACAATTAGCGACGGAAGTATTTAGCCACTAATCCGTCGCAAATAAATTAAGAAATAATTTTTTTTTTAATTTCACTCACATGATTTATGTATAGTTTGAAGTAATTTTAATATATATCATATGAAATAAATATTTTATTTTGTAACAGAAAATTAGAAATTATTTTATAAGTTTATAATAATTTTTTATCAATTATACCAAAATCTAAAGTTATTTATTTAGAAAATTTACATTTTTAATAATAATAATAAACTAATTGTTACAATTATTATATATTTATATGTTCAAGATTAAAAAAAATAAATATTTATAAAACAATAATATAAAATTTATTATTTCATTCAAAATAATAATAAAAAAATTGTAATTAATTTTTATTTTATAAAATTTAAATTAAATATTAAATTATTAGAAATTCTATTGATTTCTTTATCAATTATCCCCAAATATAAACTTATTTATTTAAAAAAATTACATTTTAATAATAATAATAAAGTAATTGTTATAAGTATTATATAGTCATATTATGAAAAATAGTAAATATAAATATTTATATAATAATAATATAAAGTTTATTATTTCATTTAAAATGATTATGAAAAATTTATAATTTATTTTTATTTTGTTAAAATTTTGAGCAAATTTTAAATTATTAAAAAATTTAAAATATATATTTATAAAATTATCTAATTTAATTTCTATTATAATTAATTTCTTCAATTTAATTTCTATTATTTTTCTAAATGAATAAATTTTCTAATATATACACACACACACACACACACACACACACACACACACACACACACACACACACACACACACACTTTTCAATTTTATTTTTATTATTTTTCTAAATATTCAAAGCTCCATCTAAACTCATCCTTACCATTTAACTTCACTACCGCGATTACTTAATTGAGTGGTATGAAAAACTGCGAAAACTTACTGACTTGAAAATGGAGAAATGACTTTGAAATTCTAAACATGGCCAGATTAATAAATAAGTTAAGATATTATCTGATAAATCCAAATATATAGTTCATTTGAATATGCATGTTTACGGTTTGGTTGGATCTTCAAATACAAATTGAACAGCTTTTATACGGAATAGTGTAAATAAAGAGTCAATAGTTAAGTATTTGCCGTTAAATAGGCCTGATTTTTGGTGAGTACTTTTGAAACTTCTTGTTGTTAATTTTGAACGGTAAAGATTAGTTTTTAAGGTCTGTAAGTTTAATTTTTATTGCAAAAAAGATGCTATTTTCTGAATTTTTTACATAATGATCAATTTTGTATGTGAAGACGATCGAAAAATTATTTGCCGTTAAACCGGCCTAATTTTTGTTGTGTACGTTCAAAAATCCTTGTTGTTAATTTTGAATGGTGAAGATTAGTTTTTAAGGTCTGTGAGTTCGGTTTTTGTTGCAAAAAATAGGTTATTTCTGGATTTTTTACATAATGACCAGTTTTGTATACGAAGACGATCGGAAAATTATTTACCGTTAAATTGGCCTGATTTTTTGTGAGTACATTCAAAACTCCTTGTTGTTAATTTTGGACAGTGAAGATTAGTTTTTAAGGTCTGTAAGTTCAGTTTTTGTTGCAAAAAAGAGGCTGTTTCTGAATTTTTTACGTAATGACCAGTTTTGTATACGAAGACGATCGGAAAATCATTTGCCGTTAGATTGGCCTGATTTTTGGTGAGTACATTCGAAACTCCTTGTTGTTAATTTTGGATGGTGAAAATTAGTTTTTAAGATCTGTAAGTTCAGTTTTTGTTGCAAAAAAAAGGCTATTTTCTGGATTTTTTACATAATGACCAATTTTGTATGTGAAGACGATCGAAAAATTATTTGCCGTTAGATCGGCCTAATTTTTGGTGAGTACGTTCAAAACTCCTTTTTATTATTGTTGAACGGTGAATATTAGTTTTTAAGATCTGTAAGTTTTGTAAAAAAGAGGTTGTTGATTCTTTTTGGGTAAATTTTAATTTTATTTGGAGTATAAGTAAAGACATTTCTATTCCTATAATTTATAGAAGCTTTGGTTTTGCTATAATTTTTATTAATCTAAAATATTTTCTGTATAATTATACCAGTGATGTATTTTTCAGTAGAGCAGAATCGAGAGAGATTTGAAGTGAGTTCAATATGTGAATACTTGATCTGTTTTTTGAACTTATTTATTTAGGAAATTTACATTTTTAATAATTTTTTGTCAATTATCCCAAATTTTTAATATTTTCTCATTTAAAATAATTTTGAAAAATTTTAAATGAGGTATTTTTATTTTGTTAAAATTTTGATCAAATATTAATTATTAGAAATTTTAATTATATGTTTACCAAACAATCCTTGAATATAAAGACAAAAGGGTGAAGATTGATAGGGACATTTTTGTATTTTAAGAATGGCAACCCTTTGTAACACCCCAATTTTTAAATTATTCGAATAATAAATAAATTGATCCGAATAACATATAAATTTGATAATAAAATAAATATAAAATAAATTGAGTTGAATTATAGTTGAGTTTTTGGTTTTATTGCAGCTAGTTTTGAGAAAATCTCTGGCTCATGGTGGTCTTTTTAATTAACTTTATTATTTTAATCAATTTATGAAAATTAAATTAAATATAGAAATATAAATTAAAATTTATAAACTTAAATATCCCTATATTTAATTACTAAAATATCTCTATATTCTAAATATTTACATATTTGCCATCGATTATAAATATTTCAATTAAAAACTCTAGGCTCATTCTTTCATTGTTAATTAAAACATATTTTGAAAATTTATATAAGATGATAATAATAATGTTAAAAGGTGAGATTAAAAAAAAAAAAGAATGTGTGGTTGAATTTTAAAGAGAAATAGTGGGTTTTAATAAAGAAGGTTGATTTGTGGTTTAGAGGGGAGGAAGGAAAAAAGAATGAAAGAAATAAAAAAAAGATGGGAAAATCGGGGAAGGGAGAATCGGGAACGGGAGAGGCGGTGTGGCCGTCCCCTGGCCGCCGCTGCTCGATGCCGGCGAAGGGGCGCAGATCGTCGCCGCCGCTTCCAGTCCTCCTCTAGCATCACCGTTCTCCGGTGATTGTTTCCATTCGATTTGTTTATCACCATCTAGCTCCCTTCTCTCTCTTCTTTCCGGCATTTCCCGTCGGTAGTGGAAGGGACTGACGGCACCGATGGGATCTCGAGGTTAAGGCGACTCCTTCGGTTGCTGCCGCTCCTCCCCACTCGCCGACAGCAGGGAGATCGGTGATGGTGAGGGTGGGATCTTCAAGCTCCGATCTCGATAAATGATGGCAGCATTGGGGCACGTGAATATCGCCTGGAAGTTACCGGTGCCTTGATCTACCAGTGGACGACTTTGGTGTCCTTCCGGTGAGTCTTCGGTGAGCTCTGATGACCGGTCCGGCGAGCATGATGACAACCAGATCGTAGCAAATTCGACTAACAGGTTTGAGAACTCCTTTGATCTTATATGTGTTTGATTGGTGTAAATATATATATATATATATATATATATATATATAAGGTTGGATATTATGTTCTAATTTCTGATTGTGAGAAAAATAGTACTACATATGCAGAGATTCCATTGCCAGCTCGTGTTCTTGGAGTTAACCAACTTAGTCATCAAGAAAAGAGGTAAGTTCCTTCATGCCAATTCGATTGCAGTTTTGCAATTGGAAGCCTAGTTTAGAGCTTTAAATACTAAATTTAGGTTTCCAGTATTTTTGGAAAAAAACATTCTAATAGAGCATGCGGCTTATAATGGTAGTTTTCTAATTGTGAGTACTAGTTTTGGTTGATTGAGTTATGTCTCTTTGGAAAGTTTGTGCATATCTTTGTTTGTCAATTATGACTACACTGTCTCTCCTGTTTTGATAATTAGTGAACCTATATTGTCTTTCTTATTCTGATGATTTTTGAGATGATAAAATCTTCCGGCGTTTCATGTGTTCTGTAGTCTTCAACTGGATTTAAGTTTCTGAATCTCTTACAATCTTGGAAATGGTCCTAAAAATAACCATTAGTGCATGAACTTGTACAAGATGATTTTCAGGGACAGCATTAAGATGCTCATGACATAGAATTTGTAGGCCTTCTCTATTATTATAAAGTGTAATAATGCTGTGCATCGAACACGAATTCATGATCTAAAATCAATATCCCGCATAGCTTATTTTGGGTTCAGAAAGCTGTTTCTGGAAGCTTGTTGAACCAGATAGACTTTTGCTTTACTTGGCTTTTTCTTTGTTAAAAATGTACAACTGATTTAATATTCTGTCAAGTCTATAAATATATTTCAATTTGTTGTTGAATTATATGAGTATTTTGTTCAGGAAAAGTTACAAGTTATCATAGAAGTAGAATCATATTTATAATTCTTAGGAAAAGTTACAAGTTATCATAATCATATTTATAATTATTAGGTAATTGGCATTTTACTACTGTATCTTAGAGTATAATTATTAACTATAGGCATGAATCACAATTCCTTGAGCAATGATATTATTTTGCTGTTTACCCAATAACTAAGACTTACATCTATTAGCTTTGTTCTTGTGTTGAAGCTAACATCTTAATTGTTCTTGAGCACTGATAGAGAGACCATTGCCTGCTACAATGTGTTATGTTGAAGATAGATGATCTTGGCGATGGGCCTAGAGTTTTGTTGTGTGAAAATGACATAAATTACTCTTATCCTTGATATGTTCCACCTTTCACCTTCCTGAAGATTCAAGGACATATTTAAGGAGGTTTATGAAAGTCGATGGAAGTTCCTTTCACTTACTCAGCTCACTTCTCTTGCTGTCATACAATTGAAGTTCCTTTCTCTCTGTGGTGCATTTTCTGTCAGAATTACTTTTTTCAAGGAGAAAACAGATAAATGCAGTGAGTTGAAAAGTACATTTACTAGCATATTATCACCATGTCGAGACACTTGTACCAAGCAGCAGTAGGATTCCTAATTATTTTGTTGTATGAAAACTCTAAGTCCAGAAGTGTTAAAGATTTCTTTGTGATATGCCCCATGAAACACAGTGTGTGCCTTCCCTCTGATTCAAACATTTCCAATTATAGCCATTATTGATGTGAAGTACCCTATATGATGATGAGAGATGAAAGCTCAACCCCATGTAAACGTTGAGAATAATTTTGGTGCACTTAATTTTGATGCTGCCTTGTTCCCTTTTTCCTTGAGTGTAGATAGCATTGTTTGTTTCTTCTTCTGATGCTGTACAACCAGGTTGGCTGTTGAAGTTTTTGAAAGTTATTAGCTCAGCTCAAGTCAGAGATATGCAAAGGAACCTTGTTAAGGTTTGTGAAGTTCCTACTGTTTTTTTCTTGTCCTACAAAGATGTATGAGATAGGTGCTAACAGGATGGCCTCAGAACTTATGACTGGTACTTTTGCGAAACTGCTTAATAACATTTTTACATCCTTTTTCACCTTTTCTTTAACTAAGAACAGTTAATAAATGACTGTCTGGCCTATAATTTCTCTGGTTTAAGATATTTTTCATAATTGCACTTTTATTTCTCTATTGTATATGCTTTTTGGCATTGTGATAACTTGAAACATAATAAAGATTAATCATAACTTTTGGCATTTATAAGTTCTTTTTTATTGATTGAATGGGATGTGATAATCTAGTGGTGTTCTTCTTCATGCTTGTTTAATACCTGCTATGCTATTTTTTCACTCTCCTTGCTTAACTGTTCTCGAGTCACTTCTTTTCTCTGCATGGTTGCGGTTACCATTAGAAGTTGACATGGAGACACAACATGTAATTTATACTTATTATCCTGCTCTTTACCATTAGTTACATATATTTTAACTTCAAGAGGGTTTGAAACATTTAGGCATTTGTTGAAGAGGTGATGGAACTAGTGGAGCTTATTCCTTTAGGTGGGGCATTAATTGATCTACCTGGAGTAAATGGACTATCAACAGAACAAAGAAAAAGATTAACCATTGCTGTTGAATTGGTTGCCAATCCATCTATAGTATTCATGGATGAGCCAACATTAGGATTGGATGCCCGGCTGCAGCCATTGTGATGAGGACTGTGAGGAATATAGTGAACACTGGAAGGACTGCGAAGTTTTTTTTTTTTTTGTAACATATTGTATAAAAATTTGTTAGTAGTATTATTTAGTTCCAATTTTTTTTTTCTAATTATTTGTAAAGTATTGCACAATTTAATTTACTTTTATGATATATTTTTTAAATTAATAATATTTGAAAAATTTTATTTATATAAATTAAATTCTAAATGTAATAATAATAATAATAATAATAATAATAATAATAATAATAATAATAATAAAATATTATAAATGAATTGCAATGAAATTTGATGTTATTTTGGGTAGTTAATTTTCAATTTATCTGCATTTTATGAATATTTATTAGCGACGGTTTAGTAACAAAAATTTTGTTGCTAAAAAATTATTATTATATTTGCCTCGACTAATTTAAGAATTTATTTAGCGACGAAATTAGCGACGGAAAATGTAGTCACTAAGTATTATTATTATAATTCGACGACTAATTAGGAATATAAATTAGAGACGGGAAAAAAGTTAGCGATGAAAATTTTCGTCGCTAAATTAGCGACTGATTTTGAATTCCGTTGCTATTACATTTGCGACTGGCCTTTTAGCGACTGTTCATTGTGGCGTCGCTAATTTACATTAGCGACGGAAAACAAGTAATTAGCGACGGAATTTTCCGTCGCTAATTAGCAGTTTTTTGTAGCGTGTGCTGATGCTGGGTATCTCTCTGATCCTTATAAAGCTCGATCACAAACCGGTTATGTCTTCACATGTGATGATACTGTTATTTTATGGAGATCTATAAAACAAACTATCAATGCTACTTCATCAAACCATTCAAAAATTTTAGCTATTCATGAAGTAAGTCGAGAATGTGTATGGTTAAGGACCATGATTCAGCATATTTGTAAAACCCTAATTTTTTTGCATCTGTCATACATGTTAAGTTACAGAACACGAAAATTTATCCTAGATTAAATTTTGGGAAAACCGAAGTTGAATAGGGTGAGAAAATTAGGTAGCAAGTATAAAGGGGTAATTGGATCGGACCTAAAAACCCGAAACAGGAACCCGACGGACAGTGTGACCTGAGACTGAGAAATGAAAGTACAGGTTGAGTGGAGTCTAATTGTATAATTTGAATAGAAACTGGGATCAAATAGATCTCTAAACAGGCAAATAAAGAAAAATTTCACGGGTCAACCTAGGGTTGACTAAAACTTTGACCGAGTGATTGAGGGACCTAGAGATTTCTGATTTTTCACAAATTTCATATATAACATGTAACTAATGTAAAGACACCATAGGAACAAAAAAATAGTAATTCTGATAATATTGGAATTTCAAGTTTCGGCTTGGCTAAACAGACTATCGAGACCAGAAATATACCGAAATAATGTCAGAATGGGATGAAATTTTAACCACATATTCTTGAATATGTAAGGACACTTGATGCAAAATTTCAGGGCAATCTGACATTAGAAATGAAAATTCATATTTCAGGGTGCAAAACCAAGATCGGGTCATTTGAAGGGTCAAACCAGAGAATTTGACCCTAAAAAGATAAATGAAACATTAGTATAAGGTTATGATAAAGTGTGAGTGAGATTAGGTCAGTAGGATGAGCCTAGCTTGATATATGGCCAATAAGTGATAAAAATTAGGGCCTTTGGATCTAATGGAGGTTATTGAATCTTGGCCCCTCCTTTGGTACACTCAAAGACACCCTATAATAGCTCATTAAAATCTAAAAAAAACCCAAAATTTTTGCAAATTCCTCCTCTTTTTCTTCAAAATTCGAATCCCTCTCTTTTGTTGCCTCTCCTCCATTTTTCTTCATCCCAAGCTTTATTTCATTAAATCACAATCCCTACTTACAATCTAAAGCTCAAAAATTCATCCTCTTTAACCTATAAAATGATTTTTATCAAAATGAGGCCAAGAAATTAGGGATTTAAGGGAAAAACCCTAAGGTAAGATTTTGTGATTTCTTGAGGTGGAATTTAAAGGGGAAATTTTATAGGCATGAGAATTATAGTGGTGATTTTAAATTGTTAAAAAACATGCATTAATGATGTGATTTTCTCCCTTGTAAATTCAGCCCAAAAAGGAACACATTGAGGAAGAAAGGAACCAAAGAGGAAAAGGGAAGAAAAAGGAAGATTAGGTGGAGAACAACCTAATTGAGGTTAGTGGATACAATCTACCTTTAATTTCACTTATTTTAGTGGATTTTTTATGAAATTTGTATTATGTAACTATACAAGGTTGGGCGAATTGGTGAAATAAATTAACATAACCTAATATAATGATGAAATGGACTAATATAAACTCAAATTAGTGATCAAAACCAAGTGAAAGTGGTGGAACCAAGTGAGGCTGAATTATGTAACCTCATTCATTAAAATGATAAATGTTGTTTAATGAAGTATTAAATCATAATTGAGCTATTTAAGGCATGAAAAAAATAATGGAGTTTATTAGAATGCAAAATAAACTTTGTACCTAATTAGGTACATGTTTACATAATGGTGGGAGTTTGTGAATCATAAGAAATTTAAGGTAAACTAAGTGTATTACACCATAATGATGCTTGAAAGGCATATAGAAATGTGTATGGTATAAAAGGAAAGGATAAAACAATGTGTAGGTATGAGGCCCTTAAGTGGCCGAATGGTATACATGTGTATAATGCCATGTTTTAATTATATTTTTGTGTTAATGTGTGTAAAATTGTGAAATGTATAATTAATGAGCTTGAATATATAGAAATGAAATTATGATAATGTTAACATAATATATTTGGTATGTAAAACAGCGTAAAAATAATATGATGTAAGAAAATGTTATAATATATTATGCCCTTAGTACTCAGTGGGTAACCCAGGACTCTACGATAGTATGGCTAGCCATAGGGGTACCTACCCCACGGTATTTTGTATACTGTACTATTATTTTAACTGTCACTCTATTGTTACTGTACTGAAAGAGTGAGATTACAATGTTAGCCGGCTCATTATACTAATATACTAGGGAGTAGCATCGTACCATAATGGTATAGTTGCTCCCACTTATTGGATTTGCTCATCCGCTTATCCGGTTCATGATTTTCCTACTGTCTACAACTATGGGAAAAATGGTAATTTCACATGAAACTACGAAAAATGGGTATTTACGGCCTTTAAAATATTAAAAATATGGTTAAAGTGGTTAAGATGGGTAATTTGACTAAAAAGGGTAAAACCATAATTAAGAAAAGTTATAGGGACCAAACGGTAATCCTTCCACTTAAGGAAAAATTTTAAGAACCAAAACGTAATTTGTATAATTAAAGCAAATAAAAATCAAAGGAGATTGACCGGGTCAAAATTGGAGTTAAATTAGCTATATTGGAGAAAAGTCAACGAGAAAGACAAATTGGGTCGAAATTGACAAAGTCAAACTTTAGGGGTATAATTGAAATTTTTCGCTTAAAATTGTGAAATTGTAAAATTAGGTATAAAAGAATATTTTTGAGCCAAATAAGAGAAAATTTTGACATAAGGAGAATAAAATTGAAATCTATGAAATCTGAAAGTTTATTAATTTATGAATGAATTCGTTGATTCAAATACTTAGAATATAGTAAGTGAAATTTTATGTAAATGTATCCACCACTAAGCGACTATGTTGCTTAGCGTATAGTTTACTGTGACTGCGCACAGGGACAGGTGTAGCCAGCCGATGCTAAGGGCCAGTAGTGGCATGTACAGAAAAGGAGAACTTTTGTTACTTTTGGATTGTAAATATTTTGCAAGATTTTCATAATACCTTATGGAGTTATTTGTAATAACTTATGACCTTAGTAAACTTTATGGTTGGTGTGCTTGAAGAGATGCTTGTAGTTGATTGCATGATGAATTATTTTGAAGTGTTGTGTTGATTGTTGAAGTTTGGGAGTTTGAGAAATGATATTTGGGAGTGTAATCTGAATATTGCAGGTTTAGGCAGCATGAATATTATGCCATCATCCTGCCAAAATTTTTCTCAAACTAAATAGTAAATTGATTGTTGTAGAAATGTTAATAAAGTAATACAGACTTGAAATTGCATAGAGGGTGTTACAATATTAAAGGAGCATGTGGATCAATGATGGAGAACAAACCAACAATATTGTATGAGGATAATGCAGCTTGTATTACACAAATCAAATGTGGCTACATAAAAGGCGATAGAACCAAACATATTTCACCAAAATTTTTCTATGCTCATGAACTCATGAAGAATGGTCAAATTGATGTTTGTAAAATTCGCTCAAGTGACAACCCAGCAAATCTTTTCACCAAAGCTCTACAGACTTCGATTTTTAAAAGGCATGTACGCAGTATTAGAATGCGTAAACTTAAGAAAAATATTATAATTATTGTATTTTTTAGGGGAAGTGAATTGCCTATGAATACTGTACTCTTTTTTCTTCGCTAAGTTTTTATCCCACTGGGTTTTTCTTAACAAAGTTTTAACGAGGCATATTTATAGTACATAATCATCCAAGGAAAAGTTTGTGATAATTATGAAGTGTATGGATGACTATCAAGCTCATCCATCTCCATGTTCTAGTATAATTCTACTACTTTTATGTTGTACGTATAAATACCCTATTATGGTTATTCAGTATTTACAACAAATAAGAGAAAATTATCTATTTATATTATATTTATCTTTACTTTAATTAGTTTTATAATAATTATTATATTTTCAATAACATTATTTATAAGAAAAAGTTCGAAAGTTGAATTGAAAATCAAAAAGTAAAAGCCCAAAATTTAAATTGAAAATATTTTACAAAATAACATTAAAAAAAACCCTTCAAAATTTGAAGTAAAATAAAATAAAAAGAAGTAAAATATTTCATGGGTGAGAATAAAAGTAAAATGCCCAAAATTTAAATTGAAAATATTTTACAAAATAATACTATTTAAAAAAAACCTTCAAATTTTGAAGTAAAATAAAATAAAAAGAAGTAAAATGTGTCATGGTGGAAATAGAATAAAAAGAAGTAAAATGTGCCATGAGCGGGTATTGAACTCGGGACATGTAATATAAAAGCAAATATCTTCAGCCCTAAACCAAATTTTAATCCTTAAAAAATATATAAATTAGATTCCGCAGCAAACTTTTGCGGGATAAGATGTGGTGTCCCACATTACTATTTCGCTATCGTTTTGTACCATTTCAAGCGTGCCCATCAGTTAGATTCCGCAACAACTTATTGTGAAATCTAAAATAAACTCCATTTTTCTAATTAATCTTCAAAACATCTCATTTTTTCAAATAAAATTCCAAAACACACTATTCATAGAAAAATCCCCAGTTATGGGATATTTGTACTGAATAACGGATCAAATATTTCAAGAACATCAAAATCTGCACAACTTTGTGAGGAATGCACGGCCAAGTACTTGTTTGACATTATGTGGTGGCTCAAAATGCCTATATGGATTTTGATGAATAACAAAATAATTTAATGAAGTTTGGGCTTTTTAACTTTGCCATGTACAGTTCCACAAGAACTTTGAAGTCATGTGCTCTTTTTGAAGTTGAACGGATCAATAACATGATCTGCCAGTCAGACCTAATGCTCAATTTTATTTTTGAAGATAATCAAGTCAGTTTGGAAAATATTTGTAAAATCATTTTCTAAAAATCAACACACTCACACTGATTTATTGCATAAAAATAATTTTTCTAAAATCATATCCTAACATATTTAAACTGATTTCTTTGTAATAATGAATTTTTTCCATAATTGAAAAAGGAAAGAAATTTGTAAGATATTATCTAGCAGATAAATTATGCTTAAGGAAAGATCTTTTGAGTAATTTTCTAGTTTTTACATTTTTAATTAAGGTAAGCATAAAATCAGTTCCTTCTACAATTTTTGGAAACAATTTTTCAAATGTTTTCAAATTTAACAATTCTTTTTATGATTGCTATATAAATGCTTTGTCTAAGTGATGAAAACATGTGAGTGAAACATAATTGTTTTTGAACCTTATTATTGTAAGTTTCACTTCATTACAAGCATTCAATCACATATTTTCAAATGATTATAGTTTTTAATTATAATCATATATTGTGAGGTTTATCAAAACCATATGAGATAAAGTGAGGTTAGGTTGCTAGGACCTAGAAAAATAAACTAGCATGTGTTTGGATTCTTTTACTTGAAAAAAAAAACTAAAGGTTTTGATCTTTTTACTTGGGAAAAAGGGTTAAATATTTTAGAATTTTTTATTTGGGAGAAAAACTTGGAGAAGCTTCTTGTAATATGTTTTTGACTCTTATCAGCTAAATAGAGTCACATTAGAAAAAAAAAAAAAAACTCTTAACACGGATTGTTTTAAGGAGAGGATGTAGATAATGACCGAACCTCCATAAATCGCGGTGTCAGATATGTCTATCCTTTAATCTCTTTTATTTCGTGCTCTATCTATTTTTTATGCTAAGATGAATTTGTATGATCTATGCATGTCTCGTGTTCTATAGAACAAGGTGCAAAATCTAGTCTATAGTCTACCACATAATAAACTAGAATATTTGTATAAATTATTTAAGTATGATTGAATTGATTAATTACTCACTTAAAGTTTTGTCCATACATATATATACTTGATATGAAAAAGGTTAAGAAAAAATATATTGAGTAATATCTTTTAAATAAATTTATTAATATGTCAATATATGCATATAAAGTAATTTGAAATAATTATCTGTTTTAATTTGTTCCATTTGCTCAATAAAAGAATTTAATATTCTATTCACCCCTTTAGAGTATATTTGGGACTCACATTATGGACCCAACCCTCTCCCAATACAAAGGGAAGAAACAATATCTGAAGGAGACGAGGAGATGGAAATTCAGAGCAATCAAAGCCGAATGAGTGCGAAGGAAATGGACAGCTTGCTTTCGGTATTCAAAGTGGGAATAGGTTGTTCAACAGAATGATCCCATGAAAGGATGAAAGTGGGAGATGTTGCTAAAGAACTTCATTTGATCAAGAGTACTTTGGAGTGCGAATTTGTGGATAAAGATACACAAACTGAAACATCGTAGCAAACCGGTAATATAGCTTTTGTATTTATTGCTAAATATAACCAATCAAATAATTGTTTCAAAATAAAAATAGGGTTCCATTGTTAATTTTAGCTTCAGTTTGATGCATGTTGTCATTGTCATTATGCATTATTTATTAGAATTTATCCTCCATTTTACCACTATGCGTTGTCTGACCTCTGTAACTTCCTATAATTTCAGGTGAACAACACTATTTGCTAAAGAACACAAATGCCTCTTCCAAGTTTACATTTGCATATGATCTCCTATTATTTTAAGCTTCCTGTATATATATATATATTTGGTCCAAATAATTGTAGTAACGGATGGCCCTTGCTTATGAATATATAGGCAAGAAACCAATACAGTGTATCAGAAGTTCTGAACTTGCTGTTTATTATTAAGTTTATGTGCCTTAATTATCAACAAGCATAACTCTTTTTGTTTTTGGATCTTGAATATTGCCAAGATTTTTAGTGCAGTGTCGGTACTGTACATGCTGCTATTAATAATATAAACCGTTGGATAAAAAATAATCAAACGTTTCATGCACATTTGACACGTTCGATGAATCATCTTCAACTGCTAGCAGCCATCATTTCCTTTAGAATTCTCCCATCAATTGTTTGTCAAAAAATAAAAATAAAACACTATTTGTATGTCACTTGGCAGCTTCAACTGCTTTGTGATCAATACACAACTTATATCTGGCTTTTGTGGGAAAAATTAGATACCATCCTAAAGCTAAGAATTGTCTCTTTCATTCATCTAGCATAATGAAGCAACTATAGCTAGAGTTATATAATAGCTTATTTACGTGTCCATATATAGTATAGATAAGCATACGACATAATGCAATGTACGTAAAATAATTTGCATGACAGTCATTTATTAGGTCAATCTCTTATTGACCGTATCTAGGCAAGAATAATCAAAATAATAATTTTGTCATGTAAATCATTCCTGATAAACTATATGTTAATTTGTAATGTGAGCGTGAAATCGGATGAAAGCATGAAATGAAAACGAATATGAAATGATCCAGAGAAAGTAAGAGAAGAGAGGATTATTGAGATCAATTGCCATGGGTTTCATCGACCGAAGCAAGAGAAGGGTTCCACACTGTCAGTGCATGAGATTGACAATTTGAGGTCTTCTTATGCTTCCCTTTCTTATCAGACTTGGAAGAACCTGAACATGTTTTTTGCTTCACATGATGGTCAATACCAGCAAATGTGACATGTTTTTTAATGCCATTTCTCTTTCTAAACCCACTTATGAAGGAACCACTTGCTTCACTCTTAACCTCCTCAATTGACGCTCTTGATACAAAAGAGAGCTCTTTACTGGGTTTTCTGACCCTTCTCCGGAGTTTCTTCGCTGTTCCGCTTGGAACTAGTAGGAACTTGCGTCCTGGAGTCAGGATTTTCTCAGGTCGGACCACTGAATCCCATGGTCTTTTAAACTCCTCCGGCTTGGCTAGCACTTAAGATGGATACTTCTCCAAAATCCTCACGGCAGGAACTGCCATGTAGTAATGCTCCACCATCCCACCTGCATGGACAATCCTCAACGCGGACGACAATTCCTGATCTCGAGCAGTTGCAGGGGCCACTGGTTTGGCATGATTTCCTCGTGAGAAAGGCGTAACTTTAAGCAACTTGTTAAGCATGACGAAAGATACAGGAATTATTACAGTTAGTGTTTTGGCATCACCAAGAAAACGAATTCTGTGCTATACTATTTCTGATCGTCCAAGAGTTCTTGTTTTTATTTATCTTCCGCGTATAACAGAACGCGTCAAGTTTAATAAGAAGAATCGTGCTGAAAGATGAGATCAATGCATGGTTAGGAAGGAAGATGAGATCGATGCATGGTTAGGAAGGACGGTACAAGGCAGGCGATGGATTTGTATTTTAGCTTTTGTCAGAGAGCTTCTTTCTTAGAGATGTTACTTGATAGAAAACAGCAATTCTCCTCTGTAAATGGCTGTCAATTACCAGCTCATCATAACGGACAGATTACATTACACCTTGCAAGGGCAGGTAATTGGTGTACTACGCCCACCTTTCAGTGCAAAAGTTCAAACTTAAGATCTCTTCAATAAGAAAAAAGCTTGGAGGCTAGATTATTCAAAATTACAGTTACTCAAAAACGAATAGATTTGGCCATTTAGTTCCAAGTACAGTTTCCTCCAATCATCAGATATAAGATTGGGGAGATGCAAAACAAACTATGAAAAATTCAAGAATTTCCTGCAAGTAAAATACAACATTCCTTGTTTAACTTTTCCCATAATCACCTATTCTCCAACAAGCAATGGTGAAGTATCAGTCAGCACAAACAATTGAAACGTTCACTTTTGCTTATACCAGTTACAACAGTTAGGTACATTTCCTCTTGCTGTCAAAATCACTTTACAGGTAGCAGATAAGACAATATTATGAGAAAAAAGAAAAGGGGAACAAGAGAAAAAATTTTCCACCAACCTATATCTTACCTTCCAGGAACCTAGAAAACCTCAAAGTCAAAGAATGGGAAAGATTCTAGCACTCAATAATACGAGCCTAAGTAAGAAGATTTTCAGAAATAATGAAACAAGAAGAAAAAGGCTTAAGACTCGGAAGGAAAAACTGTAATATCATATGGCAGCAACAAGAAAGAGATGACTGCACAAGCCTACCTCATCAAACTTATAATGATCAATTATCAGTTACAGGTGAACTGCACTTTTTAGAATCTCAACCCAAGCAATTTGAAGATAACATTGGCAAAATGTTTCTCCAATGTCCTCCAGGTCTGCACTCCTAGATCCAGCCAATGTTTTTATCTTCTCTCTTTTCCCCTCTATCCAAACTTGTTGGAGTTTCCAAAATTTATCCAAAGAATGGATTTGTTTTCCTGCTGTATGAAAAAGTAAAATCATATCCAACTTTCAGTAATTGCTGGGCCAGTTGATCTGTTGATGCTGAGGCTGCTGATAAACGCTGGCTGCAGGTCCCACCATATCTACAGCTCCGGCCATGGTCTGAGATTGTTGCAAAAGTGGGTGAACAGCTGCTGCTGTTACTGCTTGCGCAGGCTGATAGATACTGGCAAAGGTGCCATGGCCAGCCTGTGCTGGGGTGAAAGTCACGTGCTGACCTTGAGGAGGAAGGCTATAAAAAGAACTTGCTGGCAAGCTAGATATATCTCGACCAGGAGCAGCGATCCACACTGCAGAACCCTCACTCTGCAAAATCCACCATCATAAAAAATGAATCTCATTTCATAGCTGTTAAAATATGCCTTACAGCTAATCGACAAGTGTTGGTTTGAAAACCAAATGGCATATGCTCAGCAACCTAAAGTATCCACATAAATAGCCCACGCACAGAGAAATATATAGAACTGCTATCTGATTAAACCATGAGTTAAAAAACTGAACAAAAGCAACCAAAGCTATTGAACAGTCAAGTGTTCACAGAGGACCATTTTATTGAGCAAGAATAGTTTATTAGTAGCAGCAGTATCCATGTTGTACACCACTGTCCCATGCTATAATGTGGTCATGGCCATCCAAACACATAGTACTGATTGAAAACAAAAGATAGAAACAAGGGAAAGAAATGGAGAAGTATATACAGGTTTATAGGCTCTAGCAACATTCGCTAGGCAACTACCATGAATAGAATAGTAAAATGATAATGAAAACGCTACTGACATTGAATGCACAACTCACCAAAATCACCCCAATAGTAGCCCCTAATCCTGAATTATTATGACCATTACATTCAAATTTTAAGATACAAAAGTCAATAATCCTAATAAACCACATTAAAGAGTCATCTTCAAATACAAGAAGGTTAATTAAGAATAGCTGTTAAAGACCCACAACAGGTATCAGCTCAAGTATTACGTTTAGCACCTTTAGCATGGCTCATGCAAACTACCTAACTCGGGGGTGTTTCTCAGCTATTGTGTGTTTTTCTTTTTTCTTTCCAAGCATAAGGAACAAGAAAGGCACATGTTTGTCATATTTGGACTCCCACAATTAATTGGTTTATTTATTATTTCTTATCTGATCTGAACAATGACAAAACATAGGAGATGTCCATGTGGCATTTCAAATGAAATTACAGCGAACGAAAAGGGAAGAAGAGGATCCATCCAACCAAATTAAAGAACCTTAAATGTCTCTGGCCATGCAAATCATAAATAAAAGAAAAGGAACAATGTGTTCCAATTAGGAATTTTGCAGGCCATGCCAATTAGGAATAAAAGAAAAGGAAAAATGTGTTCCAACTTGAAATTTTGCAGTCTCCTCTGGCCATGCCAGTTTTGTCTCTCTCTTGATCTCTCCTTATGCTCCTCTACATTTTACAATTAGGACCCTCTGTTTTCCAGTTTTCCTCCTATCTACTATCTCAAATGATCTTGCTGAACATGGCTCTTATAAGCATGCAAATGCAGTTAACCATAATGAAATACACAAACAGTAATTAAAATCCTACCTGCTGCCCAGTGATATAAACATTACTTTCCTTGAACTGGGATGTGCTGAGATCCTCATTTGTGGTAGAGTTCCCTCCTGTTGCCACAGAACTCGGATTGTAACCAGCTGGAGAGGACCCATATGGCCCATAGCCACTTTCCATTCCAATATGAGTTGAATTTCCTGTATTATTTCCAGGTTTGTATTGTGGAAGTGAATATTTGACACCCATGGCAGTTGCAGCTGGTGGAGCTGGATATACACTCCCAGCTTGAGGTTGCTGAGGAAATGCACCATTACTTAAAAATTGGTGTATGCCTGGAGGTGGAACATAGAATGGGGAGAAGTAATGACCATAGGGGATGTAGTTTGGGGGATAATGTGGAATGTGCAACCCAGTTGGTGGACGGAAGACGGGAAGTGTTTGTTGGGTCACTGGTATGGAATTCTGCATGAGCCCAGCTGCTTGAGTAACCAATGGGGTTGGACCAGCTGTTGACAAAACTAATGAATTCCCACCCTGCAAGTATAAATAAAAATTATAATTCAGAAACATATAGGTGTGACATAGGCATTTTACTAGAATAGACGTGCCCAGCACCACGTTATATGAATATAATCATTCTCTTAATACATCCCACCAAAAATCAAAGTAGGAAAAATTTTAAAAATCAAACAATCATTGACCTACTGAAGCACCATGTGTGTGTGTGTCGATATATATATATATATATATATATATATATATATATATATATATATATATATATATTACTCAAAACTGCTGGCTATGCTAAAGATGTAACACAAAATTCTCCTAAATCACCAGATGAACTTTAGCTTTTAATTTGGTTGAGTCCGCATAAAATATTTTAAGGCACAAGAATTGAGTTGAATGGCACAGTTAAGATCACCAATATTTGTAAGTGTAAGGCGCAGGCGCTCAAAACCAGGCCCCATGTTGCTCTTGTTGTTCAAGGTGTGGTCATTCATTCTTCAGTTCACAAAAATCAAATCTGTGGATGCTTGGGTGTGCAGTGCATGAAAAAGACATGCTTCCTAATTGTCCGTTACCTATGCCATAAAGTTCCACTGTAATTTTCCTTGATAATTTATCAACAGAAAATTTATATAAAAAAAAAAAACCACTGCTCAATTGTTATGAACACTTAGATTCTCCCTCTTTCATTAGTAAATTTATATTCTCGAATTTAAAATCCTTGCAACCTCATACTATCGTGCACTTTAGCCTTGATGTTTTTGAAAAGTTCAACTATTTAATTCCTAAACTTCATGTGTTAAACACTCTTTTTTCCTCATTACCATGAACCAAAAAAGTTGGTTCATTAGAAACTCAAGAAAAGAAGTGTGACATTTTTAACAGAATGAACAAGTGACAAGATATTTTATAAATCAGAGACTACTAATTTTGGAAGAAAAAAAAAGAAACGAAAAGAAAAGTTTTTAGTTTCCAGTAGTAAATGTGAAACTTTAAAAGCAAGAGGAGAGAATCATACAATTGTATGGCCTCCTGCATCACAATGCAGGTGCTCACCCCTGGGGCTAATGGACTTATGACAAAGGTTCTTTTACAGAATTCCCTTAGAAAAGTTAAAATGCTACAAAACCAACTTGCCAAACTAATATAAGACATATTACGAGAGCAGTATGAACCAGAAGGGTTAGCTTTCACTGCCTTTGGATAACTCCTCTGCTAGAAACCTCTTCAGCTTTTTCCAAGAGCTCAGAAATTATATCATATAGCAGCAAATTCATAACTAGAACAGCAACAATCCTTTGTACAGAAAGCCAAGCAATAAGGCTTGTTTCCTCAACAGAGAATCCAAATGCTGGATGTCGCATTTGGCATTTGAATGTACTTACAATTGATAAATAGAGCACAATATCAATTATAGATCATTTGCATGCTGAAACCCATAATGATCAGAATGACAGAGTATGATGTTTGGACTAGCATATCATACTGAAACAATAAAAATTTGGACCAGCACATACAGCTCCTACTCTGCCACTAACCACAAAATTTACACCTCCTAAAAGGACCGAATAGGTTGAATCAGGGATGTAATAGCTATATAGATAATTTGCTTGCTGAAACCCACAAGGATCAGAATTACAGGGTATGATGTTTGGACTAGCATATCATACTGTAACCTAGAGTGTGATAAAAATTTGGACCAGCACATACAGATCCTACTCTGCCACTAACCACAAAATTTACACTCCGAAAAGGACAGAATAGGTTGATTCACAGGATGTCATAGCTACAGCCTATATGTTGAAGTTCAATATATATTGACAATATGTCCTTAAAAGCCGATCCTGGTGAGACTACGGTCAGCAGCTGTAAAATAGCAGCATCAGTTGCAAAACATTTGACCCAGGTGGTGCTTAACTGTTCCAACAACAGCCTAATATTCGCATTAAAAAATTATTGACTGAAATGCAGGTATCCAGAGGAGCAAGACCATGAAACAATCAACCTACGCCTTGTTGGCCAGCAAAGAGAAGAATTTCTTTGACCAGTAATAATTTTTTGAGGAGGATTATCAAGAAAAATATCCCAACCATCTAAAATGAATGATTGAAAACAAAGCTCATCTATTGAAACCTCTTGGGGAGACTGAGCAGTAGTATGTGGAGGCAACATTGCAATATTTCCATTGTATTTAGCAGCTACTGCAGGTGAAGGAAAGGGAGAAACACGACCATCACTATCAGCACCCGATCGATAGAATTGGGCATAATAACTTGTAGGATCAAATGGTTGTTGTACCTAGACAGAGAAACCATTGAATAGCCACTGGTAATTGGTTTTAAGACCCCAAACTGAACCATGCAAATATTGCCAAAAAACAAAACTCTTAAAAATTGTTAATGTAACCTCATATTATGATAATATCAGTCTGTAATCGCCAAATAAATATTGTATCAGAATTCACAAAGCAAATTCAAAGGTGGTGCCAATTATTCTATTGAAATCCATTGCGAAATTCCTATTGTATTTAGCAGCCACTGCAGGGGAAGGCAATGGAGAAAGAACAGCTGCAACATCAAGGATTGGGATCTCAAGATAACTATTCTACCAAAAAATGATGACGCATGTCAGCATGTTAAAATCTGTTGCTCGCCACCAGGTACTAAGAAAACATTAGAATAAGTAAGACAAACTTAAATGTAATATCATACAACGGACTTTGTGCTTTTATGCACAACATAAGGAACATGGTTTTCAAGGAAGGCTTACCACAAAGCCAGGAAGGTGAGTAACATCACGAGCTTGAGATTCAGAGTTTTCGAATGGTGCCATCTGACTGCTCATAATTGGAGGCACAAAACCAAAGCTGTAGCTTGGAGAAGTTTGCACCACAGTGTACTGCTGCCCACCAGGCAACAATGTAGTTTCCTGCTTGGACTCATTATATTCGGGAGCAGCACTGGATGAGACATCAGCATCACCAGATAAATGCCCAGTTACATGTGAAGGCGATTTTGAATGATCAGGATAAGGCCCCTCCTCATTAGCCACCAAAGTACCTTGCATGCTGAACCCAAAACATGACCAGAAAATGTCACAGCTGAGACAATATGAAGCAAACACAGTGCCCAACATAGGCATACAAACCACTAGAAAATCATATTTATATTTTTTGCTCCATAAAACTTGACAAGAACTAATTTTCAACACCTGCAAGAACTTGAGGTGTTGCTAACAAGCTATCTATTGAGCTATTAAGCTGCTAACTAGCAAATGATCAATAAATTCCATGTAAACAATCAGGTCAACAGAACCACTGAAATCTGATATACATCATGTTCACTATTGTACTATTGTATGTTCATATAAGATTGTTACACCAGTAAATGCATCTAGAAAATACGTTTCTTCTTGAATGTCTATAAATTGAAAATAGGGGAGAATAGAACCTCATGACAAAAATAGATAGGACTCTCAGCAATAGATTAATTTCCTGTATTGGATATAGAAACATAATGAATAAGGGAAGACAAAATCTCATGACAAGGCAAACCAAAATACTTGTCATTACATTTAAATCTAACAGCTGTCACATACCTAGCAGCCTGTTCCTCCCTAGTTTCACCAATACCCTGAGAAGTTTCAGACAAAGGTGTAGGACTCTTGTCATTCTCTGGACCACTGACAACACTTGTTGCTGCTCCAAAACTAGAGTCAAAACTTCCAAAACTCAACTTTGTCCTTTCAGATTCAGGAACATGTATATGGTTGGGAATGATAACATGTTGACGTTGTGGAAGATGTAATTCCTCCAGCTTCTTCTGCAATTTAGAGGTGGCTTCTTCAGAATCTAGGATATTTGATACAGGCTGTGATTGGATACTGCCTTCAACTGGAATACTAGTCGCATCAGATGAACCAGCCATTCCAGAACCTTGAAGTGCGTTAGAATTTGCTGGCTTTGGTTTCCACTCCTTAGTAGAACCAACTGTTGAACATAAAGGGATAATTGATTAATTATTAGATCCCAACCTAGTCACTATTCAATCTCTAGCAACCATTGCATGCATTGAATAAAGTATATATATATTTTTTTTTCTCCTTTTCATTCCTTAGCTTTCACTTTATAGATCAATTATCCAAGTTCACCATCCAAAATCTATCCAACCAAAGAAAATCCCCAGCTGAAAATTCAATAGTCAACTAGAATGATAAGCAAATTTGTACTTACAATGTTAAATTACAACATGCATGCCTATTAAGGCCTACTACCAAACTACAAGCCAGCTCCAGCTTAAACATGTAATAAGAGTTTTTATGTGATTAGAATAGAAATAAAGCATACAGGAATGCTTACCAAGGAAAAAAATGCAAATGGGAATGGGAATAAGGATTAAAAGATAAAACATGGTTCTTGACTTAAAACTATCTAATTTCAGTTGTTTCCTTTCCAGAAACTTCCATTAAGTTTAACTATTAAGATTCCCAAATCAAATTTCAGATGCGCTTTACATGGATCTAAAAAACTTAACATTGATGTACAATTGAATATCTTGCAGAAGTATACCAGCAACTCTAGAATAAAAAATCAATAATCTAAGAAGATCTTATTCATATCCAATTAAGCACATACCTTTCTGAAGGCCAATTACTTGCTGTGACCTATTAGTGTAATTAGAGGAAGGCCTGCTACCAGAAGAACCACCATGGACTGATGCAGATATAGGTTGGGAAGAATCACTTAGCTGACCCTTCCCAACCTGAGACTTATTTTGCATCTTCCCTTGCAGAAAAGGAGTATCAATCTCAGAAGCTGTCATTATCCAATAACACTCAATTAGCAACAATAGAAAGATCAACCAAATCAGTCAAACTGAAACAAACTACGCACAAGGCCTAACCTGAATTTTCTGTAGCAATAATTTCATTTGATTCACCAACTATTCGGTGGCTTCCCACTTCACATTTAATGGTACCAACTGTACCAGGTAGTCGTGAATCATTAGATGGAACAAGGACAGGATCTGATGATGAGAAACAGACTGTTGATGACAATGCTGGAGTAACAGGTGCTGATGAGTTACTAGAGCTTGAAGTAGGCTCTCGATGCACATCCCCAGTTCCAAAGCCAACATTGGGATTTTTTTCAGCATCAGCAGGTGAGACTGTACTTCCCAACTTATCAACAGCTACAAGTGAGGAAGTCACTTCATTTTGACTTACTCCTCCAGACAAAATAGAAGGATGCATTGCACTGGTGTTTCCAGAAGTTTCACCAGCAGCACCATTGACCACAACACCAGCAGAACTGTGAGAAATAATTAGATTATCTAAATCTAACATTGCATGGCATCTTATCAAACAAATTATAGAATCTTTTGAACTTGTTAATAGTAGTCACCTTGGTGATGGGCTTGTTTCCTTACTTTTCTCTTGAGAGACTGAAAAAGAAGGGCCAGCTCCCTTCTCTGGAGCTTGGTTAGTTCCATTGTCCCTTAGCGGGCCAGAATTCCTGCCACCACCAGCATCTGAACCATTCTCAAAGTTATCAATCAGCTTAAAACCTCAGTCACACAAGAAAATCCTACCATTGAATGCAAATACCACAACCAACCCAAATCGATTGGAGGCAAAAGGAGATGCAAAAATAAATTACAAATTTGTATTCAGTAACTTTGTAACAAAATGAGTTATATATGCAAGATACATTCAAGAAACTTAACCCTGGTAAATATGGTAGGATAATCACGTCTTAAAACAAGGGAGTCAACCAGCAGTTTTAGTCCTGAACAAGATACATCTTAAATTAGCATTTACCGTGTGAAGTGTAACGAGGAGAAAAGCTTGTCCGTCCTCCCCTACTTCCGCGGCCCTGCGTGCCAGGTTTCCATCGAGATTCTCCAGACTCTCTATTGTTTGAATTCTGCAAACAAATTTAAAATTTTATATATATATATATATATATGAATTTGAACCAAAATATGATCCATAACATAAAATTGAAAATTGCCTACTCTCTTAGACATGCACTTATCTGCAACATTCAATAAAAATACTAAGATACTAATTATGAAACATAAAAAGTGATGTGTCCTGCTTCCTTCATCCTAAAGCCCAAACCCAATGCCATCCAAATCTATATTCCACACTCTTATCTCTTAATCATTACGTCACAGAACCTCAACATATCTACTTATCCTTTTTCAATCACCAACTATGCACTTCTGTGACCTATTGAAGTTGTTGACTCAATTCAGACAGGTTGCTCAAATCTCAAGACTTTTATGCCCCTAACTTGATCAACATACATAGTCACGATAAAATAAGTAATGAACTATGGTGCCTAATTAAATAAAATGCCCGAGTTTATAATCTGGGTTGCAAGCATGCATTGTTAAAACACCACATCTTAGTCCAAATCAATTGATAACCTTGACCAAAAATATCCTGATTAAAAACAATAGATGATCAAGAATATTATTGCATTAGCAGCAGTCTCAAACTAAGAAACCGGAGATTTATGAATGACTTGAATTTGAGAGAAGAAAATTTACCTCCTTTTTCTTGTCACGTTTCCTTTTGACTTCACGAAATGGATCTGCAAAATAACATGTCGCATCCCTGTTATCTTGAAAAGCGGGAAAATAAAAAGAAAATACAAACGTGGCAACAATTTAACTGCTATTTTATGCATGCACACTTCCTTGGCTCAGGAGGAATCAGAAGTACATCTATATAGGTAACTCACATGAATTTCAAATATATAAATTCAGTAACTTTCTGGATAGAAGGTATTTCACTGGCATCATCAGAGAAGAAAACCCCAATTTTTAAGTTGAGCATTCACTTCGAAGTTCAAGTACATAAGCTTCGCCATCTTCATTAACTCTTAGAAATCTTCAGAAATGACTTCCAAAAATCAAATAATAATATGAAAAGTGAAAACGAAAAGGAAAGGAGGAGAAAGCTTCCATTTTGGACATAAAGATGAAAGGCCTTAAACGCCATTGCAAAGTCTAAAATAGCCGCAGCTAGTAAAAGAATTATGGAAACCAGATGAAGACCCATAGCAGCAAATCAAAAACCCAAATTAATCCACACTTCTCATAGACCAAATTCAAAATTCAAATTAATCAAATCCCCAAGTCAAAAACATGGATCAAAGAGAAATCGAGAAAATGAGAAACAAAGCACTATAAATAATGAGCTGAAAAACAAAACCAAAATCATGAAACATTAGTAAATTATAACAATAAAAAACAGAAAAGATTCAAGATTTTAGTTACCCTGAAGGAGAAGTTTTTGAGCGGTTTCATTGGGATCCATAGAGCACTCCTTAAGCATTGCATAAATCTCTTCTTCACTATGATTACCCGTGATCTCCTTTATGTTCTGGATCATCTTCCCGACGTTGGTCGGGATTGAAACCCTAACCCCAACACCGCTCATCTTCGGTAAACCCAAAAACCTCCTCCCTTTCCTTGTATAAGTTACAAATAAAAAATAGCTTTTATATATATATATATATATGAATAAATATATCTATATATGCGTGTGTTTACAAAAATGTTTAGATATAAATGGGAGATTGATTGGGAGTGAAGATGGGAAATTAAAACAAAAAGAAAAAAAAAAGTACGAATCCTGTTATTTGAATTTGATCTAAGAGAAATGGGGGAGAAGGAGGAGGAGGAAAAAACAGAAAGAAACGAGGAATGGGAGGGAGCAAAATGCACTGTGTCTGTGTGTGTGTGTTTTTTTGGGGGAGTGTAGGGCTTGTTTGGTTTTTCATTTTTGTATTTTTTTTATTAATGTTATTGGTATTATTATTGTTGATTTCTTTTTCTTTTTCTTTTTTTTTTTTTTCTCTCGTAGGATTTTGTTTCATTGCATGGGTTTAATCTGTAGAATCTGTGGGCCACTTAGTGCATTCCTTGCTGTCCATGTAGCGACGAGAGGATCTTAATATTGGAAAATGAAAGGAAAAGTCTTCTCAATACGGGAAATTTATATGTTTTTTAAATTAATAAATAAATATAATGCAAATTTATTATCATACGGCATAATAGTTATATGGACACTTCAAATATAAAGGTTGAACTCAACAATTTTATTATTTTTAGAATTTTTTTTTTTTATTGAAGTTAGGGTTATGTGGTTGTAATTCTTGAAACAAAACCTAACTTTATTTGGCACGTGAATTATTTTTCTAAAGCACGTGATGTATAATGTTTTAAAACTTGTGTAAAAATTAAATATGTAAAGAGTGTAAACAAATTAAATAAGTTTAAATTTTGTTTTTTTAACTTAAAAAATATTATTTCGTACAATCAGTATATTCAAAATTCCCTATTTATACTTTTGTTTTGTTTGGATGCGATAGTTCATAGTGCGCTGCGGGGATGGCATGAAATCGAATAGTGTGATTTTATTTGTTAGATTGTTCGGTAAGATAGTATGGTATTATATAGTTTAATACATTTTTTATAAAAAATAAAAAAATTAGATTTTTTTTTTTATAAAATTGATAAAAGATTAATGTTATATTATAAAATAAGGGGAGTTATTAAAATTAAACAAATGACTAAAAGAAAAAAAATATTTATATATATATGGAAAAGATTTAAAGAATACTCAGTCTATGTCGACAAATTTAATCAGTAGCTTTACAATTCCTCAACGACCGGCTACTAATAGACCCTTCTTTTCTTGGTATAACCATTTACTCTGCGCTCAGTTTTTCTCAATCGGTCAATCCTTTCTCAATTTTCTTTTTTTGTTTTTTTTGGTATGCAATGATTTTTTTTTTTTTGTTGCAAATTGTACTTTTGCTTTTGTCGACCGCGTTGTAAGACCATTTGCAGTGAAAACAACTTATCTAAATTTCAGATTTAAATCAATATCTGCCATGTAAGCGTTATATCATTGAAAACCAAAAAAACTTTTCATTGTAATTGTTATCTTTATTTTGATTCTCGCATGAGATCCTACATATTATTAAAAATAATTAAATAATTTTGTATTTAAATAATATATATTAATAATAATTAATATTAATTAAATAAATCATAATTAAAAAATAAATTTGATGGAAATTGTTGGGGTTAAATTGATTTGAATCCATTCTTTTACAATAAAAAAATGTAAACTAATTAGGAGAATTTAAAGATATAGATTTGCATGAAAATTTATTGAATGTTACTCTTTTCGTTTTTTTTTATTTATCACTTTTAAAAAAAATTTAAATTATATTTATATGTTATTTTTAAATTTTTAATATAATTTAATTTATTTTTTTAATAAAATCAAAATCAATCAGATTTGATAATTTAATATTAATTACGTAATTTAATAATAAATTTAAATTTATTTATTATTTTTTTAATTTTAGTAAAAATAATTAATAAAAAAAAAGAATAAAGTAATTGATAATTATATAGAATTAAAAAAAAAAACTAAATGACAAGTTTTTATCGGTTAAAAATTCAAAATTGAGCCCTTATCAATTTACCCGTTAAAATTAGAATGAACAATATACATGTTAACAAAAGTTTTTATTTTTTATTTTTTATTTTTTAAAGATACATGTTAACAAAAGTTGAAATTATAAATTATGAAATTTTTTTAAAAAACAAAAGTGACACACGTCACAATTTGGATGGTGATGCTGGAAAAGACACTCCAAATAAGACTCTACAAATGGTCTAATGCAATTCCCTTGCAAATTAGTATCCACGATTATTATAAAAATCCATTTAATATTTTTTTAGCAATTTTAAAGAGCTAAATCTCATTATGAAGTTAGATTTTTAACCTAACTATAAAAATCTAAATGATAGGAATTTTAGGGTTAAGTGAACACTAAGAGAAAATAAATTCTCTCTTAAAAAAAACCTAGCCGTCACTCCCTTACTGGTGTGATACCCTGTACCCAGCCAGTTAAAAAATCCAAATACCAGATACCACACAAGGGTTTGGGTCTCTTTGTGAGGATCAACTCTAAGATTTGATTAAATTTAAAAAGTTTATTAATTTTGATACATTATTTATTCTATTAAAATTTCGACAAGATACCCCCTTATTAATGGTTACTTCCTGTGAAAAATAATATAAAACATTTCTAAGATTAAATTACTTTCAAAATCTCGATTAATTAATCGCAATTTCTACAAATGGCTTTAACATAGAAACTTAGTACACCATAATTAAAAATATTTACTCATATACACTATTATATAAATAAGAATTGCATCACCATGATTCAATATACCTATTAAAACATGCATAATCATATGAATATAATTTGGTTCGGACTTGAGATATCAATTCTCAAGTTTCCTACGTATCTCATTTAGAAAATCAGAACCACGTAGTTCTCCAATCCCGAGACTTAATATAGGACTTTAAATAAGTAACAATTAAATCTGGTTTAGGCAAGAATATTACATATCATTTTTCAAATATTTATAGTTATATAATTATATTATACACATTCCTAAATACACCTCACTACTCCATATTGTGTAATACACAATTATTCACAATACGAATATATGTATTCAATGCCAATCAATCACAATCATCATTAGTTGTAACTAATCATAATTTAAATTAGTCCCATTACAAATTCTATAAATTGTTTATTAATATTTGGTAAAATACTTACGTCAACCTTTATTTCTTTATTTACTTCTAATATTTGCCCTTAATGTATTAATTGGAATTTGCACCGAGTTGAACAAACAGAATTTAAACAGGGGACTGAGTTCTCGGAACCATACGGCCCATTATTAATACATACATATTTATATACATTTGTGGACCGAGCTCTCGGAGCCATTCAGCCCACAACTCATTTTAATTACTTTTTCCGGAAGAGCTCTCGGAGCCATTCAATCTGATAATACATATCAAGGCGTGAAACTTATAGACCGAGCTCTCGGAGTCATCCAACCCATATATATATGTATACTCTTATGCACTGAGCTCTCGAAACCATCCAGTCCACAACTCATTTTAATCACATACACCATAAGAGCTTTCGAAGCCATTCAATCCGATAATACACATCAGTACGCAGTATTTATGAATCGAGCTCTCAGAGCCATCCATTCCATAACTCCATTTAAGTCTATTAAATTTCATAAATCAAACTAAATAGTTAACATAAACTGGTCAACTAAAAGAGGTTTAATTAATTACACTATGTATTCTGCAGGCATCACCAAAGTTAAATCCATTTATTCTCGTTTACTTTTGGTTGTAGTTACCTATGTTTCTTTTCATAAACACTTTATAGCAATAGGTTATCTTATTACAGTCATAACTTCCAAAAGAAACAGTACGAAGGGATAAGTAATAATAAGACAAAAAGAAACACATTCTCCTAATTAAATTAAACAGTTTAAATCTGTTAAACGATCTCATTAAATATCTTAAACTACATAATCTTCAGTTAATTCTAATTTACATATTATAATCACAATATACATACGATTAGACAAAATGATTAACCATATACCTTAGTAGTAGAATACACTAACATATATATATATTAAATCAATACCTAACACAAATTAAGCAAATTTGATTCAAATAATTTAATTTACTATAAAAGAGCACACACTGTTTCTAAATAATTGCCAACAAGCAACTCAATTTGCCAATAAAAAACAAGTGTTATACCAATTCTTAGCATGTTTCCACACTTAAACATCCATTTTGTAACACCTATTGTAGGCTATAGTGTGCATGTATTTGCATTCCATTATTTTCCATATCATCCAAAAAATAAGTACTTAATTACAACCATAATTTCTATTTAATCAACCATTTTAATAATTTCTTTTTAATTTATAATAATTCTAAATCATTAATGATTTACATACTCAAACATTCCTTAGATTTTACCCTTTTTACCCATTTTATTAACGATCTCATCATCTAGCTACAATTAATACTTCTATACTTCTTTATTTATTATACAAGATGTCTCCAAATCTAACTATTTATATAGCCGCATTCATGATTCTATATTCCAAATGGTTTCGGTCCTATTTGGTCCAATATATATCAAAAGTGTTTTTCAACCAATTAATATATATATATATATATATATCAATCTTTAGTCTTATACACCTTTCTTAATAATAAGATAATTTACCAATTAAAAATCCAAATCCTTCATTTTTTACCAAAAAAATCGAGTTACTATACTCACCGGACCGATGGCCGTAACTTCACCGGAGCCTCACTGCAGTGGATCAATGCTGCCACTGTGGAGGCTAAAACCTCATGACCTCGTTGCCGATCTCACGCGCTCAAGCGCCTCCCCCAATGACCGAAACTCAGCCTTGAATCCATAATTGTCTCCGATCCGATCTAAACACCACCGGCGAGTGAGCAGCGATGAGGGAGCTCAGAAGATTCGCCTCTCTTGTTGAATTCGCTCGGTGCTGGTTGTGCTGCTAGTCGTCGCCACCGATCGTCAATGAGAGGAGACGAAGCCACTGATAATCGTGATGCTCTTGGTGGCCAAAGCGGAGTGCGCCGCTGCTGTGACCGACGATAGGGAGAAGTGGCGACACAAGGGGCTCCATCGGAGAGCCGGTGGTGATGCCGTTTCTTCTTCTCCGATCTACCCTCTCTCTCCTCTCCCCTTTCTCTTTCTATTTTTCCCTTTTTTTTCATTTAGTACATGTTATATTTTAAATCTTTCCCCTAAGAAAATTCTAGAGGTCTCCCTACTAAAATATTTTATGTTTAATATTATTATTATTATTATTCCTGAATTTTGTTTTTAACTTCTTATTATTAGTTCCCAAATCATGCTTATTTTACAGTTATTAATTTCAAAATCCTGAAATTATACTTGCTCATACCGCATTCTTGATAAATCGACCCTTGCAAATCGGTATCAAAATACTAATTTCCAATATATAATCTCCAATATATTAGTCTTATGAACCGGCTTGGGTTTTAGGGCATTACAGTTCTGTTAGTGTAAGCCCTAGTCCCAATGCATTGTAATAAAACACTTTGAATTAATAAAATGAGGCATTTATTTTATCATTTGTATTCCTGTGCATATCAATTGATAAAACTATCTAAGAATGTTGTTTCGATTTAAGTTATCATGTGTGAGGTACATGGTTGCAAGACCTTGAAATAAATGAGACATCATTCTAAATATCCCTAGTCAGTCATTGTTATGGGAATAACAATGAATTAAGACTAGTATGCTCTCTCTGATATTATGAGTTCTGTCTTACGGATCATTAGGACAAGAGTGTCAATCAGAGATCATAGATACATGTTAAAGAACATGGTATCTGGATTCGATCCGCTCATGAGAACACTACATGGTACAAGTCATAAGTGTTTCTCATATGCAAGTTTTGTATTGGAGTTCTTAGACCTAAAATCTCTATGAAACTCTTTATGAATTAATGTGTGCTTTGACATACACCTAACGTGCTCGTAACAGAGTGACAAGTACGGGTTTGATTGGGTATGCATTGATTCATGTTAAAAAGCATGAGAGAAGTGAAGGGATTACCCCTCTTGATAAGAGAGAAAATATCACCGGCCACTTGATCAGTGAACTGAGAAGTGTATGGCCATACCGAGATGAAATAATGAGTAATCATTATTTATCTGAGAGTTCAGTATCACTGGAATATCAAGAAAGGAATTACTATATATAAGGATGACTAGTTCCATGCCTTATATTAATTCTGATATTTATGGGTAAGGGACTATGCAAAATTGCATTAGATCACTAAATGCCATATGCATTTTCATTTAATTTGGAATGCTATAATATCTTGCTAGAGAATATATATAGCCTTTGAATTAATTTATTAATTCATTGCCAACATTAAATGGACCTATAGGATCGCACACAAAGCATTGGGCTTAAAATATTTAAATAAAGTATTGGACATTAATTTAGGCTTTTAATTAAAGTCAAATTAATGTATGTAATGGGCATTAAAATTGCTAATGGACCTTGATCCATTAGAGAGAGAGATTCGGCCCACAAGATTTAATTTCAATTAATTAATTATATTGTATTAATTAAGTTAATTGAGTATTAAATCCTAATGATATTTAAATCAAATTAAAACACTTAAAAAGGAGATGACCTAGCCGAAATTCCAAGATAAAATAAAAAGGAAATTTCGGCACATGTGAATTTTCAAATTAAGTGATTAATTTGATTAAAATGTCTTATGTTTTATTTCAAATTAATTCAAAAGAGTTTGAATTAATATATGTCACTTATTTTTAGGAAGTGATTGAGGTTGAATTAATTATCTCGAAGTAGTTAAATTCAAATCAAACACTTGCCAAAAAGATAATGATATATATGTAAAGAAATAAAAACCCTAGGTGACACTAAGTTGGTGTCACACCCTACTCGTAACAGTCTTTTCTGATGCGGACTAAACCGAAATCGTAAGTTTTTTTTTATTTTTTTTTCAAAAACTTTCCAACCGAATGATAGCTTTAACAACATTTTAAGAAATATATAAGATAACTTCAATCCAATAATATAAACCAATCATTTATTCGATAACAATCATGAAATACACTCAAAATACAGTTCAGTATTTTACCTTAATAGTCTAAGTATATACATGCCATAAGCTTAAACAATCTGACACTAAAATCTTCTCTTCCGATCTGGATCTTCAATGTACTGTGCTCCCGAACACATCAGAACTTGCACGCAGTAAACACTACGTGCTGAGCATTAAATATGCCCAGTGGTGACTACTAATCCAAGAATTTTCCAAGAATAAGCATAATTTCGTAATTTAAGCTTCTATTATCTTTACTTCATTAAGCATTTCATTTTATTTCAGTTATCAGTATTCATGTTTTTAATTCGTATTTTGATATCCATTGTTCTTTTGTTTCAAAATTTTTTACTGTACTTACAGTATCTTTTTAGGTAGATCAATATCAGATTTACCATTTATTTTTACGTTAATCTTTACTATAACTTTTACTTTTTATCAATGCTTCCATTTTATCCTTTAGCCGTAGCAATTAAATTATCATTTCATTTAGCGATATGTATTGGTACTCGTGTCTTTACTAGTACCAAAATAAATTATTTACATTCCTATTTTAATGTTCAATTATTCAGTTTGAACTCTCATTGTACTTCTTGCTATTTATTCTTTTATTTTTGTTTCGACTCTTAACCAATAAATACATTACTAATTAATAGCTTTTGAGCTTTATTGCAAAGTGATATAAGTATTTCGGGACACTTTGCAGTATTTTCTTTCCTTCATTCTTATACATATTACTTTCGTTCAAATATTAATTAAGACATAAGTCTTTTATTTTTTTTTCTCATCGGTCCATCATATGTCTTTCTATTGTTTTACTTTTTAAATAACCTTTCTTTCAGAAAGACATTTCATAAGCATTAAATTCACTTCATGTCACAATCATTACTTTTAACTTTAAACATGAAATTAATATTGTTTTTCAAATTTATCACTTTTCACAATAGTAATTGGTACGAGAAATACCAATTAATCAAATTTATCCTTTTCACGAAAAAACACAATACATTCTGAATTCTTATAAAACTTTTCTTTTCTTTTTCTTACTAATTACACTTTACAGAAATCTTTACAGATTTATCTTAATTTTACATTTTTTTTCAAACGAATCGTTTTCGTTATAACTTTTCATATATTCAATTCAATTAAGCAACACTTATTTATTCATTTCAATGTGCCCCTAATGCAATATAACAGGTTTTCCACCAGGGATACACGGGACTGGACCCAAAGGTCCCACGTAGCAGATAGAGAAATGATCTCGAAAGATCAAGTCTCACATAACAGATACATATACAGATACACTTTCACAGAAGCTATGGAGATCAAAGATCCCAACCATAGCTAAGCAAGTCGTCATGACTTGCACCGCGGTACAGAGGTGTCCCTATGGCTAGCCAATTATATCCAAAACAAGAATCATACTACCTGTCTATCGCTAAGGGCAAACATAATCAGTCATATTTGTAAACGTTTTTGAACATTTAAAACTCTTTAATTTCTTCCTTTTATTTGTTACTATACTTTATTTTGATCAAATGCACTCTTTCGTGCCTTTGACTACTCAATAACTTTTTATTCACTTTATTCACTTTCTCTTTTCCAGTCACTTTTGTGAATTATTCTTCGATAATTCACTCAGATACTTAAATCTTTTAATCTTTTATACAGATTATAAATTATGAATTATAACATTATAATTCACAATTTTCTTTTTATTCTTTTTATATAATTCTTTGTGAATTATTCTCTAATAATTCAATAGTTGATTTCTTTTTCTTTTATTGCTCAAACTTTTTAATTATTCGGTATGCCAACCCTATTTCATCGGCGAAATATTTTTATAATCATTAATTCTTTTAATACTTTTTGTCGACTAATTTATTTTGATAAATTAGTCACGTCTTTATTTTTCTACTTTTAGGCATTTAGGGACTTAATTAATATCATTTATTATTTTAGACCTCAAACATGCATAATTTGACTTTTTCTATCAATTTATTAATTTCAAATGCATAATTACGATTTTGCCATTATAATAATTTATTTTCATTTTTATTATATAATTTTCTCCATTATTCATCTTTTATTATTTATTTTATCACTTTCGGGTAAAATTATATTTTGGTCCTTAAACCACGAAAATTCTATTTTTCGAAACCGTTAGGCCTCCGAAATTACCATTTTGCCCTTATTACTATTTCTTAATTATTTTTACTCATTAATTATCCACTTTGGCAAAATTACAATTTTTACCCCAAATCTTTTAATTCCTTTTATTTGAATCCTTTTCCATATAAAACTTTATTTTATCTTTCTTTTATTTACTTATTAATTTATTTTCATCATTTTTATTTATTTTAAGAATTATCTACCGATAATTCATTATTCTTATTATTTTCACGGCCTAATAATTATTTCGAAAAATTTCTCGGTTGACTTTTATTCCTCGCCATTGACATTAATTTAATTTCATATTAATTCATCACTTTTGTCATTTTTATGCAATTATGCATTAAAAATTTAATTATTTTCATTATACATATTCACATAAAAATTCCAATAAAACCTCAATCAATTCAATAAATTTCAATAAATTTTATTTATGCATTATTTATTATTTAGCACCATTTCTCACTAAAATAATCAATTAATTCTCATTATATCACAATTTTCACTATGAACATATTCAATACATAGGCTTTAAAATTTCAAAATAAATTCCAATAATTCATTAAAAATCCAAAGGCACCAATTATCATCACTATATTCAATTTAGACCATCATATATTATTTTCATGCAAAATTTCACATTTTTCTATTAGGGAATAATTCGGCCATCACTACTTTTTCACCCTAAAAATTTCCTTTCACTCATTTTCACTTTTCATTTATCTCTTCTCTAGTCTAATTACGATAACCCTATCATAATTACATTAATTAACAATATTACCTATTTTTATCTTAGTTACATAATCAAGAAAAATTCATATTAAATGGGAAATTAAGGGATTTGGTAGTCACTTACCTTTTTCCATGCTTAACCTTCCTTAAACTTCATTTTTCTTCACCTAAAGCCAAGCAAAACTTCATTCTTCATGGCCATCACCCTTTGGCCGAATTCTTTAGCCTTCCTAACCTCAATTTCTTGTTCTCAAATTAAAAATACAAGCTCATAATTAGCTTAAACACCTCAAAAACTATAAGAACACATCAAAAAAACTAATTAAAATCACCCAAATTTTCAAGTTCCATCTTACCTCTTTACCTTTCTTCACTTGATTTCTTGCATTCCTTTGCTCAAGCCACTTGATTGAGGCTATTAGGGTGAACTAGAGAGGTGAAGCTTTAATTTTTGTGTTGGAAACTAAGAGTAATTTGAAGTGAAATAAGAACAAACCAAAGGAAAAAGAAAAAGAAGGTATTTCGGCCAAGGGAAGAAGACGTGGAGAAGAAGAAGAAATTGCTGGGATTTTCCAGAATTTTCGCTGTGCTATCATCACATTCATACCATGTCATATTCCATCAAGTTCTTCCCCTCTTAACAAAAAATTTCGTCCTTGAAATTTATTTAATGGTAAAGCATAAATGTCTCACCTTAGCCCTTCACGATAGCACTCGTTGCTACCAGCTAAATAATTACATAAAACTCCTATCAATAATATGATAAAATTCTTCAAAGGAGTTCACTAGTTGCTCTACTCTGTCAATATTTAACTGTTACACATTTACAACATTAATCAAATTCCTTGTCCGGTTGGTTTGCTCCTTACAATTTCTAAAAATTTTACGAATCCACCTAATCAGTTTAGCACTTCTTGTGCAAATTTACAAACAATTTAACTGTGTCCTCGTGTTTCATGAAGACTACCAGCTATCAATAGCAATACTTCATGTATTGTTTGCGAGAGCAATAGAAAAAGGAAAAACAATCTCGTTTATATGAAAAAGCCATATACATAACCCTTTTTCCTTGCTGTAACACAAAAGATTTAAGATCAACAAATTCTAGCCTCATATCATATAAGAACCAAGATATAGTATTCCAAACCTTTAGGTGGAAGTACTACATGCTCATAGCTTGGATAAAGTTCTATGAGTTACAACCTCTGAATCGGTGAGAATTCCAATCTAGCCAATGAATTTAGGAGAAACCGTATTTTGTCATCAACTTCAATCGGCTACTCACATATCATATTCATAAAAAATCCTCTTCCTATGTTAGGATAATCCTTTTAATAGTCTTGAGTCAATTTTAAATAGCTCTTAGCAGTACAGACTTGATTATTATTTCATCTCTGTCATAGGTATAACTTTGTATGAACTCTTATTAGCTACTAATCATAATTGCCAAAATAATATTGTATCAACATTAAATCCATCATGATAATAAAGAGGCTCTACTTTCGGATCTCATTTCCTTTAATGCTTAACGGCATATAAATTTATATTTTCTTAAATTACTCTCCTTAATATCTAATCACTCTTTTCTCTTTTTTTTATGACCCATCAATTCCTTTCAACTGAAGCGTATGTACAATATTTTCATCATGATTAGTCAAATAGTGCTGATACAAAATATGTAGTATGCTTTATACATATAACGGCCTATTAATACACATCATATGTATTGGCAATACATATTGCCCATCCCTAAGCAGGTAATATTTAAATCACTGCTCGCAATGTCAAAAATTCCTGACAGGTAAACGAAGTGTCACAACTTTCATCTTAACTAGATTTTATCGATCCAGGCCCAGAAACGCCTAAATCGGGATCTGATACCACTAAATGTGACACTCTATATCTGACCAATTAAAAGACCCGGACATCAGATGCCACACACGAATTTGGGTCTCTTTGTGAGGATCAACTCTAAGGTTTGACTAAATTTAAAAAGTTTATTAATTTTGACACATTATTTATTCTATCAAAATTTCGACAAGATCTCCCCTTATTAATGGTTACTTCTTATGAAAAATAATATAAAATATTTCTAAGATTAAATTACTTTCAAAATCTCGATTAATTAATCGCAATTTCTATAATTGGCTTTAACATAGAAACTTAGTTCACCATAATTAAAAATATTTACTCATATACACTATTATATAAATAAGAATTGCATCACCAGGATTCAATGTACCTATTAAAACATGCATAATCATATGAATATAATTTGGTTCGGACTTGAGATATCAATTCTCAAGCTTCCTACGTATCCTATTTAGGAAATTAGAATCACGTAGTTCTCCAATCCGAGTCTTAATATAGGACTTTAAATAAGTAACCATTAAATCTGGTTTAGGCAAGAATATTACATATTTTTTTTCAAACATTTACAGTTACATAATTATATTATACACATTCCTAATTACACCACACTACTCCATATTGTGTAACACACAATTATTCACAATACGAATATATGTATTCAATACCAATCATTCCCAATCATCATTAGTTGTAACTAATCATAATTTAAATTCGTCCCAGGACAAATTCTATAAATTGTTTATTAATATTTGGTAAAATACTTACGTCAACCTTTATTTCTTTATTTACTTCTAATATTTACCCTTAATGTATTAATTGGAATTTGCACTGAGTTGAACAAACAAAATTTAAATACGGGACCGAGTTCTCAGAACCATACAGTCCATTATTAATACATACATATTTATATATACTTGTGGACTGAGCTCTCTGAGCCATTCAGCCCACAACTCATTTTAATTACTTTTTTCGGAAGAGCTCTCGGAGCCATTCAATTCGGTAATACATATCAAGGTATGAAACTTATGGATCGAGCTCTCGGAGCCATCCAGCTCATATATATCTATATACTCTTATGGACTGAGCTCTCGGAGTCATCCAGTCCACAACTCATTTTAATCACGTACACCGAAAGAGCTCTCGGAGCCATTCAATCCGATAATACTCATTAGTAAGCAGTGTTTATAGACCGAGCTCTCGAAGCCATCCAGTCCATAACTCCATTTAAGTCTATTAAATTTCATAAATCAAACTAAATAGTTAACATAAACTGGTCAACTAAAAGTGGTTTAATTAATTACACTTTGTATTCTACATGCATCACCAAAGTTAAATCCATTTATTCTCGTTTACTTTTGGTTGTAGTTACCTATGTTTCTTTACATAAACACTTTATAGCAATAGGTTATCTTATTACAGTCATAACTTTCAAAATAAACAATATGAAGGGATAAGTAATAATAAGACAAAAAGAAACACGTTCTCCTAATTAAATTAAACAGTTTAAATCTGTTAAACAATCTCATTAAATATCTTAAACTACATAATCTTCAGTTAATTCTAATTTACATATTCTAGTCACAATATACATACGATTAGACAAAATGATTAATCATATACCTTAGTAGTAGAATACACACACACACACACACACATACACACACACACACACACACACACATATATATATATATATATATATATATATATATATATATATATATATATATTAAATCAATACCTAACACAAATTAAGCAAATTTGATTCAAATAATTTAATTTACTATAAAAGAGCACACACTGTTTCTAAATAACTGTCAACAAGCAACTCAATTTGCCAATAAAAAACAAGTGCTATACCAATTCTTAGCATGTTTCCACACTTAAACATCCATTTTGTAACACCTATTATAGGCTATAGTGTGCATGTATTTGCATTCCATTATTTTCCATATCATCCAGAAAATAAGTACTTAATTACAACCATAATTTCTATTTAATCAACCATTTTAATAATTTCTTTTTAATTTATAATAATTCTACATCATTAATTATTTACCTGCTCAAACATTCCTTAAATTTTACCCTTTTTACCCATTTTATTAACGATCTCATCATCTAGCTACAATTAATACTTATATACTTCTTTATTTATTATACAAGATGTCTCCAAATCTAACTATTTATATAGCTGCATTCATGATTCTATATTCCAAATGGTTTCGGTCCTATTTGGTCCAATATATATCAAAAGTGTTTTTCAACCAATAATAAAAAGCTCAATCTTTAGTCTTATACACCTTCCTTAATAATAAGAGAATTTACCAATTAAAAATCCAAATCCTTCATTTTTTACCAAAAAAATTAAGTTACTGTACTCACCGGACCGGTGGCTGAAACTTTGCCGGAGCCTCATCGGAGTGGATCAGCACTGCCACTGTGGAGGCTAAAACCTCAAGACCTCGCTGTCGGTGCTCACGCACTCAAGCGCCGCCCCCAATGACCAGAACTCAGCCTTGAACCCATAGCTGTCTCCAATTCGATCTAAGCACCACCGGCAAATAAGGAGCGATGAGGGAGCTCAGAAGATTTGCCTCTCCCGTTGGAGTCCCCCGATGATGGTCGTTCTGCTAATCACCGCCACCGATTGTCGATGAGAGGAGAAGAAGCCACCGATAATCATGACGCTTTTGGTGGCCAAAGCGGAGCGTGCCACTGCTATGACCGGCGATATAGAGAAGTGGCGAAACAAGGGGCTTCGTCGGCGATGGAAGGCTCCGTCGGCGAGCCGGTGGTGATGCCGTTCCCTCCCTACTCCCCTTTTTTCTTATCCGATCTACCCTCTCTCACCTCTCCCTTTTCTCTTTCTATTTTCCTTTTTTTTTTCATTTAGTCCCTAAGAAAATTCTAGAGGTCTCCCTACTAAAATATTTTATGTTTAATATTATTATTATTATTATTCCTGAATTTTGTTTTTAACTTCATATTATTAGTTCCCAAATCGTGCTTATTTTACAGTTATTAATTTCAAAATCCTGAAATTATACTTGCTCATACCGCATTCTTGATAAATTGACCCTTGCAAACCAGTATCAAAATACTAATTTCCAATATATAATCTCCAATATATTAGTCTTATGAACCGGCTTGGGTTTTGGGGCGTTACAGCTGGCATCAAGGGAAATTTGGCAAGCCCTTGTGTTCCATCATTCTTGATTCATTCAATCCTTTTCTAGTGTGGATTACTAATTGGAGGTATTCAATTTTGGACACTGTGATTTGTGACAACCCGGTGAGAAGGAAAATCAACTGTTCAACAAAAATTAAAGGTGATTTTTCTTATTCTCATTAATATTTATATTGTAAATTCATGGCAAGATCAGATCTATTGGTTAAAAAATTTTAAATTCTGCTTATGCATGTGATGTATGTAACCAATAATTTCCAACATGTTATGCTGTCTTCAGTGTTCATGATTAGGTCTAATTTACCCGAATAATTTATGATAAAAGTCTTAGACCTGAAATCTCTATGAAACTCTTTATGAATTACTGTATACTTTGACATACACCTAATGTGCTCGTAACAGAGTGATAAGTACGGGTATGATTGGGTATGCATTGATTCATGTTAGAGAGCATGAGGGAAGTGAAGGGATTACCCCTCTCGATAAGAGAGAAAATATCATCGGCCACTTGATCAGTGAACTTAGAAGTGTATGGCCATACCGAGATGAAATAATGAGTAATCATTATTTATCTGAGAGTTCAGTGTCACTGGAATATCAAGAAAGGAATTAATATATATAAGGATGACTAGTTTCATGCCTTATATTAATTCTGATATTTATAGGTAAGGGACTATGCAAAATTGCGTTAGGTTACTAAATGCCATATGCATTTTCATTTAATTTGGAATGCTATAATATCTTGCTAGAGAATATATATAGTCTTTGAATTAATTAATTCATTGCCAACATTAAATGGACCTATAGGATCGCACACAAAGCATTGGGCTTAAAATACTTAAATTAAGTATTTAGCATTAATTTGGGCTTTTAATTAAAGTCAAATTAATGTATGTAATGGGTTATAAAATTAATGCTCAATACTTAATTTAAGTATTTTAAGCCCAATGCTTTGTGTGCGATCCTATAGGTCCATTTAATGTTGGCAATGAATTAATTAATTCAAAGGCTATATATATTCTCTAGCAAGATATTATAGCATTCCAAATTAAATGAAAATGCATATGGCATTTAGTGACCTAACGCAATTTTGCATAGTCCCTTACCCATAAATATCAGAATTAATATAAGGCATGGAACTAGTCATCCTTATATATATTAATTCCTTTCTTGATATTCCAGTGATACCGAACTCTCAGATAAATAATGATTACTCATTATTTCATCTCGGTATGGCCATACACTTCTAAGTTCACTGATCAAGTGGCCGATGATATTTTCTCTCTTATCGAGAGGGGTAATCCCTTCACTTCCCTCATGCTCTCTAACATGAATCAATGCATACCCAATCATACCCGTACTTGTCACTCTGTTATGAGCACGTTAGGTGTATGTCAAAGTATACAGTAATTCATAAAGAGTTTCATAGAGATTTCAGGTCTAAGAACTCCGATACAAAACTTGCATATGAGAAACACTTATGACTTGTACCATGTAGTGTTCTCATGAGCGGATCGTATCCAGATACCATATTCTTTAACATGTATCTATGATCTCTGATTGACACCCTTGTCCTAATGATCCGTAAGACAGAACTCATAAAATCAGAGAGAGCATACTAGTCTTAATTCATTGTTATTCCCATAACAATGACTGACTAGGGATATTTAGAATGATGTCTCATTTATTTCAAAGTCTTACAACCATGTGCCTCACACATGATAACTTAAACCGAAACAACACTCTTGGATAGTTTTATCAATTGATATGCACATGAATACAAAGGATAAAATAAATGCCTCATTTTATTAATTCAAAGTGCTTTATTACAATGCATTGGGGCTAGGGCTTACACTAACAAAAAGACCTATATGACAAAGCCAAGTGAAGCAAATTACCTGAGTAGTATGTATCTCCATTTTGCTTTTTGTGTCATATTGCCTTCGAGCTTTCAAAATTAGAGAAATATTGCCCCTTTATAAAAATATGTTAAAGTAGATTAATTTCTACTTGTTGAACTTAACATTTGGCATTTGATTCATTAATAAATGGTATATAGGACATGATGTTGTCTCCATATGTATAACACATGGAAGGAAAGAGAAGTAAATGGCAAAAAATATCTATCCAAGTTAAATTCTCTCCAACTTAATTTGGGAACAATAACGAATCGAGTATCTGCTGAAAATGTTATATTAGAACCTAAACTGGATTATATATATGCATACTCAAACTGAAATCTAAATCCAATTATATGTATACACATATATCCAATCCAATCGAAATTACTCCAATACTACTCAAACCCATTTAAATACTTTAACTAAAATTTTAAAACATTTAAATATTAGTAATAAATTTTGATTCAATTTAGTATATTATATATATATATATATATATATATTACATGGCATTTGAGGATAATATCATTTTTCAATAAATTAATAGTTAAGTTTATAAATGGGTTTGGATAGCAAGTATCTAGTAACCTATATCCGAACATAACCCAAACCTAGCATGAGTACTAATATTAATATCCGAGTCTATTGCAAACCTATTTAACAATTACCCAAATTTATTCCATTAGAGTCGGATTGAATTGGGTACCCAAAAAAACCCGACCAATTGCCATCCCAAACTTAATCCTAATCCAAAAGAAAAAAATAAAAAAGAAAAACTAATTTATTTTAATGAAATTTTTTTGACTTTGCTATTAGAGGACAAGAACCAAAAATTAAAAAAAAATGAAAAAGAAAATCATTTAATAGCAAGAAAATATTGATATCATATCATTTTTATGAAAAAAAAAATTAATTCTATGTGTTCTCTATTAGATAGAATTTGTAGATTTTGGATTATCCAAAGGAGTGGGGACTTTTATATAAAAAAATGCAAATGGAAAAATTATAAATTTGGTGTGTTTTTAGGACTATTTATGGGGGAGGGGTTGATGCAATTATTAGTGTAAGTCCTAGCCCTAATGCATTGTAATAAAATACTTTAATTAATAAAATGAGGCAATTGTTTTATCTATTGTATTCCTGTGCATGTCAATTGATAAAATATCCAAGAATGTCGTTTCAGTTTAAGTTATCATGTGTGAGGCACATGGTTGTAAGACCTTGAAACAAATGAGACTTTATTCTAAACATCCCTAGTCAGTCATTGTTATGGAAATAACAATGAATTAAGACTAGTATGCTCTCTCTGCTATTATGAGTTCTGTCTTACGGATCATTAGGACAAGAGTGTCAATCAGAGATCATAGATACATGTTAAAGAACATGGTATTTGGATACGATCCGCTCATGAGAACACTACATGGTACAAGTCATAAGTGTTTCTCATATGCAAGTTTTGTATCGGAGTTCTTAGACCTGAAATCTCTATGAAACTCTTTATGAATTACTGTGTACTTTGACATACACCTAACGTACTCGTAACAGAGTGACAAGTACGGGTATGATTGGGTATGTATTGATTCATGTTAGAGAGCATGAGAGAAGTGAAGGGATTACCCCTCTCATTAAGAGAGAAAATATCATCGGCCACTTGATCAGTGAACTGAGAAGTGTATGGCCATACCGAGATGAAATAATGAGTAATCATTATTTATCTGAGAGTTCGGTGTCACTGGAATATCAAGAAAGGAATTAATATATATAAGGATGACTAGTTCCATGCCTTATATTAATTATGATATTTATGGGTAAGGGACTATGCAAAATTGCATTAGGTCACTAAATGCCATATGCATTTTCATTTAATTTGGAATGCTATAATATCTTGCTAGAGAATATATATAGCCTTTGAATTAATTTATTAATTCATTGCCAACATTAAATGGACCTATAGGATCGCACACAAAGCATTGGGCTTAAAATATTTAAATTAAGTATTGGGCATTAATTTGAGCTTTTAATTAAAGTCAAATTAATGTGTGTAATGGGTTATTAGATTGCTATTGGACCTTGGCCCATGAGAGAGAGAAATTCAGCCCACAAGGTTTAATTTCAATTAATTAAATGTCATGTATTAATTTAATTAATTGAGTATTAAAGCCTAAAGACATATTTATCTAATTAAATCATCTAAATGAAATTTGATGTGGCCGAAATTCCTAGAGAAATAACAAGGAATTTCGGCACATGTATAGTTTTATTTAAGTGGTTTATTAGATTTAAATGACATATCTTTTATCCTAAATTAAGTGATATTATTTGATTAAATGTCTTTTGTTTTTATCTTGGATAAATTAAAAGAGTTTTTATCAATAAATATTACTTATTTTAATTAAGTGATAAAGGCAAATATTAATTATCTTTAGCTAATATTAATTATCTTAAGGTAGTATATTTGAGATTAATCACTTAAAGGAAAGGAGAGATATATTTTTTGTGGGAAAAACGTGAAACCCTAGTGTATTTTCTCTATGTTTTGCATGAACTCTCTCTCTCTCTAAAAGAATTTCTTTTAGCCAATTTTCACAAGGAAAAAGGATAGTTCCTCATTCTCTTGTGATCTTGGGTAGTAATAGCAACCTAAGAGAAGTACAAAATCAAATTTTGTAGCTTCAAACCATTGCCTTTACACAATACCGAAAAAGAGAGCTAGCAATCTCGATTTTAAGCCGTCGATGCAATTGTGTGTGTGAGAATAGAGGGAGTGGCGTAAAAGGCTGTTCCTTGGCATTGGTGATCGAGATCTAAGGCGGATAAAGTCATCTTAGTTGCTGGACATCACCAAATTCAATTTTCAAAAGGCATCATAAGTTGTAAGTTCTACAACCCTAAAATTGTATGTTTCGTTTCTTGCTTTGAAATTGTATGGTATGTATGATAAAAAATTTTTGTTTTTTCGCTGTGCTATCATCACATTCATACCATGTCATATTCCATCAGCAATCTCGTAGAAGGACACTACGGGATCAGTAAAGTGGGGCCCGCCATTCTATGAGTTCTTCTTCATTGAACCCATAGGTCTGTTCTGTGGGATTGCTAAGTGGGTCCTGCCGGTGGTGAAAATTCGGGTGATGAATCCCCGTAGGTGCTGTAAATGGGAATAGGTGGGTTCCACAGAATATTAGGCATTATTGGTACATAATTATATGCTTGAAATCGTAGATAATTAAAACAGATTCAGGCTTTGAACCTAAAATTTTACACCAATATATTCAATAATTATTTTCAATTAATATTATAAAATAAATATACAATTTTACAACATATACAAATATTATTTCCAATTATTCTTTCAAATTTCTTACAACAATAATAATTACGGTAACATAACTTATCAATTAAATAAATAAATTATTTAAATAATACATATATATAAATTTTTTTTGTACCTTAATTGATGAATTCTTTTTTCCAACCAATCAACCACAAGAATTAATTTATTTTTTGATAAGTTATTTATTTTAATTTTTGTTGTTGTAAGAAATTTAAAATAATAATTGGAATTAATATGTGTATATATTTTTGTAAAATTGTAGGTATATTTTGTAAAATTTATTCTAAAACTTGTGGTTGGTTGGTTGGAAAAAAGAATTCATCAATTAAGGTACGAGAAAAATTTATATATAGGTGTTATTGAAATAATTTATTTATTTAATTGATAAGTTATATTACTGTAATTATTATTGTTGTAAGAAATTTGAAAGAATAATTGGAAATAATATTTGTATATGTTGTACAATTGTATATTTATTTTGTAATATTAATTGAAAATAATTATTGAATATATTGGTGTAAAATTATAGGTTCAAAGCCTGAACCCGTTTTAATTATCTACGGTTTCAGGCCTATAATTACGTACCAATAATGTCTAATATTATGTGAAACCCACCTATTCCCGTTCACAGCACCTACGAGATTCATCATCTGAATTTTTATCGCCGGCGGAACCTACTTAGCAATCTCGTAGAAGAGACCTACGGGTTCAATGAAGAAGAACTCATAGAATGGCGGGCCCCACTTTACTGATTCCGTAATGTCCTTCTACGGGATTGCATCAACCCCTCCCCCATAAATAGTCCTAAAATCACATCAGATTTATAAATTTGTAATGTTGCAAAATTGGAGTCAAATCACATTATATGCATATATAAATAATGAGTCCGATGCTATATTTTAAAATCAATATATAGAAATTGATCTATTTTTATAGACTTTTAATAGATGGATAATATTTTTTCAATTTTAAAAGTTTAGAGGTAACATTGGACAAAAAGTAAAGAGGCTACATTACACTTTTTGCAAAAGTAGGTGTTAAAATCAACAGATGGAATTTGGTCAAGTTTAATAGATTGCTAATGGAGGGGTAATATTGCTCCAATTTAGAATTTTAGGAGTAATATTGTATCAAAGCAAAATAAAAAGTTTCGATTGCATTTTTTGCTAAATTAGATGGACAATTTTTCACCACCACCCTTACAATATTGGTGAAAACTATTAATGTAATGCAATAAAGCATAAGCATGGCAATTTAAAAAAAATATTAGTTTCATAATTTGTCATACAAAAGTCCTTAAAAATCATGAATCATTTATTAATGTAGCTTGATATGTTGGATGGAAAAAGAGATGAAAAGGAAAATAATTATTTTCTCTATGATGGACCTTAAGCTTTTGAGGTGAATTTTATGGACAATAACTATTTTGTAAAAGAAGAGAACATTTTTTAGCAATGTACCATCCCTAAAAAGGGTTTAGTTCTCTTATTTATAGGGGAAATTTTTATGTTTTTTTTGTTGTCACAATCATGTGTCACTAAGCCACACGGTCGTGTGTTTTAATCAAACTTCAAAATGCACCATTTCACTTAAAAAAACCACACTAGCAGAAAATCAGGGGCAAATGGGCGTGTGGCACCCTTAAGTATAAAAATGAAAGGTTAGGCTTCCTGAAGTGGTCTGAACTAAGGTCTTTTAACCTATAGGGCACCCTATTTTAAAGGCATTTGTAGATTATTCTTTTGGAGTTTTGGACATGCAAAGTTTTTTTAACCATTATTGATCTTTGAGAACTTCTACATGTGAAAATAGTTATTATCATTAGGTTTTTCTGAACTAGGGAGCTCTAACCTAGAATGCCTACATAATAAATGATTTAGGACTCATGGATCATTCTGTATCTTATCATTTTTGTGTTCTGTGTAATATCTATGAGTGTGAACTTTAATTTTTTTTTTCTCTTATTCAATTTAAATACCTTGAGCAGTCATTCTATGAAACAGTGACTGTAAATATGTAACGTGGATAAGCTAATCATTTCAAATAAGAGCATATTTTATTTTAGCATTGATACATGTCAGTTCTATAATTTAACTTTCTTCGCCATCCTATTTTCCACTTTATCCCCCTTCTCAATAATTCTCTCCCTTTTTCTTGCATTAACTAAAGTCGTAGATAAAAAACAATTTCCCTCAATACAGATTTTTTTTAATTATATCTTTAGGGAAAAAAAAAGGTAATATTTAAATTTGCTCAATTAGAATAATAATTTAAACGTGAATGAACTAATTGAAGGGTGAATTATATTTAAAATAAGGGTATCGTTTACTTTAAACTATTCAAAATATAGCGATTTTATCTCAATTTTTATTTCTGAATTATTAAAAATGAAAATATTGTGTTTTTATATTTTTTAAAATAAATAATTTTTTTATTTAAATTTATTAAAATTGATATATATATATATTAACAAAAAAATTGATATATTTTAGTTTTAAAGTAGGTGAATTCTATTTCGAATAATTTAGGGATAAAAAAATTGAAAGAGAAAATTAAAACTAAATTAATCTGTTTGGAAAAGTTTTAGAGAAAAAAAAAGGAGATATATATCTGTCTGTGTGTGTGAAGAGCAACATCTTGTAGTGAAAAAAAGATCAATAATAGTTGCAAAATTTGCAAGGATTATTCCTTGCTAACAAAGGAAGTGAAGAATTAGTATATTTCTAACACTTGGCAGCAGACATGTCTTTGCCAATGTTTGCAAAATTGGCAAAGGCTATCCTTCTCTAGATGTGGAAGAATATAAAGGGTATTTTTTTCAATATTTTCTCATACTTAGGAACAAACATGTCTTTCTAATTTTCTAAAATTTAGCAACAAATATGACGATGCTAATTTGGGAAAGAATCCAAAGTGGATTATTCTCACATTTGGCAGCAAACAATTTCTTGCCTTTTGCTTAACATTTAGCAACAAACATGGTCAAGCTAATTTTGCTAAAATTGACACGGATATTATTCCCTTACTCCATGAAGAAAAATACAAAGAAGATTTTTTCTAACTTATTATCACATTTAACAATGCTCTTGCTATTCTCCTAACATTTAACAACAAATATCGCAATGTTAATTTTGTTAAATAGGAAGGAATAGAAAGAGGATTTTTCTAACATATTCTTATCTTTACCAACGAACATGTTCATGGTAATTTTTTTAAGATTTAGCTACAAACACTGTCTTGCTAATTTTACTATATTAACAAGAATTTTCCCTCACTAAATATGGAATAATAAATAGAGATTTTTATAATATTTAGCAAGAAACATTTCCTTGCTAATTGTGGAAGAATTTATTTATTTTTTTAATTCTAACAAAAAAAATATGGTCTTGTTAATATTTGCTAAATTGGCAAAGACTTTTTCTTGCTAATTGTGAAAGAATTTAAATTGATTTTTCTAATTATAATAAGAAACATGGCCTTACTAATTGATTTTTCTAAACTGAAATCTCTCTATTTTCGAAGGCAAAAACCGTGGTTTCCCTCAAAAACTCTATCCATCAAAACATTAAAAAAAAAAATTTCTCCTACAGTCACTAATTGAACCACAACACCTTTAACTTTTTATTTCTTCTATTTACCTTAGCTTAATGCCATATCCACCACGTACAGTCACCACCATTGCTTAATCTCTGGACTCTTACAAGCTTCTCTGAAAAATTAAAAAAGTTTTGATTCATCCATTTTACAACCCTAATTCTTGTTCTCGATCAATAATTTCCTCTTATATTAACCCTAATTTTCTTTCTGTTTTTTGTTTGATTTCTAAAATTGTTGTTGCATTCTCTCTCTCTCTCTCTCTTTTTAAGGGGGACCGAGACTAATTGTTTTTCTAGTTTTTGCTTTGTCTCTGTCTTTCTCTCCCTGCTTCAAACAAAAGCTTCATTATGCACATAACATAAATTTCTCGACTTCTTAATCTCTAATTCACTTATGCAAATACATGAAAGATTCGAATTCATTTTGGGCTTCGAATTTGGATTTGGAGCATTTTTATGTCATGAAATGGAGTTTCAGTGGTTGGTTCTTTTAGGGTCTTACGCATTGTTGCAGATTCGATGTATTCTTCTCATCAATGCTAGGGGTGTGTAATGGTTGGTTCGGTTCAATAACCAAACTAAAATAACTAAAAACCAAATTTTGAAAATTTAACTAACCGAAGTAATTAAATAACCGAAAACAAACTGAACCGAATTTTTTGATTAATTCGATTAATCGAAAAACTGAAAATTAAAATTATTTTTTAAAAAAATAAAAAATTATATCTAAAAATTATACAAAATTATAAATTATAATATATTAAAGTAAAAACATCCAAATTATACAAAATACAAGTTTAAATTAAAAATACAATCCCAAAATATATAATAAATAATACAATAAAAACCGTTGAATAATTTTTTTTATCCCAACGACTTTCAATTTAATTGTCAAAAATTTAAATTATTACCTAAAAAATAGATATTAATAATTAATAAATGTAATCATATAATTTGCAACTCAAAATAAGATAATTTACATATACAAAATAATTATTAAATTAAAAAACTCAAAAAAATATATAATTAATAAAACTTCGGTTTGGTTTGATTTTTTTGCAGTTTTCTCCTTCAAAAAACGAACCGAACCAAATAACCGAATTTTTTTAAAATACAAAACCGAAACGAATTTAAAAAATCGATCAGTTTGGTTTGATTTTAGCCAAAGTTTGCTCACCCCTAATCAATGCTAGCCATCAATATGTGTATTCTGTTATTCCTCAATAAACATTTTGATTGTATTTATATAAGTGCATTCTAGTTGTACATTATTAAAAGCTGAAATGGCTTAGCCAGATAGAATCCTCACAGATTATTTCTTAGGCAGAAGACAATTAGCGACTGCATAGCAACAAAAGAAACCATGCTAATATTTGCAAGGGAAAGTTAATAAGTGTTTAGCAAGAGTAACTTTGTTGCTGAATAGTGTGAACCACAAGGGTTGTTACCAATATCGCGACGAAATAATGTCCGCACAATTCCCTCACAAAAGTTAGCAGGGAGTGTATTCATGCTAAATTGTTACATGGTTACTAAAATTAATGAGGGGAAAAAATTTATTGAAAAAATTAGCATTAGAAATTGGATTTTTATTGTGTCCTCGCTAATATGATTTGGCAACGGGATTTCAATAATTAGTGATGATTATTGCCCTTGCTAAACAAGAATTTTCAGCAATTAGCAAAGGCAGTTGTCAATATCGCGATGAAATAATGTCCAAGCAATTTCTTCACAAAAATTGGCTAGAGGAGCACTGTTATGCTAAATGGTTGCTAAAATTAGCAAAAACGAACATTCTTGTTGAAAATATGCTAGAATCACTTTAGCACTAGAGGTTGGATTCTCATTATACCCTTGCTACTATTATTTGGCAACGAAATTTCAGCAATTAATAATGAGTATTATCCTCGATAATAAGAATTTTCTTGCAGTGTGGATTATTTAACTTAAATTGTTTGGATATAATTAAGGCATGTATTCAACTAATTTTGACTTTATTATTATTATTATTATTATTTTTTGAAGCTTATTATATGCATTACTTAACAATAATTGAATACAATTATTTGTTATGCATTTTATATTTATAACTTAGTACATTGATTAGTAATGTCTTTAGTCAGTACATTAAAATACTCTAATGAGAATGGAAATATTAAAGAGTATCATTATTGTTACCAGTTAACTGCCAAAAAAAAAGCCTCCAACTAAGCAGATTTTTTAGTTGTAGTAATTAAAATCAAGTGGTTTTAGTGTCGCATATTTAAATTTAGTGATTTTAAAGTTATAATCTATAAAATTGAGGCGCCTACTGTACAAATTATTCTTTAAATTTGAGATTATGAAAAATCAATTTAATAGGCACATTTAATAATTAATGAAAAAAATTTGTTTCTACAATGGTTATTATAAAATTTATTAATATATGATTGCCATTAACATTTAACAAATTAGATATTTAATTAGCATTCTAAGGCCTATTATGAGTGCTAGCTGAGCATGTCAAATTTTGAATGATTCAGGAATTATGATCTTCTGTGACGATATTGGCTAAAATTTATTTGTCTTTTTATTTCACCGGTGTGTTGAAATTCTCACAAGTTGATAAATTGACTTGAGGTGTATAAATTGCATGAAACGTAACACCCTAAATAATATAAGCCGAAAAAAATAGTTAGCGGATTCGGAATTCATTAAAATTAATCCGATATATTGGGGTACTTAAATAACTATATAAATTAATTAAGAATCTAAGATAGGAGGAAGGGGTTAATATATTAAAGTGGGGACCCTATTTCATAGAATTACAAAAAGATATGTAAAGGGAGAAATTAATGAGGGACTAAAGAGGAATTTGGCATAAAAATCAACTCTAAGAGCAGCAAAAACGTTGTCGTTTTTGCTCGCTTCATCTTACATCAGCATAGCTCTCCCTACTTCTCCCGATTTTTCTAGCAATTTCCAGCCACCCATCACCTGCGTTTTTTCTTCTCTCTGCTGCATCGACAATTTTTTTTCCTCCGTCAGTGGCCGGACAGCAGCTTTCCGCCTCCCCTCTTCTTTTTCCTCCCGTCGGGTTTGAGTGGCGGGACTGCAGCTTTGCTGCATTTTCTTCTTTGTGGAGACAGCGGTCACCGTTCTTTTTCTGTAGACCATCAAGCTACCCGGTTCCTCCACATGAACGGCAGCTAGGAGGTAAAGGCCTACTTTCTAAAAATCTGAAAACTAAGAAGAAAGAAGAGTAGAAACACAGATTTGGGGGTTTAGGATTGAGTTCTTTATCTTTATCACTATTTTGGGAATTTAATCTTAAATTGAATTTTAATTTCAATCTTATCATTATTTAAATTTCTCTTAAATCTGTATATGTTATATTGATTTGAGTTATTTGGTTTAAAATGGTGGTAAATTACTCTTATGGTCATTGAATTTTATTAGTTGTAACAAAATTGTCACTTTACTTTTATTGGTAACAAAAATATAAGTCAATTATTATTTAGTAACCAAAAAATTAGATTGGACCGAAAATTTCTATTTCGGCCACTGGAGCTTGTAATCCACGTAAGATATGTATACACGTCAGTCGTTTTGGATGCGTCATTGGTGACACATCAGCAATTATTACATATCAGTAATTTATGTGGCAAATAAGAAAAGGGTTAAACATTATATTTTTTTATTAAGGTATTTACCTTTTTCACTGTCTCTCTCTGGTCTGCAACTTTAAAAAAATTGCTCTCACGATCTCCCTTCTTTACGTCTTCTTTTCCTTCTATCATTGTGTCAAGTAGTGATACGTAGCTTTGCGCAGGGGAGCGAAAATCATACTTGGGCGAGTAGGGATACGCAGCTGGGCCTCGTGGTCTTCCTCGTGCGGGCGAGTGCGACGTTGCTGCCTCCTTGGACGCTAGTCTGCTCGGCAGAGCACCAATATGCTCAGTAGAGTATAAATATGTTATGGGTCAGCAATCTATGTGTTCAAAGTTGAAACTCTTTATTATGATCTTAATTGGAGGCTTATTTAATAATTAACTAACTTAATTTGGCTTATTAATATATGCAGTTCATCCTATTAGAGCTGGACTTGGCAAACCAAGTAGCATGAAATCAACGTAGCAATATAATTAATTTGCTATTGGTTTTTCTGGATTTTTACTTTTTGGAGATTTGAAGGAGCTAAATTGGGCTTTTTTGCTATTGGTTTTACTGTCATTTCATACGATTGTAACCTGGGTTTGAGTTTGTATTGTATGTATACAGAGCATTGTTACAACAATTCAATAAAATATATTTTCAATCAATTCATGGAGCATTGTGCTGCTGAGATTGTATATCAGATGATGAATTTAACAATGATTGCAGCGTTTCCTTCTTGTTTATGCAAGAATTTCTTTGTTTTTTTTTGTTTTTTGAAGATGGTGTTGTATTTCTTTTTGGGTTGCTGTTGTATCTTTAATTTGGGGTTTGTTTGTATTATTTCAATTGTCTGCACTTTTGTTCTAGTTGTTACAATTTCTACATCAAAAAAATCTCATTGTAATTTTTATAGAAAAATGAAATAAATAGCAGCATAAGTTACATAAAAAAATCTCAAATCCAATAGAATAGCTGTGTAAGTTACGTCATAAAATCTCAAATCCAATAGCTGCAATTTTTACATCACAAAATCTCAAATTCAATAGTCTAAATTTAGCTATAATTCTCAACATCTTATCAAAGTGTTTGATATTTTTATTGTTATTTTTATCTTCTTTGTCCTTATTATTTTATGACCCTGAACCTTCTTTGAGTATTATTTTTCTTTATGCAGCATTGGGTTCTACTCACTAAAGTAATCAAATTTAAACCATTAAATACCTTGTGGTGGTCTCGTGTCTTCAAGCTCCAACTCTCAATATTATGTTTACATCATTGGAAATAGATTATTAAAATGAGAGAGACATAGATAGAGAGAGATTCGAACAAAGAGAGATCGAGATTGCATAGAGAGAAGATCGGGATCGGGCAGAGAGAGGGAGAATGATGAGATTTACATTAAATAGACAGAGATGGAGAGTGGAGATCGAGAATGGGCAAAGTGAAAAATAAAAACCCATAATTTTTTATTTTTTCACTTGCCACATAAAGCATCTAGTAAGTAGATTATGTGACAAAAGTTGCTGATGTATACACATGGGCTGTTGTGAGATTCATGCACCATTTTTTAATCTTAGATTTTATGTCCATACTTAGTTTTTGGTTACAAAATAATAGTTTACTTTTTTTTTGTTACAAATAAAAATAAAGTAATCATATTGTTACAACTAATAAATTTCAGTGACCACATGGGTAATTAACCCTTTAAAATGATGAATGTGATTATAAAGAAGAAGAAGAAGAAGAAGAAGAAGAAGAAGAAGATTTGAGGAAGAAAGAGAAAGTAGGAGTAGGGATGTGTAAAACCAAATTGGAACAGAAAATCGAATCGAACCGAATGAATTTTAATCTATTTAATTCGGTTATTTTGATTTTCGATTCATTCGACTCTAAATCGAAATAAAAGATCGATTTATTCGGTTCAATTCTTAAAATTAAAAAATCGAAGAAACTGAATCGACTGAAGTTTTTATATATATATAATTTATAGCGTTAAGACTTAAGAGAGCACAGCTTGGCTTGGTGGTGTGAAAACATAAAGAAGATCATGAGATTAAAAGTTCAATCTCGAGAAAGTGTAAATTTGCAGCTTTCTTATTTTTGTTACTTTAGTTTTTTTTTCAATTTAAAAGTTTTATTTTAATATTTTTTTTACTCTACAAAAAAATAATTCATTAATTTTTTTTGCTTTAATCTTTTTTGTTTTCTCAATTTTTTATTTTTAATTTTCAAAATTTTGTTTTAATAGTTTTTTTGTTTGAAAATAATTTATATCTAATAATGTCAAGTTAGCAAAAGACATCCATTAATTCAAAAACAATAGTACCCATTGAGTTAAGAGAACAATAGCTCATATTAATTAATTAACGGTACATTTGTTTTCCTTAATTCTTAACGTCCTTTTACCACAAAAATCATTTTTTATATGAATTATATATTTAATATAATTCAAATTATGAATTTTAATTATATTTCTAATTAATTATATCACCATTTTCAATTATCTTCTTAGTGTTTATTTAGTTACTATCTTCTTCATGTTAGAAATAATATATGTAGCTTAAAAAAATAAATAATAATATATAAACAAAAAATTGAATTCAAATTTCTCATCAACTTATACAACAATTACATATTTTTTGTATAACTTAGAAAAATAATTATTTTTAATACCTCCTTTTTATAATTTTTATTTTATAATAAGAAAGATTGGGTTTGATTTAAATATCTCATTGTGATACTAGCTGATTTTATCAGAACAAATTGATAAATAAAAAAATTGACATTCTTAAATAGTTTTAAATAGTTTATTCTGATTTTGTACTATATCATAAATTGTCTATGTGCTTTCAATTGAAAAAAAATTGTTTGCATGCTTGTGAAATCTTAAGAATCGACACTTTTGAGCTTATTAATTATACTCAATTTAACAAAAAAAAAATGCATTTGAAAATCCAAAGACCACTGATTATTAAATATAAATATAAATAACAAAAACATAAATGATTGAGAAGCTTGCTAATTGATTAATTATTTTAAATAATTTATTTATTTATGTTAGGTAATAGTTAACCTTTTAAATAAACAACTATCTTCCCAAACAACAAAAATTTTAAAAGAAATAAAGTGGACAAAGTATAATCATTTATATTAGATTTATAATCTTATCATTTTGTAATGTTATATTAGGAGATAATGATACCCAATAATCAATATGTTCCATGCTCATACCCAATAATCTTATTATTTTTTTATATAAAAAATTATTTATAGTTGATAATAGTGCATGTTTTAATAAATATATTTTCTTAGAATGAAAATTAGATTTTTCAATAATAAATCAAGAAGTATATCGGTTATTTGTAAAAAAAAAAAGGAGTAATAGAAATCTAATTTACCGACAATTGCTACCGTATGTTGAATGTAATGCAATAGATTAGTAATTTACAAAAATGAAAGATATTTAAAAAAGAAAAAAGATGATTGGCATAGGTGGATGGTAGCTTAAAAAGAAATTTAAAAAAGAAAAAAGATGATTGGCAGAGGTGGATGGTAGCTTTATTTGTGAGCACAGCTAGAATGAGAGGGGACACAGCTGGCAAGAAAACATGGCGAAAATGAAAATTCACGCGCCAGGCAGAGACGTGCCATGAAAATGAAAATCAAGGATCGGTTGAACCGAATCGAATCGATCGAAATTATTTCGATCTATTCGGTTTTCAGTCCTAAAAATTTTGATTTCGATTCTGTTATTATATTTTATAAATTTTAATTTTTGATTTTTTCAGTTCGATCTAAAACCAAACCGATTATTTGCACACCCAAAATAAGATTTTTATTTGGAACTTGTAAGGTGTTTTTAGAGAATTGAGGTTAAATAACGTCAATTGCAGGTGCCAGTTGCAGTTCTTGAAAAAAAAAACAGAAAAGAAATTCTGGATTTATAGAATTAGGGATGTGCTTGGAGTAAATGATGAAATGGGGAAGAGAACTTATATTCCTATTTTTCTTGGTTATTTCTTTTTTTAATCAATGCGTTCCCATTAACAGCACAATCCAAAGATGAAATATTGGGAAATTTATTAGAGAATCATTCCTTTAGCTTCACAGAGATTGTTAGATTTACGGATGATTTTGGAGGCTTTACAGTAGGTGGAGGATTTGGAAAAGTTGACTTGGGGACTCTGGTGGACAATGCAAGAGTTACAGTTAAATTGCTCTCCATAGAGTCTTCATAGGAAACAGAGAAACCAAATATCTTGCTAGTATGCTTCTTGATTCATCCTCTCTCTTGCCGCTCCCAACTTCTTCTTCGGATCCATCTTCAATCACAACAGTTGAGGAGCTTGAATTCGACACATATCCAACCCGTTTTCCCTTGTTGTCCTCTCCATCTACTGATTTTTTTGCAAAGAACAACCCTCAGATTCATTGTCTCTTCTCTAATTAGGTGAATCATTCAAATCCCACATTTTTTATTCCTTTCTTCAATGAAGAGTGAAAGAATAAAGTTTAGAACTTCAAAAAAAGATAAGATTTAAAACGAAAGAGTAGAATTAAGGGTGTTGGCCATAGCCATGGAAGCTAAAGAAAGCCAGAATCGGGGATGAAAAGAATGAGAGGAGGAAGAGAGTGATATTTTTTTTTTTGCCTTGTGATGAGGTGTCCAATGAAATGCTGCCATGGGACAATTGTTTTCCACATTATCAGCCTGCTAACGGGATTTTGGTCAAATTTAATTGTGTTGGATGACAATGGCAAAAATCTTCCATTTTAAAAATACGAAGGGCATAAATCTCCGTTTCGAAACATGAGGGATAAGGTTGCATTTTTTGGCAATTATGAAGGGCAAAAATGCATCTTTGGCCTTTTTTAAATTAAATGTGGAATTTTTGTAACCGATGCTTAGTTGAGCAGGGTGCAAGGTTTTAAATATGAGTTTATTTTGAAATAATAATGGGAGGCAATATTATGCCTTAAAACGGATGGAATGACAAAATACAATAATATGACATTAAATTAATTTAATGCAATTAATTATGTGTAACTGAATATAATTGGCAAAATACTAATATTTTATTTATTTATTTAGATTGCTTTGCCCATAGTAAATGATAGGAATCCCGAGTAGGATATAATTGGCCAGTTATAGGGATAGGAACTCGGCTGAGTGACTAGTAAATGGGGATTTTAAATTAAAAAGCCAGGCCTAATAAAGGGTTGTATTCGCAGACCCAAAAAAAGGGATCGTTATCGTCAGGCTATAATGGTCGTATTTATTAGGCTATAATGGTCGTATTCAAGCAGGATTAATAGGCCGTATTCAATCAGGCCTATAAAGCCATAATCCCTCGTATCTCTCTTGGTAAATTCCTACATATTACTTTAGGCAAAGAAATACATATTTCTAAATTCTTAATAAAAAAATGAGCGTTGATTTATGACAAAGATTAAGCTAATTTGTATTATACTATGTGATAAGGGTTTTAAAGTAATTAATTTAATATCCTATTTTTTCTGTATTTTTTTTTGTTTAATGTGTTTTAAATTGATATTTTTGTTCCATTAACTATTTTGGGAAAGTAAAGTTAGTGGTTGCCATTACTCAAATATGCTTGGCGCGTAGAATTTTATTTCTACGGGTAGGTACTCAAGTATTTTGGTATGTTAACAAAATCGGGAATCTACCAAGAAGTGAAAGGGAAATTCGTCAATTTTGGGATGGATACTTGAACTTGACACTTATATTTTGTTGTTTAGGAACTTTTTACATGAAATTTTAGATGGCTTCTAACTGTCAAATATTGTTGTATCAAGTGAAATTTCTTGGATTCACTAAACAATACCCCATATATATATATATATATATATATATATATATATATATATATATATATATATATATATATATATATATATAATTGTAATGATGAATATTGAAATATTTGTTTAAGTAAAGTTTATGATTCATAGTAGTTGGATAATTTTTATATTTATCTTATTGACGTGGTTGAGGAGTTTGGGATAATATTAAGTATTTTTGGAAGAAGATGGAATTGTAAATTTTTCATTTGTTAACAGGGGGATAGAACCACGTATAGGGAAAACTTTATCCAATTTTCTGTAAAAATACAAGTAGTATAAATTATACGAGTAGTATAAATTATACGAGTTAATAGCTTACAGTAAAGTTTGAATCTCATAGGTGATTCTACAATTATAAGGTATGTAACATTCAGATCCAATTCCACAAGGGTTCGGGTATTGGGTATTACATGAAACCTAAGATTTCTTTCAGCTTTTGTAATCAAAAGTGTTCTGTGAACATTCTTCTTGTTAGGTGAGAACGAGTTTCACTTAGACTTGCCTGGAGAGGAAAGTTGACAAGAGAGGGCTAGACTATAGCTTCTCCCTGTTTTACCTATGCTTTGAACTAATCCACTTTGCTTTTGTTTTGTCCACCCAACCTCAGTTGATGCTCCCCACAGTTTTTGGGTAGATGTCTTCAGGTAGTGCTATCTGTGTTTAGAAAGTAATTTTGTATAGAAGTTATAAAGTATTCCCCAGCTTATAGATTTTGAAATCAAAAATTCATAACAAATACTCATTGTATATGTCTGGTACGTTCAATGTGTTATTTTAGACATCCCAATTCTACTCAGCAACTTCACCTTTTTACTCATTTTCAATACTCAGCAATTGCTACAAAGAATATGTGATTTCAGATTTTATATCTTAAGGCCAAAAATCTTTGCTTATCTTAGCTTATCAAGAATATTTATCCTTTAAGCCCATAATGCACCATCTTTTCAAGCAACATAAAATCTGTATCTTATTCTTTTCATCTTGTAAATTTTGTTATCTGATGTTGGCTTCATAAGGGAGCTTGTGAACTGGACATCACCTGCTTTAGGAAGAGAAGGTGTGGTTGAAGGATGGAAAGGATTTGTTTATGCCTTGGAAGGTATCTAAGACAAAGAAAGTGCTTTGGAGAAGATCACAAACTTCAATGGTCATGATGATGGTAGTTCACTCTCTAATCAAAAAAAGTGCTTTGGAGAAGATCACAAACTTGAATGGTCATGATGATGGTAACTCACTCTCTAATCTTTTATGGTGGATTCAGAGCAGAGAACATGATGAGTATGAATGGTGTGATGGAGGGGGAAAGTTGTGTTGGTTTGATCACTGTTCTTACTAAATGGCTTTCCTCATAATTAAGACAATATTGAACAAAACATGAAGCAAATGGTGGGATTGCATCAAATGGAAAATATTGTCTTTTTAGGAGTGATTTGGATATTTATGATTGTTCATCTTTGTGATATTTAGGTTATTTCTATTGTGAATTTCTATATAAATATGAAAAGTGCGAGTAGAAAAAGCATTTTTCGTGCTTGAATCAGCTTCATTTTTATATTTTTAGCTTGCTAAATGTGTAGCCACTTTATAGCAGAACCCCTGCTATTAAAGTTTCCTATTTTCTCCAAAGTGGTCATCACTTCCTGCTAAGGAGTCCATACTTTTTATTGTTTTTTTGCTAATAATTATAATTGTTGAAACCTTTTTGCTTGTCTAGGATGTGTTGGGGTGTTAAAGTTTATAGTTCAAACTGTGCAAGTTTGCACATAATCTGCAAGTTTTGCCTAAAAAAAACGAGTTTTGTCGAGGATGTGTTTGTTTTCAATTCTTTAAAAGATAGATAAGGAAGGCAATTTCCTTAGGTTATTTTCTTAAAAAAACAAACGGGTCGACACGTGACTCATCTAATCCATAAGTGACCCTACTCATACCTGACCTGTTTTTTGGTGACCCATCTATGACCCAACCAACCCGTTTGCCAGATCAAGTGCTAGCTTTGCATATTCCCTTAGTTTGAATGGAAAATTAGATGGAGTCCTTTTTTGCAATGACAATTACATATTGGTAATTGGTTTGCACGATTTTAAACTTTAGGTATCAATTTGGTAAAGCTGAGTAAAAGATGAGGCCTTTTTCTTGTAGTTAACCCTAAATAAAATACAATAACACAAGCCTAAGAGTTCCTTGTGCTCATTTCTTGCCATAGTTCTTTCTTGTTTCAGCTTTGACAAGGTCTCTTCACTAGGCTAATTTAAAAATTTCAAACTTAAAGGGTAGGCAATGTCTAAGTTGATAAATCTTCAATCTTTATGCATTCATGTTTTTTCATCTTAAAATTTGAATCTTTTATTTTAACTTAATGTCTCTGAAATTGCCTTCTTAGAGTTGACTGCATCTTGGGGTTTTTGATCTGAATTGCAATTGCAGCTCACTTGGACAGTTGCGGGGTTTAGATGAATGGGTTTTCATAATGGATGCCTAAGGCTATCATTTAGGCTTGGAATTTTTGTTCTACTGCGCATACCATGAAGTAGAACTTGCATTTCGAATTTTTAAGCAAGACTTCTGATGAGGCATTTAGGGTTTTAAGATCTTATAGCTATTGAATCAATTGTAGTTTTCCGAATTTATTGTGCTACAGTAGTTGTTGGAGAATCATCTGGATCTGGGGCTATTGTACCTAGTGAAAACTCGTCAAAAAGTGGGAGGTTATATGATGGTGATGATTGTCCTAGGCATGTTTTGTCCATTAGGATTGGTGGATCAAGGAATACCTTGGGTGTGTTGGATCCAAAAATGTTAGAAATTTTATGATTACATTAAATTTTCTTCTTTGTTTGTCTATATGAATATAGTATTTATCTAAATGTCAAGTAAATAAATATCATTAATAAGTTGGAATATTTTTTTTTGATAATTGTAATTTTTCTCCATTAGAAAGTGTCACATATTGCGCGAGTCAATGACTAGTTAGAGAAATGAAGCACCATGGTTTAAGGGCATTGCATACACTGTCCCGTGATGGCCCCCCGAGACCTTAAAGAGAAGAATTGCTGAGCTGCAGAAGATAAGGAAGAAGAAGAATACTAAGAAGGATGAATTGTTTGTGGAGGTTCCTGAATCAAAGTCATTCCTTGATACAGCTACTATGCCAATGATCCTCACTGTTGTTGGGATTGCTCTATTTGCAAAGCTACTCATGATGGTATACTCTCTAAACTTCAAATTTGATTACGCTTCTTGGCTCTGAATGGTGCATGCTTCTTATTGGCCTTTATTCGTCATTTTGTCCCTTCGTTGAAGTTTTCAACTGTTATAATCAACATTTGTTTAGTGATGCAATTCTATTTTGCTATTATTTTCTGTGTTTTGCACAATAGAGAAACAATGTGTCATTCTTCTTTGAAATTTAGGTTTTGATACTCTTAATATGCTGTTATGATTTGCATTTAAGAGAATTAAGTGATTTGGTTAAACATTACACTCAATTAATTTATGGAATCATGTAATATAATTTATGGAATTGCGTAATTCTTTATTTCAAGTATGATGGGTTGTTATTGGATGGGAATAGAAGAACTGAATCCTAAGCTTAGACTTCAATTGAATATTATTCTTTCATACCAGCGTTTTAGTTTTTTTTGTATATAGACATGATATGTTGTGTGAAATTATGAACTCTATTTGCTTTGAGTAGGATTTCTTCTTTGTGACTAAATTTTATGAGGTTTGTACTTGATCTAATAATCTGGACGATTGCTGTTGTGCAATCATAGCATGATGATAAACACTCCCAAGAAATGATTGAGAGTAAAATCAAGAATGCTCCTCCTTCTCAAGGTACAGTCAGGATGCTTACTCGAGAAGAGTGGGAGAATATTCGAGAGGTGAGGCCAAGGACTCCTTTCGAATCCAAGCTTGCCCGTCCAAATGCACAAATAAGAACCGGAGAGCCTTTGCAGATGGTGAGTTCCTTTATTACTTTCTTTCTTCCAATGATCAAATCTTTGGATTTTTCTTTTCCCTTCATTTCCTTGCTTGGGTATTATTAACATTTTAAAATTTTGTAAAAATTGATGGCTCCTAGTTTTCTTATTGCTAAATTATTGATTCAGCAATGAACAAGGAGCACTACAAAAATATGGCTGCAAATTGAGGAATAGTGAAAAAATTTTGGGCCCCAGAGTCTTACTATTTTCCTTCATTCTTCCCTGGTTTTTTGGCTTTTCGAGGGACTCCAACAGAATGTTTGAACATGGCCTATGTTTCTAAGAAAAATAAATGAGCCTTTACACCTTGAAATCTCTACTCTCAACATATTTTAAGAGAATCTTTACAAGAAGTAGTTAATTGAATTAATTAGGTTATGCTTGATTCTTGGGATTTAATTACCTTACGATTTGTTTCCGTGTCCATTGGCTCCATGAATTTTATGCAGGGTTTAGATATTGGTACATATGTTAGGATCAAATGGTGCTTTGGAGATGCTATGTGATTGTATAATTGCTAATTTTATGTTAAGATCGTTGTTCTGAAAGCCAGAGTTGGCTGGCAAGTTGAACAGGTTCATTAGGAACTGCTCTAGTCAGAATCTAATACATGCAGTGCCACTAGTGGACCTACAGCCAGCTTTTTTTTTTTTTTTTTTTGAAAAATCTCATTTATATTTTTTAACTTTACTTCTAAATTAATTTTTTTTTTTAATTTTGCAATTTGCCGCACCTGAAATATTTTAAGCTCTGTCATATATGAATTTGTCTGCCTGTGCAGTGCACTCTTTTAATTGGACTTTCATAACAATACTTAATCATGGTGATTCTTGAATTTTGGTTCAGTTTTTTCATGATAATTATGTTATGTCTGTCAATTTAAATTGATATTTGGATGCAATGTTTTCAAGATGTTTTGCCACTACATGCATTACTTACCTTCTCTCTCTTTTTCACGTTATGCAAGACACAATATGTTTGTTTCCCGGTCTTTCATGCAGTTCGTTGAACAGATAGCAATCTTTTTTCGGAATTATAGTCAAATATTGCAATTTCACTCTTCTTATCTTTGATGTAAATGTCTTATCATGAGATTGAAATTGTTTTGACGGCCTGCAAAACATGGTTTCATTATCTTTTGTTTCTTTATTTCTTGTGTTCTTCTTTTTTCTTATAAAATGAAAAACTTTCCTTTGCCTCAATGCCTAAATTGAGGCATGCTTTGTCTGGCATCACAAGCGTCATAAACTTAAGTGGTTATCTCAATAGATAATGAAAGAAATATTCATATATGAATGAAAAGCTAATTGTTATTGCTTTTTGGAATATGGAATGAATTTTTCTGTGAACTTTGCATATATCATTCATGTATTTGTCATCTAGTTTCATTTTCATTTGGGTTTTATTTGTAATTTTCTATGCATTTTCATTCTATTATCCACTTTGAGTCATGGAAAGGAAATTCTGAATAATAATAGTTCAAAAGCACAAGTTATGTGTGCTAAACTTTGATTTTAGCTGTTCAGAAGAATAATATAGCAAAATGACATTCTTTTGTTAAGATCTTCTCATACGGATAGTGATGCACTTATGTTTTGATTTTTGAACTTGTCTGCAGCAAGACTTGAAGGATTGGACAATAGATGTGCTGACTGATGCTGTCACGTGTGTTGAAGAAAGTGTTAAGAGCAATTCTTGACTCTTGTGCTCATATGTTTTGATTTTTGAACTTGTCGACCGCAAGACTTGAAGGATTGGACAATAGACGTGCTGACGGATTCAGTAATGCAGGTTGAACACAGCATTAAGAGCAATTCTCGACTCTTCTGCCTCCTAAGGAAAGAAAAATCCCTGCCTGTCTGAGAGTCACTGTTACATACATGATTGTAATGATTCCGGCTGAGGGTGGAGGAACGGGAATATAATTTACGATATCCAAAGCTGAGACACCATTTTTTGATAAATTCACACCTTTACATTATAAAAGAGATTAGGCCCTGTTTATCCTCACATTCTGCTTGGATGCACAAACTCTTTAAATTGAGATGGCATGCATGTACGAGAAGCAGAAACAGCAACATGAATAAAAAGTCGCATCTTTCCTTGTGCCCAAACAAGGGTGCCCCAAGGAGGTGAGATGAATATCCAAAGTACTTGAGAATTATTTCTATGTTATGGTGATGTAGGACCAAGGATCCTCCTTTGGTTCAGCTATTGCCTTTAAAGTTTTGCTTCTTTATTAAGCAGCAAATTCATGAAAATCTTGTGGCACATTTTGACGGACTTAAACTGAAACTGAAATTATTGGCACTTTGTTAGAGCCAAACTTCGCCTTGAATTCTTGGGATAAGCTGCAATTATGCTTCTAAGTTTTTGACCTTAACTTTAAATTGAGCTCAAATAACGTTGCCGAGCTCTGCCGTCTCTCAAAAAACAGTTTTCACTTAGGTTGCTTCGTGGGTTTGTTTTCCTTCTAATGGATTTTTTTTTTCGAATTTATTCCATGAGCACATCTGGCTTTCTAAGCTTCAGATCTGTTAGATCTAGGGGTTACCAAATGAAGATTTTTAGCAAGGGGTGAAGTTTCCAACATAGGGAGAAAGGATTTAAAGATTTCAACCTGGATCAACAAAGGCAATGAAAGAATTATCAATTTTTTTTTCCTGTGCTTAATAGATAAGTTTGTTGTGTATGCGCTAGTGTTATTCAGAGGTATTACAGTACTTGAGTTTTCAAACTCTGTATTTTGTGATTTTAAATTTTCAGTAGATATGGGATTTGAGAAGCTTGGTATGTTGTTTATGGTTGTAATTCTCTATTTGCAATTTATAACGCTTTGACTGAAATCATATTTGACTAAAAACAAAGTATGTTCACGTTGTGGAAAAGATATATTAGTTAGAAAAATATATTTCAAATAAGAGCATGAAGGGCAACATTTTATAGGCAAGATTGCAATAATATTGAGCAGCACAATTATGAATTCCAGTGGGAAAATGTTGGTTTGTGTATGCAGTAAGGACTAAATTAACCAAATAAATTGGATTATATGATTGAAAATTGAACTTTATATCCGATTGGGTAAAACTGAAAATAGAAGAAGAAAACGTTGATTGTTGATGTGGGTTATAAAAGGAGTAACGTGGGTGCTTTAAATTTTATAAATCAATCCAATAATTTATATAAAGTTGATTGAAAAATTAACAGTATAATAGTTAACATGTAGGTAATAATGTACTTGCATTCAATTTTGAGTTGTGCACAAAAAATCAACTCCTATGATATGTCAGACCTGCCTGCTTATCATCATATTCACCTGTTTCATTCCCATCTTATGGAACCTTCCATTTGAAACAGAAAAATATTAACGAAAAAAAAATTAGTGACTCAAATAGAGCTAGATATATAATTGTACATTTTCATTAACTTGAAGTGACAAAAATATTCTTAATGAATTAAGTGTCATATGAAGCCAACCCAAGCTGAGCCTCATTCGGCTAATAAAATGGGGATGTCATTTCAAATATCATAACTATCCTATTTGCAGTAGTAGGGAGCGAAGCAGGAACAAGAAGTTATCTTTGAGATAAAGCAAAGGATTTATACATTCTCTCTACACATTCACATCCTTTTGGTATATGTTGAAAATATTTTAGGAGGGATGAACAAAGCAGAGAAAACGAAGAAGAAGTTCTATGTTGTTTTTAAAGGAAAAGAAATCGGGATTTACATGTCATGGGAAGAATGCTCGCGGCAAGTATTGAGTATCCGTGGTAGCCTGTACAGATCATTCAAATCTTATAAGAAAGCTGAAGATGCTTTGATGAGGTATAAAAATGAAGAACCCCAAAATGTTAAGAAATAAGAAAATATTCCTCATGCAAAAGCCATTGGAGATACTTCGTCACGTGTTAAATCGCTACCATAGTAAAGCAATAGGGTAATTAATTTACTCAAAATGTATGTTTGAATTGGAATGCAAATCGCTACCATAGTAAAGCAACAGGGTAATTAATTTACTCAAAATGTATATGTAGTATTTTTGTGATGCCCATATATAATGAAATCAAGTTTGTTATTTGTAATCTATTGTTTGTGTAAAAATTATGTTCTGTTAGCATATTGTGCAGCAATGATTTACTGTATCTTTACCTAGAGAGGAATCATCATTGCAAGTCAATGGAGTCCTGTCTCTGTAAGTGGATACAATAGGCTTACCCAAAAAGGATACAATATACACCGTTGTCCAAAGTGAATTTGGTGTATTCTCTTATTCTCAAATAGAATAGAGGATTATATTGAAAAGTGAATATACCGTATTTTCTTGTTCAATCTTAAGCAACACATTGAAAAGTGAAATCACTGTAGAAGAGCCCTATCTCTGTAAGTGGATGCACCAGGCTTGCCCAAAAAGGATACAATGTATAGCTTTGTATAAAGTGAATTCGGTGTATTCTCTATTTCTCGAATAGAACAAAGTATTATATTGAAAAGTGAATATACCGTATTTCTTGTACAATCTGAATGCTGTTAGTGTAAGCCCTAGCCCCAATGCATTGTAACGAAACACTTGAAATTAATAAAATGAGGCATTAGTTTTATCTTTTGTATTCCTGTGCATATCAATTGATAAAACTATTCAAGAATGTTGTTTCGGTTTAAGTTATCATGTGTGAGGCACATGGATTGTAAGACCTTGAAACAAATGAGACTTCATTCTAAATATCCCTAGTCAGTCATTGTTATGGGAATAACAAATGAATTAAGACTAGTATGCTCTCTCTGATATTATGAGTCCTGTCTTACAGATCATTAGGACAAGAGTGTCAATCAGAGATCATAGATACATGTTAAAGAACATGGTATCTGGATTCGATCCGCTCATGAGAACACTACATGGTACAAGTCATAAGTGTTTCTCATATGCAAGTTTTGTATCGGAGTTCTTAGACCTGAAATCTCTATGAAACTCTTTATGAATTACTGTGTACTTTGACATACACCTAACGTGCTCGTAACAGAGTGACAAGTACGGGTATGATTGGGTATGCATTAATTCATGTTAGAGAGCATGAGAGAAGTGAAGGGATTACCCCTCTCAATAAGAGAGAAAATATCATCGGCCACTTGATCAGTGAACTGAGAAGTGTATGGCCATACCGAGATGAAATAATGAGTAATCATTATTTATCTGAGAGTTCAGTGTCACTGGAATATCAAGAAAGGAATTAATAAATATAAGGATGACTAGTTCCATGCCTTATATTAATTCTGATATTTATGGGTAAGGGACTATGCAAAATTGCATTAGGTCACCAAATGCCATATGCATTTTCATTTAATTTGGAATGCTATAATATCTTGCTAGAGAATATATATAGCCTTTGAATTAATTTATTAATTCATTGCCAACATTAAATGGACCTATAGGATCGCACACAAAGCATTGGGCTTAAAATATTTAAATTAAGTATTGGGCATTAATTTGGGCTTTTAATTAAAGTCAAATTAATGTATGTAATGGGTTATAAAATTGCTATTGGGCTTTGGTCCATGAGAGAGAGAAATTCAGCCCATAAGGTTTAATTTCAATTAATTAAATGTCTTGTGTTAATTTAATTAATTGAGTATTAAAGCCTAAAGAATTTTAATTGAATTAATTCACTTGATAATTGGATGGTGTGGCCGAAATTCCAAGATAATGTCAATGGAATTTCGGCACATGATTAATTCTTTTATTAAGTGATTTAGTTAATTATTATGTCTTACATTTATCTTAGATTAAATCAAAAGGATTATCTTGGATTAAATGTATTATTTTAAGGAGTTTTAATCAATATATATTTCTTAATTTAAAGAAGTGATAAAGGCTAAAATTAATTATCTTTAGATAATATTAATTATCTTGAGGTAGTGGTTTTTGGATTGATCACTTGAGAAAATGAAAAGAATATATATTGAGGTAGAAAAAAACGTGAAACCCTAAGATATTCTATGGTTTTGGCGTGAAACCCTAATTCTCTCTAAAGTTGGCGTGAAAATCTCTCTCTCACATTTTCTCTCTTGGCCGAAACACACAAGAGGAAGAACTCTTTCTTGCTTTCTTGTGTTCTTGGGCATTAATAGCACCTAAAAGAAGTACAAGATCAAAGTCTTGTAGCTTCAAACTATAACCATTACACAATACCGAAAAAGAGAGCTAGCAATCTCGTTTTTAAGCCGTCGGTGCAAGTGTGTGTGTGAGAATAGAGGGAGTGGCGCAAAAGGCTGTTCCTTGGCATTGGTGATCGAGAACTAAGGTGGATAAAGGTATCTTGGTTGCTGGACATCACAAAATCAAAGAATAAAAAGACATCATCTATTGTAAGTTTCAAAACCCTAAAATTGCATGTTTTCGTTCCTAGTTTTGGATATGTATGGTATGCATGATAAAATTTTTGTTTTTCCGCTGTGCTATCATGATTATCATACCATGTCATATTCCATCAGTGGCATCAGAGCCTAGACATGCTTATTTTAGTGCTTTAGATGCATGAAAAAATTAATTAAAAATCGTTATTTTGAAAACATGCAAATCTGAAATTTTCTGTTTTGAGTTTTTTGCATTGTTTTGGTATAAAAACGATTTTAATTGATTATATAGGTATTATAATTAATATGACATGTTAATATACTGTCCTAAGATGTTATTAGGGCTGGTAATGGTCGGATTTAATTATTTATACCTGATGATACATGTTAATTATGAAACTAGGTGCTAGTTGGCATGTAAATTGCTAGTTTAACAACTAGTTTTCAAAATTAAATGTAAAAACGTTTTTGGGATGTTTGTAAGTGATTTTTAAAGATTAAATATCAGGTCTGGACATGTTTTAAATTTGGTTTTAATTCTGGTCCATGACAATTTAATTGATTAATTTTAAAATCACTTAAAACTATGTCTAGTTTGTGTTTGTTACATGTTTAATCAACATTGTTTGTTTTGTTTTGATTAAAATGATAAAAACACATTTAGATTAAAAATGGTACAGAATATTAAATCAATGTTTATGGACTTATTTAGATTATTAAATGACTCATAAAATTGATTTAAATGTTTGTGCATTTTATGGCATTACATAAGCATTAAACAACTAGTTTTTGTTGTTTGTTTGTTTTTGCATGAATGCCGTGTACTATATATGTGTTCTTCATGATTTTATTTTTAATTCATGTTAGCACATATTATATGCATTTTTAATGTTTATGGGCTGTATGACATAAAATTAAAAATGGCAAAATTGAAAATTATACTAGAGTTGATTTATAGCACAAATCTAACTAGTTTGTGTTTTGGGCTTTTAAGAGAACTTATTCAATAAGAGGATTTAGTCCATTGGGCTTCGGCCCAGGCCCATCACGGGGTCATCTCTTAAAGCTTCAAGTACATAATTTCCATTAATGGGCTTGGCTAAATCTAATTAAAATTGGACTTTGTTTGATCCATGAATGCTATGTATATTTATTTGCTTGTTTGGTGTGATGAATGGATATGCATGGTGCATTCATGGGCCCTGGGTTTTTGTAATTAAATATGGCCTGCGAGCCATTATATTTTATTGTAAAAGTTTCATTTATTTCTTAGAATAGAATATATTTGAAGACTTTGTAAATCAAGACGAAGCCCACCGGAGTGGAGAAGCCCAACTCGAAGATTCTTATGTAATAGTATAGAATCTTAGTTGTAGGTTTTTGGGCCCGTGTTTGTCACGCTTTACTTTATGCAATTATATATATATGCATGCTATGTATGGATGACAAAGCGTATGCCATGTAAGCCGTAATAAAATGAATCCCTAAAATAGTAAGTCACAAAGTTGCCTTCCTAATTCGAAACATGTCAAGGCATCGATCATCGGTCACGTAGACTAGGAGTCCTAGATGCGCCCGATTATCTTTGTGAGGCATGGGTTGTGAATGTAGGTTGGACTTATCATGGAAAGGGATGCCCGGACCTAGGCAACTAATAAATGGGTTGTGCTATAACATCTTAAGATGTTAGCCCATTTGATCCAAGAGTCATGTACGAGACATGATTGGAGTTTTCCTACCTAAGTAACTTAACTTGTTAGGTGTACAAGCTCAGCTTGACTAATAAGTTGTTGTGAAAAGTGGATCTTGGCCCACATAAAATCACTAACGCGAATTATTTAAAGGGATATTAATTCGGTTTGTGGGATCATAAATAAGACCTCATTTAATCTTGCTAAATTTTATTGTAGATTGAAAATGGCATCTTCAAACAATAATTTCTCATTGCGATCGGTCCTTGAAAAGGACAAATTGAATGGCACCAATTTCATAGACTGGTCTCGAAACTTAAGAATAGTTCTTAAGCAAGAGAAGAAGTCGTATGTTTTGGATGCACCCTTGCCTGATGAACCAGGAAGGAACGCCTCTGCGGTTTAAAAGGAAACTTTTGAGACCAAGAAGAGCGACTCCAATGATGTGACCTGTCTGATGCTGGCCACTATGGTGCCTGAATTGCAAAAGCAATTTATGGACCAAGAGGCTTATGCGATCATGGTGCACCTCAAGGAGATGTTCCAAGAGCAAGCTCGTCACGAGAGGTTCGTGACAACAAAGGCTTTAATTTCTTGCAAGATGGCTGAGGGTACTCCTATTAGTACCCATGTACTCAAGATGAAAGGGTATCTTGATACTCTTGAGAAGCTTGAGGTACTAGTGCCAAAGGAATTGGCCACTGACTTGATCTTAGGATCATTGCCTGCTGCTTATGATCCATTTGTGATGAATTATAACATGCATGCAATGAACAAGTCGGTCACTGAGCTTCATGGGATGCTTAAGAATGCTGAAGAAACATTCGAAAGACCAATCCCGTACTAATGGTTCAAAAAGGAATAAAGAAGGGACCTGCTAAGGGAAAGGGAAAGGGAAAGGGAAAACCCAAATCAGTTGGGAGTGCACCTCAGGCCCAATCCAAGCCCAAGGCGTCAAAACTCAAAGAGAGTGAGAGCACTTGCTTCCATTGCAACAAGATAGGGCATTGGAGGAAGAATTGCGCTCTCTTTAAGGAAGAACAAAAGAAGAATGGAGCCAAGGCGTCCAGTTCTGGTATTTTTGTTGTTGAAGTTAACCTTTCTATTTCTACCACTTGGGTATTGGATACCGGTTGTGGTTCTCACATTTGTTCAAATGTGCAGGGGTTAAGAAATAGGCGGTTACTTGGGAAGAATGAAGTGGACCTCCGTATGGGGAATGGAGCACGAGTTGCTGCCATGGAGATAGGCGACTATCACCTCACTTTACCTTTTGGACTTTGTATTGTTTTGAATAATTGTTATTATGTGCCTGCTATGAGCAGAAACATTATTTCAGTTTCATGTTTGGATAATGATGAATTTGATTTTGTTATTAAAAATGGCAATGCTCATATTCGTCGCCAAGGCATTTCTTATGGCAATGCCATGTTGCAAAATGACCTTTATATCCTTGATTTACAAAACAAAGAGTCCATATACAACATTAATACAAAGAGGGTTAAATCAAACGAATTGAACCCTACTTACTTCTGGCATTATCGCTTAGGACATGCAGACGAAAAATGCATTTCAAGACTCCACAAAACTGGAGTGCTTGGGTCATTCGACTTAGAGTCTTATGATACATGCGAGCCATGTTTGCATGGAAAAATGACAAAGAGTCCTTTTAATAAAAAAGGCGAGAGGACTAATGGCTTATTGGAACTAATACATACCGATGTATGTGGACCTTTAAGTACACATGCTAGAGGTGGTTTGAGCTACTTCGTGACATTCACAGATGACTTCAGTAGATATGGCTATGTCTATCTAATGAAGTACAAGTCTGAAACTTTTGAGAAATTCAAAGAGTTTAAGAATGAAGTAGAAAACCAACTTGGCAAAAGTATAAAAGCCATTCGATCAGATCGAGGTGGCGAATACTTAAGCCAAGAGTTTGACAGTCATCTAAAGGAGTGTGGTATTATTTCACAGCTCACTCCTCCTGGAACACCTCAATGGAATGGTGTGTCCGAAAGGAGAAATCGAACTCTGTTGGACATGGTTCGATCTATGATGAGTCAAGCTAATCTTCCTATCTCTTTTTGGGGTTATGCATTAGAAACTGCTGCGTTTCTATTGAACCGTACTCCAACTAAAGCAGTTGAGAAGACACCATACGAGGTATGGACTGGGAAAGAACCCAATATGTCTTTTCTTAGGATTTGGGGCTGTGAAGCACATGTTAAGAAATTAACATCTGAAAAACTAGAGTCCAAATCCACTGTCTGCTTGTTTGTAGGTTATCCTAAAGAAACAAAGGGATACTACTTTTACTCACAAGCCGAGAACAAAGTATTTGTTGCTCGCAAGGCTGTTTTCTTGGAAAAGGAGTTCCTTCTCAAGAAAGACAGTGGGAGTAAAGTAGAACTTGGAGAAATTCAAGCACCACAAACTCCTATAGAGGATGGTTTGGAAATGGGATCAAGTTCACAACCAGTTGTGGAACAAGAACTCATTACACAAGAACCTAGAAGGTCCGGTAGGGTACGTCAGGAGATTGAGAGATATGGATTTCTAATCACTGACAGTGACACTATTGAGTTAGTAGATCGTGAGGATCTTACTACCTACCGAGAAGCTATTGAGAGCCCAGACTCGGAAAATTGGCTTGAAGCCATGAAATTCGAGATGCAATCAATGTACGATAACCAGGTTTGGACCTTGGTTGATCCACCGGAAGGTGCTAAGGTAATTGAGTGCAAGTGGCTATTCAAACTCAAAGCTGATAAGACCTACAAAGGTAGACTAGTAGCAAAAGGTTTTCGACAAACTCATGGTGTAGACTATGACGAGACCTTTTCGCCTGTAGTCATGCTCAAGTCCATTAGGATCTTGCTTGCCATAGTTGCATATCATGATTATGAGATATGGCAGATGGATGTCAAAACTGCTTTCCTCAACGGAAATTTACTTGAGGATGTGTATATGACACAGCCTGAAGGTTTTGTCAATCCCAAGCATCCTAAAAAGGTTTGTAAGCTTCAAAAATCTATTTATGGATTAAAGCAAGCATCCCGAAGTTGGAATCTTCGTTTTGATGAGGCAGTCAAAGAATTTGACTTCATCAAGAACGAAGATGAGCCTTGTGTGTACAAGAAGGTTAGTGGGAGCATAGTAGTATTTCTGGTCCTATATGTGGACGACATCCTTCTCATTGGGAATGACATTCCAACATTGCAAAAGGTTAAGCAATGGTTGGGAAAATGTTTCTCAATGAAAGACTTAGGTGACGCCGAGACAATACTTGGTATTCGAATCTATAGAGATAGATCGAATCGGCTCTTGGGACTAAGTCAAGAAAAGTACATAGACAAAGTACTAAAGCATTTTAGTATGGGAGACTCAAAGAAAGGGTACATACCTTTGGCTTTGGGAGTTCCTTTGACTAAAGAACAGTGCCCTAAAACCAAAGAGGAAAGGGACAACATGAGTAGAATCCCATATGCATCTGCTATTGGATCTATCATGTACGCTATGTTATGTACTAGGTTGGATGTTGCTCATGCACTGAGTATAACCAGTAGGTTTCAGCAAGACCCTGGTGAGAAGCACTGGTCTGCTGTAAAAGGGATCCTGAAGTACCTGCGAAGGACTAAGGATCACTTCTTGGTGTATGGTGGTCAAAAAGAGCTCGTCATACAAGGTTATGCCGATGCTGCTTTTCAGACCAGCACTCAGGATTCTAGATCGCAATCTGGGTTTGTTTTTATTTTGAACGGTGGTGCTGTCAGCTGGAGAAGCTCGAAGCAAGAAACCGTTGCCGACTCAACTACAGAATCTGAGTATATTGCAGCAAGTGAGGCTGCAAAAGAGGCTGTTTGGATTAAAAATTTTATTACTGGATTAGGAGTGGTCTCAAGCATCCTAGATCCTTTAGAAATTTTCTGTGACAATAACGGGGCCATTGCACAGGCCAAGGAGCCCCGGTCACAGCAAAAATCCAAACACATACTCAGGAGGTACCACTTGATCAGAGAAATCATTGATCGTGGGGACGTCAAGGTTAGCAAGATATCAAGTGAAGATAATGTAGCAAATCCTTTGACGAAACAGTTACGTCCAAATCTGCACGAAGCTCATTTGAGAGCGTTCGGTCTTAGGGCTATGCCTAATTGGGACTAGTGCTAATGGGAGATTGTTAGTGTAAGCCCTAGCCCCAATGCATTGTAACGAAACACTTGAAATTAATAAAATGAGGCATTAGTTTTATCTTTTATATTCCTGTGCATATCAATTGATAAAACTATTCAAGAATGTTGTTTCGGTTTAAGTTATCATGTGTGAGGCACATGGATTGTAAGACCTTGAAACAAATGAGACTTCATTCTAAATATCCCTAGTCAGTCATTGTTATGGGAATAACAAATGAATTAAGACTAGTATGCTCTCTCTGATATTATGAGTCCTGTCTTACGGATCATTAGGACAAGAGTGTCAATCAGAGATCATAGATACATGTTAAAGAATATGGTATCTGGATTCGATCCGCTCATGAGAACACTACATGGTACAAGTCATAAGTGTTTCTCATATGCAAGTTTTGTATCGGAGTTCTTAGACCTGAAATCTCTATGAAACTCTTTATGAATTACTGTGTACTTTGACATACACCTAACGTGCTCGTAACAGAGTGACAAGTACGGGTATGATTGGGTATGCATTAATTCATGTTAGAGAGCATGAGAGAAGTGAAGGGATTACCCCTCTCAATAAGAGAGAAAATATCATCGGCCACTTGATCAGTGAACTGAGAAGTGTATGGCCATACCGAGATGAAATAATGAGTAATCATTATTTATCTGAGAGTTCAGTGTCACTGGAATATCAAGAAAGGAATTAATAAATATAAGGATGACTAGTTCCATGCCTTATATTAATTCTGATATTTATGGGTAAGGGACTATGCAAAATTGCATTAGGTCACCAAATGCCATATGCATTTTCATTTAATTTGGAATGCTATAATATCTTGCTAGAGAATATATATAGCCTTTGAATTAATTTATTAATTCATTGCCAACATTAAATAGACCTATAGGATCGCACACAAAGCATTGGGCTTAAAATATTTAAATTAAGTATTGGGCATTAATTTGGGCTTTTAATTAAAGTCAAATTAATGTATGTAATGGGTTATAAAATTGCTATTGGGCTTTGGTCCATGAGAGAGAGAAATTCAGCCCATAAGGTTTAATTTCAATTAATTAAATGTCTTGTGTTAATTTAATTAATTGAGTATTAAAGCCTAAAGAATTTTAATTGAATTAATTCACTTGATAATTGGATGGTGTGGCCGAAATTCCAAGATAATGTCAATGGAATTTCGGCACATGATTAATTCTTTTATTAAGTGATTTAGTTAATTATTATGTCTTACATTTATCTTAGATTAAATCAAAAGGATTATCTTGGATTAAATGTATTATTTTAAGGAGTTTTAATCAATATATATTTCTTAATTTAAAGAAGTGATAAAGGCTAAAATTAATTATCTTTAGATAATATTAATTATCTTGAGGTAGTGGTTTTTGGATTGATCACTTGAGAAAATGAAAAGAATATATATTGAGGTAGAAAAAAACGTGAAACCCTAAGATATTCTATGGTTTTGGCGTGAAACCCTAATTCTCTCTAAAGTTGGCGTGAAAATCTCTCTCTCACATTTTCTCTCTTGGCCGAAACACACAAGAGGAAGAACTCTTTCTTGCTTTCTTGTGTTCTTGGGCATTAATAGCACCTAAAAGAAGTACAAGATCAAAGTCTTGTAGCTTCAAACTATAACCATTACACAATACCGAAAAAGAGAGCTAGCAATCTCGTTTTTAAGCCGTCGGTGCAAGTGTGTGTGTGAGAATAGAGGGAGTGGCGCAAAAGGCTGTTCCTTGGCATTGGTGATCGAGAACTAAGGTGGATAAAGGTATCTTGGTTGCTGGACATCACAAAATCAAAGAATAAAAAGGCATCATCTATTGTAAGTTTCAAAACCCTAAATTGCATGTTTTCGTTCCTAGTTTTGGATATGTATGGTATGCATGATAAAATTTTTGTTTTTCCGCTGTGCTATCATGATTATCATACCATGTCATATTCTATCAAATGCAACACATTGAAAAGTGAAATCACCGTAGAGGAAACCTATCTCTGTAAGTGGATACAATAGGCTTGCCCAAAAAGGATACAGTGTATAGCGTTTTATAAAGTGAATTCGGTGTATTCTATTTTTCTCGAATAGAATAGAGTATTATGTTGAAAAGTAAATATACCGCATTTACTTATGCAATCTGAATACAACATATTAAAAAGTGGAATCACCGTATTTACTCCATGTATCTTTTGCACTTTGTTTTATCGTAATAGCAAATTATAGTTCATGCGTTGAATCAGCGTTTGACAAAATTTAGTTCATTGCATTCGATTTGAATTAATCAATACATTGTTTTAAATTTTCCCGAAAATATTAATTAAAAGCATTGAAAAATATGGAAAAATTAGAATAGTATTAAAAAAACCACTTTTGACTGAAATAGATACAGTTTTGATTAAGGTCCCCAAACTGAATTCACAGTATTTGCATTTTGTTGAGATTGTATACAATGCATTCTCTCATTGCATTAGTGAATATAATTATCATTATGTATTAACAGAGTACATTGTATTAAACAATTTAAATACCGAATACATTGGATTAACGTTGTTCAAAATTTAATTCATTGCATTCGGTTTTATTAAAATAATAAAATATTAATAAAAAAATATATAAAATATTAAAAAAATTAAAGATTATTGGAAAAATAACATTTTACCAAATATGAAACGGTGCATTGGATCATTGCGTTAGCGAATGATCCACTAAATTTGAGTCACAAATCATTTCTGCTTGTTTTGATTGACCGAACGAAATACAATAAATAATACTACAAGAAAAAACATCTAATATTAATAAATAAACAATAAATGAAATAAGTTAGTAATAAGATTTGAAAATAAATTAACAAATAAGCTAATCTAATTAATTAACATTAATAGAAATATAATATATTACACTAATGGAAACAATAAAGCAAACTTAAATGTTAATTTCACTTTTCGTCATTTGCATAACCATTCAAGATGCCAATGACCGCCAATTAAATTCAAATGACCGGTTCAATGCCTTTTATTTATTTTGGGAAAAGTTTACATTACATTCAATTAATGAAGCATGTGAATTCAATATATTCACTTTGTAAATTAGCACATTGTCATCTAAATAAATTGCTTCATCTTTAAGATAAACTGAATACATTATATTCTAATTTGAAAAAATGAATAAATTAGATTCATTTTGTGCTCATATTGAATATAGAGTGGTATATTTGGGTAAATCTGCATACATTGTATATACTTTGTTACTAATCGGTAAAATGATTTCTTTGTATAAACTTTGGCATATCGAATTCAACTATTCAAATGTGTCAAATTGAATCGTGTGTATAGATTTTGAGAAAAAATAAATACACTGTACTCAACTTCCGGCGAACAATAAACCCGAAACTAAGTACTGTACAATGCTTGTTGTGCAAACACAATTGGTAAGGAGATGAATAAACCAAATATTTAGATTTACAAGCATTGGCTGACAAATAATAAAAAATTAAGGTATACAATGCACGAACGCAGTCGCCATCATTGAGTTAACCAACCACCGTATTATATATTTGTAATTGTAATAGTAGTAATGCATACTAAAACGAGGCAAATCATAATAGGCTTAATATGCAAAACAGCTTGCATTACTAAAGCCCATTCCGTAGTACCTTAAGAATTGGGCCTTACATTATTTATTTGAATTTTCGTTACTCAAGTCCAGGACAAGTTTCACATCAATATTTAGAAATTGCAGCCTTGTGCTACTCAGATTCGAGGAGGAGACAATATAAGTTAATGAAAAGTGACTTTGCTCTACCAAATCTGGTTAGAGAATTTAAAAATAGGGATGATTTGGACTTGATTGCATAACATAATATTAGTGAAGCTATTGTGGTCTCGTATGATGTTGGCACAATACCATGGGTTGTCCCAAATCAAAATAGTATTGTACTGGATTATGTAATATTGAAGGTTTTGGTAGGGATGATCACGGGGCGGGGAATCCCCGAAATTTCCCCTTGCAGGGACGGGGGGAAAAAATCCCCGTCCTAAAATCAAGGACGGGGAATGGGGTATCTGCCTCTTGGGGATCCCCGCCCCGTAAAAAAAAAATATATTTTTTTATTTTAAAATATAATATTTTATAAATAATTAAAATTAAAATATAACTTAATTTTATAATTATTAAGTTTTAAATTATACTTAATTTTAAATTATTATTGATTTTAAATTTTTATTTATTAAATATTATATTTTAATTTTAATTATTTATAAAATATTATATTTTAAAATTAAAAAAAATCGGGGGACAGGGAAAATTCCCTCCTCGATATTGGTGGCGGGGGCGAGGGCCGAGAATCCTCACCACTGGCAGGGGAGTGAGTGGAGGAGAATTCTCCATAGCCCCCACCTCGCCCTGCCCCGTGATCACCCCTAGGTTTTGGTTGTAGGGCAACAGAGCAAGTAAACAGGGGAGTTAATGGAGCTGCTGCAAGCTAAATCTTCTTGTACAAGAGTTGTAACACCCTTACTGAACCAACAACTATTTATTCAAGTTGTAAGCCGAATTTTTTTTACCAAATAAACTCTTAATTACAAATTCTCAAACAAAATACATATTCCCAAATCAAGTTTGTTGTTGACCTATAATTGTCCAATTTTACAAAAATTAGGCAATATAATATCTTAAATATTCATTAAACCAACCTGAAAATTCAAACAATTCATAGCCCTTCAAGGGCACAATAATTCATAAATAACTTGTACATGCATTCCAGATCTCTACATTCATACGTACTGAATTAAACCCATTTTATGATTGATTTCGTATATACACATATAACAATATACAATTCTGATAAATAATTCTTCACTACTTCACTACAATCTTTATCACATATATATACATGCCAGGATAAAACTTTTAAACTATATCACTCCTTTCTCAAAATTGCTCATCCGTTTACTATTGCTCCAAACACTCTTCAGTACCTGGACGCAGTAAATACTACGTGCTGAGCATTAAAAATGCTCAGTGGTGACTATGAATCGAAGAATTTCCCAAACAAGCATAATCACAATAATTATACTAAATTTCATTAATTTCTTATTATCAAAACACCTTTCAACATCTTTAACATTATCTTTAAGGCATTACTAAAATTTTGTCAAACTTTTCACTTTGGTCCTACTTTTCAACTATTTACAAAAATATCATTTTTACAATTTAATTACAAAATTTTCATTACTTTTCTTATTTTCACCCTTTAATTGACTTTTGACATATATAGCAATTTATTGGGCTTGACTTTGACTTTTCAGATATAATTTCTTATCTAATCATTCGGATACTATTATCAGTTCATTTGACATTTTACACTATCAATTGCCACTAATATGGCGAATTTTCAATTCAGTTCTCAGCTTTTTTTTTCAATTACTTACAGAATTACCCTTTTATACTTTAATTACGATTTTGCCATTGGTTCATTTATATTCACTTTGACTTTATCAATTATTTATCAAAATACAACTATTAATGCTTTTAACATTCAATAATAAGTAATCTTATTACTTTGGTAAACTTTTTAATTAAATCTTTAATCCTTCATTTATTACATAATGTCCCTTTTTACACTTTTTTATTGCAAAATTGCTATATTGACATTTTTAATTGCAAAGTTGTCATTAACCTACTCATTTTTACTTTTCATTTGTCTTTTGGCTTACAAAATTTCTGTTCGATTTTTGTTTGAACTTTTTATGCAATATTTCATTTTTGGTCCTTAATTTCTCAAATAATTACAAAATTGCCATTTTTGGATTTTAATTACGTTATTGTCATTATTTCACTCATTTTTCACTTTCAAATTATTAATTGGCATACAATATACCAATTGGTCATCATTTTGACTTTTTTCATATGAAATTTCACTTTAGTCCCTTTTTCCTTATAACTTTGAATAACCTTTCAATTTACACTACAAAAAAACTGTTAATTAGCGACGACAAGTTTCGTCGCTAATTAACAAAAAGCCGTTGCTAAATTAAATTTACGATGCCACGACGAACAGTCGCTAAAAGGCCAGTCACGAATATATTAGCGATGGATTTCAAATCAGTCGCTAATTTAGCGACGAAAAATCTCATCGCTAATTTTTTTTCGTCACTAATTTATATTCCTAATTAGTCACTGAATTATAATAATAATATTTAACGACTACATTTTCCGTCTCTAATTTAAAATTTTACTGTAAAAGTTAGCGACGAAATATTAGTCGCTAATTATTTCTTCAATTATATCTATTACACATTGGCGACAAGTTTTCTGTCGCAAATCCGTCACTAAATTATTTCATAATTGAAACTTTTTTGCTTTATTTTAAAATTTTAATCCTGCATACAATGATCGCTATTTATTTATTTTCATCCTATACATAACAATAATCTTACACATATTTATTCCAAATTAGAATATATTTCAAAATACACAATTTAAAAAATATATATTATAATAGTTTGTAATTCAACTTTCCTATTAACTTCGAACAAATTATGAAATGTTGCAAATTACAGAGTGCAATTAGGTAATTTCTCAAACATTTTTTCATATACTTCAAAACAAATAACATGTGTATTGTGTATTCAGCATATCAAGGGATACAAAAACAATATATTAACTGAATACTTCAGCATATCAAGGGATACAAAAATAATATATTAAAAAAAAGAGGCTAATTTCTTCGTCCAAGAGCTACAGCAATGCCACCAGTAACCACTCCCATAGTTGTTACAGCAATGCCTATGCCAATTATACCATATGTGAAAAAAATAATAATAATAATCAGCAGCTCCACTGAGAGATGGAATTCATTGCTTTACAAAACTAAAAAAACAATAACTTGCCAATACTTTCTAGATCAGTTTGATAAAATGTTCAATCCTCTGTGCCCTTCATTCATTACCATTCTATTTTGAAGAGAGCATAAAGAAAACCTTAACTAATTTTCTTATGATTCATGAGTAAAGGAAGTTAACAGTTTCACTTACAGCTAAATTAATGTTTGAAGTTCTAGAAAGATGGTAATAAATCAAATTAATAGTTTCACTTACAGCTAAATTGATGCATAAGAGAACCCACCAGCAGATGGGTTTGACTGACTACATAACAACAGATCAATACACACTTTAATCATCAAAGGCATCAATGTGATATCATGTAAAATGTCTATCTTTTAGTATGTGTTTTTCTCTTATTTATGTAGTTAAGTATGTAATATTATATGTATTTTTATATGTTTATGTCCAATTTATGTGTTTATGTTTTTTTTTAGGAAAAAAGTTGGTGAAGTGTGAAGAAAATAAAGAATCTAGTGAAGTTTCGAAGAAGAAGATCACGAGTCGTGAAAGGGCTCACGACTCGGCAACAAGATCACGAGTCGTGAAAAGCTTCACTAGCCGGCATCAGGCTCACGAGTCTAGAAGAATAGAAGAAGGGATCACGACTCGTGAGGAGGCTCACGAGTCGGACAATGCACATGTTCCTCAAAAGTTGTATCTTTTGCACCCGATCTTTCAACCATACATTATGTCCTCTCAAAGCAACCTTTCATGATTTCTTAAGGGACATATCTGTAGAGTCAAACTCTATATATATGGGAGAAAAACTCTAGAGGAGGGGATGAAAAAAAATTAAAGAATTCTTTTACTGTTTTCTTAAGAACATTTTTTAGTTTGTTTTGGACATTTCTTTTACTTAGTGTTTAGAGGATGACCAAAGAACAAAGCCAAAGGAATAAAAGATTTATCAGAAGGTCAAAATAGAAAGTAAACCCTGGGGAGTGATGTTTTCTTTTCTCTTATTTCATCTTTATTGTAATTTTGTTTGTGACTAAGTTCTTTTGGTACATTATAACTATTTAATTTAAGTTGTTATTCATCTATTTATCTTTGTCTATTGAATGTTTATTCTTTTTATGTATGAAGTATGATTTAGATTTATTTTAGTGCTTTAATTTGCTCATTATGCTTGATCACCATAATTAGCATGTTAGTCATTTAATTCACAATGAGAGTTGGAATTCTTTGATGAAAAGTCAAATAAATTTACTTGAAGCATTGAATTCACTTAGAGATAAGGAATTCACTTTGAGGGGTTAAAGAATTAGCATTGAACTTCATAGTTTTTATTTATCTCTATAATGACATGAGAATGCTTATAGACTCTAAGTAAGAACATCTTTATTGACAATGAGAATTGCTTTAAAGAATCTTGGCTAAATTCTCCAATCATATCATTCATATATTTGTTAAATGATTCAAAGATGAAATTGTTTATTTGGTTATAATGTATGTTCATCCTATCTTTTAAGTAATCTATTATTCAAAATTAACTTAATATATTTTAAGTAGTTTAGTATTTACATTAATTGCATGATTCCAATTAAAATCATTACCTATCCATTTACTTGTTATATCAATACAAAATTTACCCCATTCCCTTTGGAATGATACCCTACTCATCCTATACGCAGTCTAGTGAGACTAAAGGTTCAAATAAATCCTTCATCATAATGCTAATTATGGACTGGATAGAACAAATAAACATCAGTATTTACAAATATCATGACAAGTCTAAGGCTCAAATAACAGACAAAACATCCTAATTACAATGCCTTCAGTCTGTCAGCAATTTGTTTTTATTGTTGTTGAATTCAAAGAACAATCTTAGGAACATTTAATTACATGTAAGTAAGGTTCTAATGAATATGATGGGTCAATAAAAGAAATATATAAATGCAGATATACAGAATTAGCAGCTGCAACTCCTATATTTCACATGTAAATAAATTATGGCAAGGTATAAACAGAACCTGGATTAGATAGAAAAACAGATGCAGCAACTTTGGCTCTTGGATGACTCCGTTTATGTTCCACTAAATCACAAATGCAAACTCTGAGCTGAGTTTGTAGATTCTTGATATCACAAATGCAAACTCATGATCTGAATTTCAAATCCCTGAACATAAATTCTCAATCTCTAAACATAAACCTCCATCTTTATAGTAAAAATCTCATGTGGCCTGCACGATGCTTTTAAAATGAGCTACTTTTTGATTTATATAACATAAGGAGGAGAACCTTAATGTTTAGTCGAATGAAGCAAGCAAAACATCTATAAAGCATTTTATCATCTCAAATCATTACATCTATCAAATGAACATCTGCAACTAAAAATAATTTAAATGAATAGAATATTGTCAATTTTTTTTTCTAACATTGTATCTTTAGAAAATCATTCTTTAGGTTTTAAAAGAACATAATTTATAATTTAAAGAACTTATGGATTGTATTTTAGTGTTACAGCCATCAAAGTCTCACATTAGCATGGAACAAATGAAGAATTACATATAAATATGCTATTACAGTTTCTTGGTAGAGTCTCTCACCAAGATAGTTCCCTCTATCAAAGTTGTTACAGGATATCGAGCAAGTTTATCAAAGAGCCTCTAGTCATTTCTGAATTTCAGTTTCCTATATCTACTAACCTACCTCGTGTTAAAGCAAAGCCCCTGTTCCTTTAAACAAAAAGTACCAAGCCACATGAAAAATTTAGGGAGAAAAAAAATCATAATTTGTCCCTGGATTATATATCATAATAATAAGCGTTGTACTTTAAAGTCGCCAAAGAAAATTTTTGTATTCATGCAAATACTGAATCACCAAAACCCAAAAACTAATTAAAAAAAGAAAAAGGTCAAACTATTAAATTGGAATAACCTCTTGATGAAATAAAACCACCTCAAAGTGAAAAGCTCTCAACTGATTATAATCCTCATCAGATTCTAATCCTCATCTTAACTTCAATCGATTTAATAAGAATAAGAATAAAATAAACAAATAAAAACACAAGTTCATCAGGTTATAGGAGCCATGCAGTCACAAAATGAAATTGACAGCACTGCAAATGCTCAATGCTTTTAAAATTTGCATACCTCCACTCTAGGATGTTGTTTTCTGCCAAGTGCATCAACAAGAGCAAGCACAAGCCTTGGATAGTGAAGAATTTTAATTGCACCACCCAGATCTGTTGGCATCTGCATAAAATTAAAAGCTGCCCAGCAAACTCGAGGATGAGCATCTTGGAATGATGTCAAAAGGATATTCACAACTTGATTCAAATAATCATCCAACAATATCTGCAGCTGTATAAAGAAACAAGAGAATGTTGATCAGCAAAATTCAAATAACTGTATTCAAATTAATGAAAATCAACAAGTCCATCATTGTTTTTGAAAAGAATGTGCATCTGAATTGAAAAGCTTTTATAAAGCCATAAGGTAAGGTAGTTAATCAAGAAATAATTAACTACTACGTGGCAATTAATCCCCAACCAGGTGAAAGAAAAGGGGAAATCTTCTTAATTCTCACAACTTCCTGCATAGGTATTTAAACTATCATTCATCCAAATCTAAAGTCAAAGAAACCTTCAGATTTCTGAATGATGGAATCCATTTACATATGTTACATGAATCACTAACAAGATTTTGATATGTTCTAAGGAAACTCAATATCTTTTATAGTATCGATTATAAAAACTTGAAGTAGTAAAATCTAATTACATTTCAAGCACCGCAACAAAATAAATGGAAAATTAACTTTACCATTTCAGCCGAGCAATCTTTCAAAACAACACCAAGCATTGTAATTCCCGCATGGCGAGTCTGCCAGTCTTGTGCGTCCATATAAACTGGCAACAGTTTAAAAACAATGGGCACAATATTGTTCTTACCTAAAACAGTTGACATCTGGTTCAGGCACTTTATTCCACAGTGATAAGTGTCTGTCTTCCCAGCATTATCACCCTCAACACTTCCCATTTCATACCAAGCAGAGTCATCTAGAATACCAATTAGCATTCTCATTAGGATACATAACAACTCGGCCATGCTTTTAGAAGGTAGCAATTGCATTGCCAGCTGTGAATCTTGTGCTTGTAATAAAGCCATCAGGAGTTGAATGGCACAATTTTTTGTTTCATCTCCCAAACTTCCACCCTCTGCAATCTTAAGCACATAAAAAACTAATCTATGTAGACAATCAGACAGGGCGTAGTTACTTTCTATTAGAAGTAGCATTAATACAATATGAAGTGAATCCTAGAAAAAGAAGTAGCATTAATACAATATAAAGTGAAGTATGGTTAAATCACAACAAAACCCAAAAACTGAATCCTAAAAAAAGAAGCCTACAATTTCGTTCAGTGAAATAAAGTTAAATTATAATTGGTGGGTTAATCAGACAATAGAATTTTACAGGCATTCATGGTTTAGAAAGGAAAATTAAAGCATTATATCATACAATGGGACAGCACCCCACAATATCGACTGACCAACCCAGCCACAAGCAGGCATACAGGAAGATGATCAGGAAATCTGCACACCAGCTTCAAAGGAGAGTGGGCAGACCTGGAATAAGAGAAAAGAAAGTAAAGATAAGAACATTGATAATGTATAAAACCCAAGTGAGATAAAAGAAAGAAGGAGATGAAGCGAGCAGAGCCATATGAAACAAAATTATAAGGACAGAGACAAAGTAATCTTGATGGCTCAAAAACAAAAATCAGAAACGATAATGAAACAAGCAGAGAAAACAACTCTCTCAATCATTTAAATAGAGACCATAAAATAATCTGAAATAATTATAAATTATGCAATTTAAACCAAAATAATTTCCAATGCAAACATTAATAAGTTGATAGATACCCGTATCAAGTTCTTCACGAACATGATTGTCTTTTATTGCATCAGATTACTTTTATGCATATGATAATCCACTTTATCAATAAGAAAATGTCACAAAAAAATAAAATAAAATAAATTATGTAAAATATCAGTGGACTTCTAATTAGCAGATGCAGACAACCAGTTAACTCTACATCATCTGCCTTAGGTTATTTGAAATTTAAAAGTTCATTTGAATGCAAAAGAATTGGAATCAATGTCTAGTAAGAAATAGGAGAAGTTGTTGACTTAATCCAAGGAACTTGATTACTATATCTGTGTGTATGTTGCAGTTGACATTTTATACGAGAATCAGTTATTATTTCCAAACACAGGACTTTGTTATTTGTTAACACCAAGTCTAAAATATCCAGTTGAATATACAGTTAGTACCACACATTATGCTTTTCTAGTAAACATGTTCTCTGCATGATGTCAAGTTACTTCCTAAATCAGTACTTCCAATAGTCTATTCTCCAATAATGGACAAGTAATGAATAATTTGTAATTGGAATAACCTGACCACTTAAGCTTTTGGGATGATAGTTCGTTCAAAAGGCTCATGATAAAGATTAGCTTCACTAAAATAAAGGCCAACATCTAAAAGCGAACAAGCAAATTCATCAACATAAACACCTCATATTTTTTCATCAAAAACAAGAAAATAATTCCTTAATAATTATAATCCCTAAACAGATAGTAAAACTAACTTTTCTAACTTAAAAAAAAACTGATTTAAAAAAGATTAAATCAAAACAATTCTTATATTTGGATTGTCTTGACAACATCACTTGCAGACAACTTGAGCTTGAGTTAGTTTTATCATACCAAAGAGACGGACATCTGAAAAGATACTAAATGAAACCAAAACAATATTTTAAGACCATTGCTGTGAATACAATCAAAATAAAGTGAACTATGGAGAGAAATTTTTGGCAAATGTTCTCTGATTCTAGGTGCAAAAAATACATATAAATGATCAGTCTTTTGATTTAGCAGTAAAAATTCAAGAATATCGACATAAGTTCTCGACTTCAAGTAAATTGAGATCTGAGTATCTGTTCTCTTCAGCTTTACTTTCTTTCACTTGACAGAAACAAAGAACAAAATAAAAGGCAAGCAGTATAGAAAGGAAAGGAACAGAAAGAACAAAAAACTTCATTACAACAGTGGTAAGCACATATTCTAATCCAGCTTCAACAGAACATACATTTTTATATTACAAAATATAAAATATTAATTATTTAACAAAAAACAAAAAGCATGTTTAGAAAGAAAAACTCAAGGAACACAGGACATGATATAGATCTTAATAGGAATTGTAGTATACAGCAAAAACTAAAAACATTCAGATAAATCTTCATCTGAAATGCCAAAATTATACTTATATAGTATTACACAGCACACAAGAAATGTTGCACCACTGAATATGAACTTAATAGCTAGCGATAAAGAATCAGTATAAAGACAAATAATAAACAATCAAATGGAAGCAAGCACTTTATAAGAAAAACTTACTTTGAGAGGAATGACATCAACAAGATCGATAGATCCCAAATAGAGGCAATTGAAACCAAGAGCTGAAACCCTAAAACCCCAAACACAAGATTTGGGTCCGATTCTCAATCGAGCTATGGCGACGCAGGTGGTGAAGGATGTCACAGCGACCATAAATCGAGCGATGGATGAGGCAGAAAAGATGGCGGCTCCAAGTGAGAAAAGAAATGAAGAAAGGGAGAGGGATAGATGGTGGCTCAACTGAGAAAAGAAAAGAAAAGAAAAGAAGAACGAGGTAGAGAGGAAAGTGATAATTAGGGTTTCAAAAAGACAAAAAGGTCCTACTTTTTTATTTGTATAATTGGAGATAAATGAAGGATAATTTTGTAAATACATTTAGTATGAGTTTTTTTATTTGTGTATGCACACACACATATTGAAAAAAAATTAATTTTTAATAATAAAATTATTTTTTTATCTTTAATTAGAAATCAATAAAAATAAATCGGTTAAGAAAAAATACTTTGAAACACTAATCCTATATTTAGAATGTGTATAATGGAAAATTTATGAAAGAATTTTTGTATGCTAAATATAATGGTTATAATTTTTTAATATAAATGAAAAATTAAAATTAACAAAAATTACGGGTTAATTAAATAATTAATCCAAAATTATCATACTCTTGATTCTTTCCAACTAAAATTGGGTTAATTAAATAATAAAAAATGTATGGTGCTGCTTATATAAGTAGCTTCATATGTATATTTGAATATTTACAAACTATTATTGTTATCATAACGTAAACGTGCTTAAATAAATTAATAAAGTAGGTTGAAAGGCAAATCCTATTTAAATTAGGATACATGAATTTTCATTTCTTTTGACTAATCATTTTTTTCTAGGTTTATCTAAGGCCTCGAAAGAATCAAATGTCTTCTTAAATTATTATTATTATTATTATTATTATTATTATTATCCAATAAGAAACTTAAATCTTATTATTATTATTTTAATTATTTTAATAATTATTATACATTTATTTGTTTTAAATTCTTTGTCAATAGTTCTTAAATTTTTACTTTAAATTCAAATTATCACTTTAAAATTTTGAAATTATGCAAACAAATCAATCCTAGAACCAGTATCAAAATACTGTACACCCGTATTAAAAGTGCTCTTGCACGATTTCTAATTTTTGGGACATTACAATTAAGTTTGAATTAAAATAATTTAATTATATAACTAGACATTTCAATTATTAAAAACTGAAGTTAATTTAATTAATTAATTCTTATTCAATTAAATAATAAATTAATCTTAAAATCATATACGCATTAAATTGAAACGGTGGAGGGAGGTGAGGGAAGATAAAATGTTATTTTTATATGTAGGTTAAATTTCTGAAATTACTAAAATGCCCGTACCAAATTTCATGATTTTATCCTTGTATTCAATGATAATTTTGTAAATATATATAACTAAATTTTTTTAATAATTTAAAATTTGCTCAAAATTTTAACAAAATAAAAATAAATTATAAATTTTTCATAATCATTTTAAATGAAATAATAAATTTTATATTATTATTATTATATCAATATTTATGTTTATTATTTTTCATAATATGACTATATAATAATTACAATAATTACTTTATTATTATTATTATTATTATTATTATTATTATTATTATTAAAAATGTAAATTTTTTTAATAAATAAGTTTATATTTGGGAATAATCGATAAAGAAATCAATAGAATTCCTAATAATTTAATATTTGATTTAAATTTTATAAAAAAACTAATTACAAATTTTATTATTATTATTTTAAATGAAATAATAAATTTTATATTATTATTTTATAAATATTTATTTTTATTAATCTTGAACATGCAAATATATAATAATCATAACAATTAGTTTATTATTATTATTAAAAATGTAAATTTTCTAAATAAATAACTTTAGATTTTGATATAATTGATAAAATATTATTATCAACATATAAAATAATTTATAATTTTCTGTTACAAAATAAAATATTCATTTCACATGGTCTATATTAAAATTATGTTAAACTATACATAAATCATGTGAGTGAAATTAAAAAAATTATTTTTTAATTTATTTGCGACGGATTAGCGACTAAATATTTTTGTCGCTAATTGTATTACTGTAACAAATTACGATCAGCGACAGGGCGCTATATTTTCCCTCCATAATTACCAACTAAATGTTCGTCGCTAAATTTTCTGGTACTAATTTCATGAATAAAAAATTATAAAATGTAGCGACGAAAATATTTGTTGCTAGTTCGGTCGTAAAACGTGGGGCGTAAACCTCTCGCCAATAATTAGCGACTGTTTATTCATTCCGTCGCTATTTCATCGCAAACAAATAGAAAATATCATCCCCATGACGGAATTGTAAAACAGTCACGAATCCATACCGTAGCTAATTTTAGTCGCTAATTGGCAATTTTTTTGTAGTGTTGGTCCATAATTTCTCATTTATTTTCAAAATTACCCTTTTTACTTAATATTTACAAAATTGTCATTATCTTCACTAGTTTTCATTTCTAACCTATTAATAATCATATAATTTACTAATTGGTCCTCCTTTTAACTCTTTTATGCAAAATTATATTTTAATCCTTGTTTTATACAAAAATCCATTTTTAAACTATTTGATCATTAATTTACCATTTTACTCCTGTAAATCATTTTCTTATCACTTTTGCTCATTAGGTGCAATCTTTGAAAAAATTATAATTTTGACCCACAACTTTTTTTCTTTCAACTAGGTCATTTTTCACTTTTAACTTTATTTTTAGCTTTTGTTTTTAGCATTTTTAACTTATTCTCATTATAATGCCCCTAATATAATCTCGATAGAAATTTCTCAAATAGGATATAAGGAATGTAGACCCCACAGGGCCACCAGACAGACTGAGAAATGATTCCAAAAGACCAAGTCTCACAGATCGGATATCAGAATAGGCAGATACTATGGAGATCAAAGATCCTACCATAGTAAAGCAAGTCGCTATGACTTACATCGCGGTATAGGGTGTCCCTATGGCTAGCCAATTATATCCTAAGCAAGACTTTCACTGCCTGACTATTATTAAGGGCGAAAATCACTTACTTCCAAAATAATTTTTCAGTATTTACCAATTGCAATTACTTTTAAATATTTTTTTTCAGATTTTTAAACACTTTTAATTACTTTCTCAAAACAGTAACTTTTATCAGTCAATTTTCTTTTTGTACTTTAATTATTCAATAATTTTGGCTTTTTCATTTTTCTGACAGTCACTTTTTCAATGCTTTACATGCAGTCTATGAATTATGTCATCATAATTCACCACTTTCTCATTAATTTATGAATTATTCTTTAATAATTCAGTATTTTCATTTTACGCTTCAATTCACATTTTAAACTTTTAACGATTTCTAACTTTTTATGTTCAGTAACATGATTGTTTAGAGTTTTCAATACCTTTATACGATTTGTGAATTATCTTACAATAATTTACCACTTCTTATCGGGTTATAAATTATTTCTCAATAATCCATTATGGTCACTTTACACATTAAACTTTTTACTGTCCTCTTTATATCAATACACTAGTCGGTCAATCTTTTCATCATTTTCGGATAGATTATGAATTATATCAATATAATTCAATATTTTTCACTTAGATTATGAATTATAACTCAATAATTCAATTCATTTTGTACATATTCAAATATTTTCTCTAAAATATCTAAATAAATTTCATAAATTCTACAGAAATTCATGGGTACATATTGTACTTGTTTTATGAATTATTTCACCATGATTCATCAAATTTACATTGTACATAATCGATTATTTATCTCAAAAATATTCAAATAATTTTCATAAATTCTCTAAAAATTTATGGACATTTTAATTTTTGTTTATTATCATTTTAAAGCATAAATTATAAAAAATAACCAAAATACACTTTGTTTTCCCTTAATCATCAATTCGGCCACTAAAAGAATTCCATCTTACAAAATCATTCCAATCAATTTAAGCTTATAAATAGGCTTATTTAAGGTCCAATTACATTACTATAAAGTCAATTTCAATTATTCATGCAATATCATAATTTTCTCTAAGTTACATAAAGGAAAAGTATGCTAAATCAAGGGAAATAGTTAGATTTCATAGTCACTTACCTTTTTCATTTACTTTAACTTCCTTAGGCTTCCTTTTCCATGTCTTAAACCTTAAAAAATCATTCCTTGCCATGAACTTCCATAAGAGGTCAAAATTCCTATCCAAAGAAACACTAAGATATCAATGCTTTTAGCTCATTTTGACCTCAAAAATGGACTCTAGGCACTTAAAAACCCTTGTAACCACTCTTAAAAAAATTAAAACCAATAATTTCTCGTACCTTCAATTGATACCTAAAGCTTTAACCCTTAATTTCTCTTGCTTTCCTTCCTCAAACCAAAGAATAGAGGGCCGAATAATGGTTTAGAGGGATAGAATTAACTTTCTTAAGCTTAAATTTGGTGTGAATGTTAAGTATAATGAAAGAAATTTGAGAGAGAAAGAGACAATGGGAAATTCGGCCAAGAAGAGGAAGAATGAGAGGCTGGAATTTGCTGGAACTTTGCAAATTTTTCCATCTTTTATACTTCCTCTCATGGGCTAAATCTTGGGCTAAGCTAATGGGCTTAACTCATTAATCAAAAGCCCATTAACTATCCAATAAAAGCCCTAATTAATTTCTCTCACTTTTTAACTCCAAATCACTTCAATTTTGATTCCAACATTCTTATTACACCAAAAATAGATTTTATACAAAATTTCAGCCTAATTGAAGTCCGTTATCGTTACGATTCAATCAAATCGGTTCGATTCGATAACTGTCGGTGTCACCTAAAAATTCACTTTTTATCATTAAAATAATCTACATAAAATTTCATTAAGATTTGCAATTTCTGATACGTTTTTTGAGTTCATTCGATATTTTTAAAAATTCGATCAAATTTAGGTCAACCTTTCTACCATAAAAGTTGACTTGATGGGTTTTTCGTATTTTTGACTTTTAGAGGCCTATTTGACCTCGATTTCACTTTAAAATTTAACCCCAGACTCACTATAACCAATGTTTTTTGGCAGTTAAATAAAATATTTTTCACATCCGGATGTACTTTTCAGCCCGGATACACTATTTACCATAAAAAAAATACTATTCATGGCTGACCCGGCGTTCAAGCCATTACAAGAGCAATATCCAGTACTGATGTGGAGATTTTGGCAATCAGTTTCACATTAATACGTGAATTTGTTTTGTTCATGTCATCATATACGGTTTGCTTATGTTACCACTATTAACTTATTTTTCATTTTACTCATTTTATTGTTTTGCATCATAGATTGATGCTTTGGACCGTATTGTATATTGGATATTGTTGATCGATTTTGTTTGAATACAAATGTTTATGCCACGGGACATTTGAGTTTTGCACAAATGAATTAAACTCAATATTGCTTTCTGGTTGTGCGAAAACGTCACACATGTTGTCACTAATTAGTTTGCTTAATTGGATTATTTTGCTGAGATTACACAAGGATTGGCATAACTTGTTATCGGCATATTAGAAAAATATGGCATAAAACATGAAAAAATGATGTAAGTTGTTGTCAAATAAGTTGAACATAAACCATGACATTCACTTTGCAAATTAACAATCTAATCTTTCGCTTTTGGAGAGGCATTAGCATGTTCTTCATTGTTCTTCCCTAAGCACGAGCAAGACGAGTCATCAGATATCACGTTTATAGTGTATGCTGGTTTGTTGGAATGACATCTAGGAACCCTGTCGAACAACCCGATGAATATGTCATATGTCTCAAGTAGTGGTGCATCATCTAATATTTTCTCACAAACGTAATCATATCCTATATATGCAGCAACCCTTTTGATAAGCTTAGCAACTTCATTCCTTACAGTAGTAAACTTTTCCCTTGCTGCATTGTACATCGCCTATAAGCTTGCAGGCGAAGCTGGCAGAGAGAGGTTCCTTTTGATATTCTTTTTTGGAGTCTTGTCCATGTCGGTAATTCTTGTGATTGTGTTGGATGGAAGAGTAAAGATATGTGATATCAGTTCATGTATGGGGTATATATAACGGGCAAAAGCTCCGCCGTGCATGGGGCGCTATAGGGTAGGCTGTGTTTGGGGAGGCCACGTGTTTGTGTGTGCTTGCTTGTTATGAAGTAGGCTTTTGCAATGTTAGGTACAACTCTATAACAGTGTGTTGACGCATGCATAAACAAGGGTGAAGTTGTGAAGTTTGTACATAATTGGCTGCGGATTCATCAAACGTGTGATGAATCAATTGCAATTGTTTGATGATCAAATTTTTTATCAAATGGTTACGATTAATTTACTTGTTGTGAACTTTTTATTAAAACAAATTGATGAATATTTTTTATAATGTGTTTAAAATTTCAGTTAAAAAACGAGTTCATTTTGATATATTCCATAATCCAAAAATGATTATTCTAAAAACTAATTTCATTTGATTTGATAAAAAATTAATTTATTACATTAAAAAATTTCTTTACATTATATCAAGATATTATATGCGCTTGGAATAATCTTTTGATGGCTGTTGAATGTTTTATTATCAGCACAAAAGTTTCGATATACTTCATATAGTTATGCTACTCGTTTAACACTTTCCACAAGTGCAATTATAAATTTTTAAATTTCGGTGACCTTGAGGCGATACTGATACAGTTTAAGTTGAAGAAAAAATTGTAATGTAATGAAAAATATCATCTACTATTGAAACTTACATTATACGTTAATAAATAAATTGAAAAACACCCACAATGTATTTTTCATAATAGCACTGCATTGTGTAAAATTTAGATAAATACACTAAAGGATTGATTACATTTTCAATTATATTGTAATCCATAACATCTTAACAAACATACCCTAATATCAATATTCATGCAATTCGGTTGGTATTTTAAATTTCTTTGGAAAATGGTTATTTGGTTTCAATTCTTATGGTGGCATGTATTTAAATTTATTCATATTTTATTGGGGTTTCATTAATTTTTGAGGATTTCGACAATTTTATTATATTTTATTGACATATTGACTAATGTGTAATTCAATATTGATAGTTATTAATTTTATATTCAAACATGCAAAATGGATGTGAATATATAGATAGAATGCATGAATCATTTGCTTTATCTTAAAGACAATTTCTTCTTTCGATCCTGTTTTGTTCAATACTAATGCAAATAGGATAGGTGTACGTAAGATAGGATGTTTGAAATGACATTCCATTTTTTTATCAGCCGAAGGTGGCTCAATCTGTGTTAGATTCAAATGGCCTTTAATTTACGAAGATTGTTTTTGTCACTTCTTGCTAATGAAAATGTTCAATTAGATTTCTATCCCCATTAGAGCCACTAAGTTTGAGTTACTAATAATTTCTCAGAATGGACCTTGTTAAATTATTTAGGCTCTTGTTGGTTGGAAAACAAAAAAGTAACAGACATCCTCTGCTACATACTTATATGTGGTATTCACTTTTAATTGGCTAAAGTGAATTCAATCTATTACAATTTTATTTTTTCTCTAATTGTTTATGGACTTCATTGAATCACTTAAATTGAGTTAGTCAAATGTACCAATAGAGAAAATGTATTTTTAAGCTTGACTAAAATACCCTAAAGTCACTTTTTCCATTCGTTTAAATGCAAGGGTGGTTATTGTTCTTGGACTTCTCAACTTTTTCTTGGGAAGACAAAAAATTTTGAAGCTCATTATTTAGGCTCTTGTTGGTTGGAAAACAAAAAAGTAGTAGACGTCCTCTGCTACATACTTATATGTGGTATTCACTTTTAATTGGATAAAGTGAATTCAATCTATTACAATTTTATTTTTCTCCAATTTTTTATGGACTTCGCTGAATTACTCTAATTGAGTTAGTCAAATGTACCAATGGAGAAAATGTATTTTTTAGCTTGACTAACATACCCTAAAGCCACTTTTGCCATTCATTTAAATGCAAGGATGGTTATTGTTCTTAGACTTCTCAACTTTTTCTTGGGAAGGCAAAAACTTTTGAAGGTCATCATTTAGGCTCTGGTTCGTTGGGAAACAAAAAAGTGGCAGACGTCCTGTGCCACATACTTATATGTGGTATTCACTTTTAATTGACTAAAGTGAATTCAATCTATTATAATTTTATTTTTTCTCTAATTGTTTATGGACTTCGTTGAATTACTCAAATTGAGTTAGTCAAATGTACCAATGGAGAAAATGTATTTTTTAGCTTGACTAACATACCTTAAAGCCACTTTTGCCATTCATTTAAATGCAAGGGTGGTTATTATTCTTAGACTTCTCAACTTTTTCTTGGAAAGGCAAAAAATTTTGAAGCTCAGTATTTAGGCTTTTGTTGGTTGGAAAACAAAAAAGTAGCAGATGTCTTCTGCCACATACTTATATGTGGTATTCACTTTTAATTGGCTAAAGTGAATTCAATGTTGGTACTTATTAATTTTATATTCAAACTTGCAAAATGGATGTGAATATATATATAGAATGCATGAATCATTTGCTTTAACTCAAAGACAAATTTTTCTTTCGGTCCTATTTCGCGCAATACTAATGCAAATAGGATAGGTGTACAAAAGATAAGATGTTTGAAATGACATTCCATTTTTTTATTAGTCGAAGGTGGCTCGATTTGTGTTAGCTTTAAATGGCATTTAATTTATGAAGGTTATTTTTGTCATCCGATTGATGATCACGATTAGGGTTTAATGGTATTGAGTATACAACCCATTTATATATATAACTATCAAAATCTGGGTTTACGTTTATATATGGAAGTTTGGTTGTTAATTATCCCAGACTTATTGTCCAACGATTGTATTATATTCTATTAAACTTGCTTTTATATATTTGATTTTCGTGTTATATATGGCTGATTGTATTATATTAAACTTACGTTAGGTAGTGTCGAACGATTTTTTCGATTATTCGTTTAGTGTATAAGGTATTTTTTGTAATCTAATAATGTATACTTATTAAGTGTGCTTTAACCTACTTTTGAAAGTGACTATATAATCCTTGTTTTCTTAATTTATAAAATATAGTTTTTAAATTATTTACGTAAAATTGTTGGTGCTTATTACCACCTTTAGAAAAATTAATTAAACACATTGTTAAGACAATATACTAACGTTATCTTTCTAAATTTGTAATATCATTTCTTATAACTTTGAAATATTATTATTTTATTGGTTTGATGTGCTTCTTGATAATGCCTGTGCAGAGCCACTAATTAGCTTGTTCATAAACGTTTATCACTTGTGTTAACTTCAACAAAACATGTTTGCTAAATTTATTGTTTATCTTGTCATAGTTGGATAATAGGATGGCTACACGGTTCCTCAAGTGAAAAGGCTAAACTAAAAAGGCTACAATCTACTTTCATAACTTTTTCAATTTTTGAATTTTTTACCACTTCTGAACCAAATATTTTCCACTTTCAAATCAACAATATCATCTGAACAAAATGCGACCACTGAAGTTCTTTGCAACTTTCATTTTTCCATTACAGATTAGGATCAAGAGAGAATAGCTAACCATGCCGACACGGTTTGAAGTATCTATAATGGATGAAATAATGTAGTTTGGAGCTATGGTATGATTAGTTATTTAAACTTGTTTAACACAGCCATATATCCAAGACTAACTTAGATGCAAATCTTAAATTTTGAATTTTTGTTTATTTAATTACCCTAATTTTTTAATATATATATATATATATATATATTTGCTATCTATGTTTCAGCCACTCCTCGAAGGAACTTTAAGTGAGTTTTATAGTCGCAGTATGATGATCGTTGAGCTAAGAAGCCTATCGTGCACATCATTCAATGTTAGAGTCCATTTCACAAAGGGCAGAGCTTTAATGGCTCATGGCTTGGAACATTTCTTTAAACGATTGAGCGTAAAGGTAAATTATAAGTGTATTTTTTTCTATCATACCCCATTGTGCTTCCATGTCATGGTTTATGACTAGAACAGAGTCAATATGGAGTATGTTGATAATTTTGGTGTTGGTATGGAACAGACAATGACATTTTTACAAACAAACCAGCCGCCCCTTGGCAAAATGAATTAATTAATTAAAGAATTTTTTTCATTAAAATTTTGTTGGCAATTTAGGCTCTTTGTTATATTGCATGTATATTATTTTTTTATTTTTTTTTGAATATTTATCAACTATATACCTTAAAACTGCATTTCTTGCAGATATTGCATCGCCATGGTCACTCTCTATTGTTTGTAAAAAGAAAGGCTAGTGCTATCATGTGGTAAGCGCATCTATGATATTACATTTTATGAAAGTTAAAGTACATGAATTTAAACCATATGCTGTAACTTTTTAACATGGCAGACAGTTCCATCCCGTCAAGCTACCAAATATCTGGGTATATGTTGCCTCCAAATAAAACTCTGCAAGCTATTTTATTATAAGACTTATACAGTTTCTCCCCATCCATTTGTCATCTCTTATCAATGCAAGGCAATAATGTCAAAGAATGGGAAGAAGTTATCCTTTCGAACAAGCTTCGAGGGTGGCTAGGTACAGTTTGTTAGTTTTTATAGTCTTGATACATGAGACTTTTGCACATTTATTATGTCACCTGATGATAATAAGACATTCATTATGAGGGTTTTCAGAAGAGATATTGAAATCTGATATGTTTTACTCATTTCGTTATAATGCAAAATGTACGGTGTATGAACAAATGCATTGTAAGTCTTTTATGTGTTTATCTTTCAATTCTACTTGATAAATACCATAATTGTTGGCATTTAAAAAATAATACTCTTGTTTAGTAATTGACATAATTTTGTTAACCTTGGACCCTGAATCGTCGATGTAAAAAAATGATGCAAATGTATACGTTAATGTATAAGAAAATTGTATTCATCGCAAACATTATAAACTATATCGATTCCAATTCATTGTGTTGAGTTTTTTAAAATTGATGCATCTTTATTAAGCAAATACAAAAATTGAAAGTGTACTAAGCAAAATTGGATATAGCTGTATTCGGTTTTGGCCTATGTTTATCGTTCAATTATACTTGATGATATCATAAATTTTGGCTTGAAAAATTAATAATCTTGATTGGGAATAATTGAAAATATTTTAAAACCTTAACGTAGTTTGTGCAATTGACATAAATGTAATTATATTATACCATGATTCATAAGATCACAGATAAAAATTGTTCAAATTTATACAATAATGTATAAGAAAATTATATTTAATTTCTTACAAACTATAATCTTTACTCAGCATATTTATCAATTTCAAAAAATGAATACACTTAATTTCCTACTTGATAAATTGAATTCATTGAACTCAGTTTGGAAAATAAAAGGCAATCATTTTTTTAAAAGCGTTGTGTTTGATATGAGATTTGGAAAAATGCAACTGAGTCTTTTCAAATAAATGCAGTCACTGTTTATTCCACTTTATTCGTCCACATAAGAGTTTTAAGTCATCCAAAAGATTGTACATGCTATATATAAATGTGTACACAAAATATTCAGTTCTGCCCAACTTCCATCCAATGTATTAGGTTTTGAAATATTTATGGTCTGCAAAAAATTAGTACGTTTTAGTATAAGTTTTTCACCGCATTCGGACTTGTCTAATTTGAATAATGAATAGACCCAATTTACTTATCTCATTGATGCTTACAAAGCAGTTAAAAAATAAAAAATAAAAAAAATAATGCAACGTATTTAGTTTTAATAAATTGATTAATTATTATGGTTTTAAACTGAACACAATGTAATCTAAATGTACCACATGTGCATGGGATGTGTGTTTTATTAAGTTTTACCATGACGGTTTTGTAAGGTCAAAACTGTAGCTTAAGCATGTGGAAAATTATGTTAGTTCTTATCTCGGGTGCATTGCCACCCTCGTCTGATGAACCAACTGCCTGAGGAAATGTGATAAGATTTGGATGTGATTTCCTCTACCACCCAAAGGAAATAAGCATTACCATACTTATTAATGCTTGTGTATGTTTCTTCACACCCTAATGCTCTATGTTGTCCATGTCATTTATGAGTAATCATTAGGTGGGTTAGGGTTAGTACTAACATCTCCAAAAATGGTAACCACATTTTGGGAAACAAGTAATAAATGTAAGTAAACTTATTGCCTTATACATTTACCTTCATTTGCATTGCCCAAGCATTTCCATTTTCTTCCCTGAAGCCATTCCAATGGATAATTCATTCCGCGTTAAGGTGACGTGGGTTGAGCTTCATTTTAGCGAATTTGTAAGTATTTTAGACAACGATTCTTTACGGTTATTATTAAAGAATACTCACCTAAACTGGTCAATGTCTTTCATAACTGAAAAATTATTTATTAACCTATCTCATATTCACTTATATTTTGTTGCATAACTCAGTTAATTAATTAATCATATATATTTTTTACATAGCTGATACCACAGGCATTCATCCAAGACAGAGAAAATGTTAAAGTTATTGAATGTTGCTTAATGAAGCCAAAAAATCAGCTTTGGCAAATGACACTTGAATAAGGCTATGACTATAATATATTAAATGACAATAAATTCGACTTTATTTGGGCTAATAATGTCCAGGCGAATGATATTATTTATTTTAGACATAGAGGAAACCTTGTGTTCGATGTCATTTTGGTGGATAAAAATGGTGAGGAGGGAGCATATGGGTTTCTAGGTGAAGAGAAATTTTTGGCGGTGTTCGAATTTGGCAATTCAACGAACCCCCTTAATTGGAAGTTTAGCATTCTGTGTAAGAATTCGGATTAGAATTACATATTGGTATGTGTGTGTAACGTTCTTGTTTGACTATTTTCATATGCTTATTCATGAAAATAATCCCACATACAATGCAACCTATATGGAGTAATGAAGCTGGTGAACATATTTGTAAAGAAGAGGCATATGTTCAAGTAAGGAAGTTAAGACTAAGCGGCGGCAACAAGGAGACAGTAAAAAATTATAAGGTTAAATTTCATTACAATACTATTCCCACACAATCGAAGAAGGGTTTTTATGCGAGGGTAGGATTCCGATGCGGATGGAACAACATAACCAAGGATTACGAGATTTTTCCAGGAGATGTCATTGTTAGTGTAAGCCCTAGCCCCAATACATTGTAACGAAACACTTGAAATTAATAAAATGAGGCATTTGTTTTATCCTTTGTATTCTTGTGCATATCAATTGATAAAACTATCCAAGAGTGTTGTTTCGGTTTAAGTTATCATGTGTGAGGCACATGGATTGTAAGACCTTGAAACAAATGAGACTTCATTCTAAATATCCCTAGTCAGTCATTGTTATGGGAATAACAAATGAATTAAGACTAGTATGCTCTCTCTGATCTTATGAGTTCTGTCTTACGGATCATTAGGACAAGAGTGTCAATCAGAGATCATAGATACATGTTAAAGAACATGGTATCTGGATTCGATTCGCTCATGAGAACACTACATGGTACAAGTCATAAGTGTTTCTCATATGCAAGTTTTGTATCGGAGTTCTTAGACCTGAAATCTCTATGAAACTCTTTATGAATTACTGTGTACTTTGACATACACCTAACGTGCTCGTAACAGAGTGACAAGTACGGGTATGATTGGGTATGCACTGATTCATGTTAGAGAGCATGAGAGAAGTGAAGGGATTACCCCTCTCGATAAGAGAGAAAAATATCACCGGCCACTTGATCAGTGAACTGAGAAGTGTATGGCCATACCGAGATGAAATAATGAGTAATCATTATTTATCTGAGAATTCAGTGTCATTGGAATATCAAGAAATGAATTAATGTATATAAGGATGACTAGTTCCATGCCTTATATTAATTCTGATATTTATGGGTAAGGGACTATGCGAAATTGCATTAGGTCACCAAATGCCATATGCATTTTCATTTAATTTGGAATGCTATAATATCTTGCTAGAGAATATATATAGCCTTTGAATTAATTTATTAATTCATTGCCAACATTAAATGGACCTATAGGATCGCACACAAAGCATTGGGCTTAAAATATTTAAATTAAGTATTGGACATTAATTTGGGCTTTTAATTAAAGTCAAATTAATGTATGTAATGGGTTATAATATTGCCATTGGGCCTTGGTCCATTAGAGAGAGAAATTCAGCCCACAAGGTTTAATTTCAATTAATTAATTATGTTACATTAATTAAGTTAATTGAGTATTAAAGCCTAAAGGAATTTAAATTAAATCAAATCACTTAAATATATAATGATGTGGCCGAAATTCCAAGAGGGAAATCAAGGAATTTCGGCACATGCTATATATTTAAATTAAGTGATTTCATTTATTTAAATGTCTTATGTTTTATTTCAAATTTGAATTTAAATTCAAAAGAGTTTAATTCAAAATATATTACTTATCTTTAGGAAGTGATAGAGTTTGAATTAATTATCTTAGGATAGTTGAATTCAGATTAATGACTTGCTAAAGGATAAGCATATATATTAAAAGAAATAAAACCCTAAACCTAATTTTTTTGTGGCATGAATAGTAACTCGTGAATAGTAACTCGTGAATAGTGACTCTCTCTCTCTCTTAATTCTTTTGTTCAATTTTTCACAAGGAGAAAGGATTGTTCCTCATTCTCTTGTGTTATTGAGCAGTAATAGCAATCTAAAGAAGTACAAAATCAAGTTTTGTAGCTTCAAACTATAACCCTTACACAATACCGAAAAAGAGATCTAGCAATCTCGTTTTTAAGCCGACGGTGTAATTGTGTGTGTGAGAATAGAGGGAGTGGCGCAAAAGGCTATTCCTTGGCATTGGTGATCGAGATCTAAGGTGGATAAAGGCATCTTGGTTGCTGGACATCACAAAATCAAAGAATAAAAGGCATCATCTATTGTAAGTTTCAAAACCCTAAAATTGCATGTTTTCGTTCCTATCTTTGGATATGTATGGTATGTATGATAAAATTTTTGTTTTTCCGCTGTGCTATCATGATTATCATACCATGTCATATTCCATCAGTGGTATCAGAGCCTAGACATGCTTATTTTAGTGCTTTAGATGCATGAAAAAATTAATTAAAAATCGTTATTTTGAAAACATGCAAATCTGAAATTTTCTGTTTTGAGTTTTTTGCATTGTTTTGGTGTAAAAACGATTTTAATTGATTAGATAGGTATTATAATTAATATGACATGTTAATATACTGTCCTACGATATTATTAGGGCTGGTAATGGTCGGATTTAATTATTTATACCTGATGGTACATGTTAATTTTGAAACTAGGTGCTAGTTGGCATGTAAATTGCTAGTTTAACAACTAGTTTTCAAAATTATATGTAAAAACGTTTTTGGCATGTTTGTAAGTGATATTTAAAGATTAATTATCAGGTCTGGACATTTTTTAAATTTGGTTTTATTTCTGGTCCATGATAATTTAATTGATTAATTTTAAAATCACTTAAAATAATGACTAGTTTGTGTTTGTTACATGTTTAATCAACATTGTTTGCTTTGTTTTGATTAAAATGGTAAAAACACATTTAGATTAAAATGGTACAGAATATTAAATCAATATTTATGGACTTATTTAGATTATTAAATGACTCATAAAATTGATTTAAATGTTTGTGCATTTCATGGCATTACATAAGCATTAAACAACTAGTTTTGTTGTTTGTTTGTTTTTGCATGAATGCTGTGTTCTATTATATGTGTTCTTCATGATTTTATTTTTAATTCATGTTAGCACATATTATATGTATTTTTAATGTTTATGGGCTGTATGACATAAAATTAAAAATGGCAAAATTGGAAATTATACTAGAGTTGATTTATGGCACAAATCTAACTAGTTTGTGTTTTGGGCTTTTAAGAGAACTTATTCAATAAGAGGATTTAGTCCATTGGGCTTCGGCCCAGGCCCATCACGGGGTCTTCTCTTAAAGGTTCAAGTACACAATTTCCATTAATGGGCTTGGCTAAATTGATTAAAATTGGACTTTGTCTGATCCATGAATGCTATGTATATTTATTTGCTTGTTTGGTGTGATGAATGGATATGCATAGTGCATTCATGGGCCCTGGGTTTTTGTAATTAAATATGGCCTGCGTGCCATTATATTTTATTGTAAAAGTTTCATTTATTTCTTAGAATAGAATTTATTTGAAGACTTTATAAATCAAGACGAAGCCCACCGGAGTGGAGAAGCCCAACTCGAAGATTCTTATGTAATAGTATAGAATCTTAGTTGTAAGTTTTTGGGCCCATGTTTATCACGCTTTACTTTATGCAATTATATATATATGCATGCTATGTATGGATGACAAAGCGTATGCCATGTAAGCCGTAATAAAATGAATCCCTAAAAATAGTAAGTCACAAAGTTGCCTTCCTAATTCGAAACATGTCAAGGCATCGATCATCGGTCACGTAGACTAGGAGTCCTAGATGCACCCGATTATCTTTGTGAGGCATGGGTTGTGAATGTAGGTTGGACTTATCATGGAAAGGGATGCCCGGACCTAGGCAACTAATAAATGGGTTGTGCTATAACATCTTAAGATGTTAGCCCATTTGATCCAAGAGTCATGTATGAGACATGATTGGAGTTTTCCTACCTAAGTAACTTAACTTGTTAGATGTACAAGCTCAGCTTGACTAATAAGTTGTTGTGAAAAGTGGATCTTGGCCCACATTAAATCACTAACGCGAATTATTTAAAGGGATATTAATTCGATTTGTGGGATCATAAATAAGACCTCATTTAATCTTGCTAAATTTTATTGTAGATTGAAAATGGCATCTTCAAACAACAATTTCTCATTGCGATCGGTCCTTGAAAAGGACAAATTAAATGGCACCAATTTCATAGACTGGTCTCGAAACTTAAGAATAGTTCTTAAGCAAGAGAAGAAGTCGTATGTTTTGGATGCACCCTTGCCTGAAGAACCAGGAAGGAATGCCTCTACGGTTCAAAAGGAAACTTTTGAGACCAAGAAGAGCGACTCCAACGATGTGACCTGTCTGATGCTGGCCACTATGGTGCCTGAATTGCAAAAGCAATTTATGGACCAAGAGGCTTATGCGATCATGGTGCACCTTAAGAAGATGTTCCAAGAGCAAGCTCGTCATGAGAGGTTCGTGACAACAAAGGCATTAATTTCTTGCAAGATGGCTGAGGGTACACCTGTTAGTACCCATGTACTCAAGATGAAAGGGTATCTTGATACTCTTGAGAAGCTTGAGGTATTAGTGCCAAAGGAATTGGCCACTGACTTGATCTTAGGATCATTGCCTGCTGCTTATGATCCATTCGTGATGAATTATAACATGCATGCTATGAACAAGTCAGTCACTGAGCTTCATGGGATGCTTAAGAATGCTGAAGAGAACATTCGAAAGACCAATCCCGTGCTAATGGTTCAAAAGGGAATTAAGAAGGGACCTGCTAAGGGAAAGGGAAAAGGAAAGGGAAAACCCAAGACAGTTGGGAGTGCACCTCAAGCCCAATCCAAGCCCAAGGCACCAAAGCTCAAAGAGAGTGAGAGCACTTGCTTCCATTGCAACAAGATAGGGCATTGGAGGAAGAATTGCGCTCTCTTCAAGGAAGAACAAAAGAAGAATGGAGCCAAGGCATCCAGTTCTGGTATTTTTGTTGTTGAAATTAACCTTTCTATTTCTACCACTTGGGTATTGGATACCGGTTGTGGTTCTCACATTTGTTCAAATGTGCAGGGGCTAAGAAATAGGCGGTTACTTGGGAAGAATGAAGTGGACCTCCGTGTGGGGAATGGAGCACGAGTTGCTGCCATGGAGATAGGCGACTATCACCTCACTTTACCTTCCGGACTTTGTATTGTTTTGAATAATTGTTATTATGTGCCTGCTATGAGCAGAAACATTATTTCAGTTTCATGTTTGGATAATGATGAATTTGATTTTGTTATTAAAAATGGCAATGCTCATATTCGTCGCCAAGGCATTTCTTATGGCAATGCCATGTTGCAAAATGGCCTTTATATCCTTGATTTACAAAACAAAGAGTCGATATACAACATTAATACAAAGAGGGTTAAATCAAACGAATTGAACCCTACTTACTTTTGGCATTGTCGTTTAGGACATGCAAACGAAAAACGCATTTCAAGACTCCACAAAACTGGAGTGCTTGGGTCATTTGACTTAGAGTCTTATGACACATGCGAGCCATGTTTGCATGGAAAAATGACAAAGAGTCCTTTTAACAAGAAAGGTGAGAGGACTAATGGCTTATTGGAACTAATACATACCGATGTATGTGGACCATTAAGTACACAAGCTAGAAGTGGTTTTAGCTACTTCGTGACTTTCACAGATGACTTCAGTAGAAATGGCTATGTCTATCTAATGAAGTACAAGTCTGAAACTTTTGAGAAATTCAAGAAGTTTAAGAACGAAGTAGAAAACCAACTTGGCAAAAGTATAAAAGCCATTCGATCAGATCGAGGTGGTGAATACTTAAGCCAAGAGTTTGATGATCATCTAAAAGAGTGTGGAATTATTTCACAGCTCACTCCTCCTGGAACACCGCAATGGAATGGTGTGTCCGAAAGGAGAAATCGAACTCTGTTGGACATGGTTCGATCTATGATGATTCAAACTAATCTTCCTATCTCTTTTTGGGGTTATGCATTAGAAACTGCTGCATTTCTATTGAACCGTACTCCAACTAAAGCAGTTGAGAAGACACCATACGAGGTATGGACTGAGAAAGAACCCAATATGTCTTTTCTCAAGATTTGGGGCTGTGAAGCACATGTTAAGAAATTAACATCTAACAAACTAGAGTCCAAATCGACTGTCTACTTGTTTGTGGGCTATCCCAAAGAAACAAAGGGATACTACTTTTACTCATAAGCCGAGAACAAAGTATTTGTTGCTCGCAAGGCTGTTTTCTTGGAAAAGGAGTTCCTTCTCAAGAAAGACAGTGGGAGTAAAGTAGAACTTGGAGAAATTCAAGCACCACAAACTCCTATAGAGGATGGTTTGGAAATGGGATCAAGTTCACAACCAGCTGTGGAACAAGAACCCATTACACAAGAACCTAGAAGGTCCGGTAGGGTACGTCAGGAGATTGAGAGATATGGATTTCTAATCACTGACAGTGACACTATTGAGTTAGTAGATCGTGAGGATCCTACTACCTACCGAGAAGCTATTGAAAGCCCAGACTCGAATAATTGGCAAGAAGCCATGAAATCCGAGATGCAATCAATGTACGATAACCAGGTTTGGACCTTGGTTGATCCACCAGAAGGTGCTAAGGTAATTGAATGCAAGTGGTTATTCAAACTAAAAGCTGATAAGACCTACAAAGGTAGACTAGTAGCAAAAGGTTTTCGACAAACTCATGGTATAGACTATGACGAAACCTTTTCGCCTGTAGTCATGCTCAAGTCCATTAGGATCTTGCTTGCCATAGCTGCATATCATGATTATGAGATATGGCAAATGGATGTCAAAACTGCTTTCCTCAACGGAAATTTACTTGAGGATGTGTATATGACACAACCTGAAGGTTTTGTCAATCCCAAGCATCCTAAGAAGGTATGCAAGCTTCAAAAATCCATTTATGGATTAAAGCACGCATCCCGAAGTTGGAATCTTCGTTTTGATGAGGCAGTCAAAGAATTTGACTTCATCAAGAACGAAGATGAGCCTTGTGTGTACAAAAAGGTTAGTGGGAGCGTAGTAGTGTTTCTAGTCCTATATGTGGACGACATCCTTCTCATTGGGAATGACATTCCAACATTGCAAAAGGTTAAGCAATGGTTGGGAAAATATTTCTCAATGAAAGACTTAGGTGAAGCCGAGACAATACTTGGTATTCGAATCTATAGAGATAGATCGAATCGTCTTTTGGGACTAAGTCAAGAAAAGTACATAGACAAAGTACTAAAGCGTTTTTGTATGGGAAACTCAAAGAAAGGGTACATACCTTTGGCTTTGGAAGTTCCTTTGACTAAAGAACAGTGCCCTAAAACCAAGGAGGAAAGGGACAACATGAGTAGAATCCCATATGCATCTGCTATTGGATCTATCATATACGCTATGTTATGTACTAGGTTGGATGTTGTTCATGCACTGAGTATAACCAGTAGGTTTCAGCAAGACCCTGGTGAGAAGCACTGGTCTGCTGTAAAAGGGATCCTTAAGTACCTGCGAAGGACTAAGGATCACTTCTTGGTGTATGGTGGTCAAGAAGAGCTCGTCATACAAGGATATGCCGATGCTGCTTTTCAGACCAGCACTTAGGATTCTAGATCGCAATCTGGATTTGTTTTTGTTTTAAACGGTGGTGCTGTCAGCTGGAGAAGCTCAAAGCAAGAAACCGTTGCCGACTCAACTACAGAATCTGAGTATATTGCAGCAAGTGAGGCTGCAAAAGAGGCTGTTTGGATTAAAAATTTCATTAATGGATTAGGAGTGGTCCCAAGCATCCTAGATCCATTAGAAATTTTCTGTGACAATAACGGGGCCATCGCACAGGCTAAGGAGCCCCAGTCACACCAGAAATCCAAACACATACTCAGAAGGTACCACCTGATCAGAGAAATCATTGATCATGGGGACG